>OZ024794.1:53792607-54152607 GCA_964017045.1 Omphiscola glabra | reverse complement strand
GTCGACGGAAAATTTATCGACGGAAATTTGGTCGAATCTTTTTTTTTAGCTTACACGTTCAAATCTTGCGTCAAATTTATTTTTTAACGCATTATTTGGATTTACTATATAGTACTGAAGGACACGATTGGTCATATAGCTAAATCAACTAGTGGTACTTAAGGACACGACTGGTCATATAGCTAAACCAACAAGTTGTGTTGAAGGACACGATTGGTCGTAGACAAACCATCAAGATCCAATCAGTCTATCCTAGTTTTGTCTGAATGGCGATGATGTGATATTGCGTTATTAAGTAGCTTTGTTGTTCTTTTTTTATTTTAAATTATATTAACATTCTTGTGGTCTCAAGCACAAAATGCAGACGGTATCTGAATGACTGAATATCTTAGCATCCGCCTTCGATCAATGCTATAAACTCCTGCTTTCTGAAACTTCAGCGTCATTCTGCACCGCTTATCTCTGACATTTCCATACCAACTCGGTAGCATCGATGAGAATCATGTCTCAACCCAGTTATATCGATACTTTAACATGTTACGAGTACAGGAGTGGCTTGTTCAGGGGCGTCTTTACAAAATGTGGGGGGGGGGGGTGAGACGCTGGTAAAATACTGAGGGAGGGAGAGGTTAGGGGGACGGGGAGCGAAAGAGAAAAGGAAAGAGAGAGAAACCATGATATAAAAAAGCCATATTTGTTTGTCTCTTATAATATGAGTCAAAGCGTTTAGAAAGTAGTATTTTTATCCATAAGCAAATTAAATAGAGAGTTAAAATCATACATGTGCAGAGCCTACAGGTGTCGAATATCAGAGACTAAAGGTGTCGAATATCAGAGCCTACAGGTGTCGAATATCAGAGCCCAAAGGTGTCGAATAGCAGAGCCTACAGGTGTCGAATATCAGAGACTAAAGGTGTCGAATAGCAGAGCCTAAAGGTGTCGAATAGCAGAGCCTAAAGGTGTCGAATAGCAGAGCCTACAGGTGTCGAATAGCAGAGCCTACAGGTGTCGAATAGCAGAGCCTAAAGGTGTCGAATAGCAGAGCCTACAGGTGTCGAATAGCAGAGCCTACAGGTGTCGAATAGCAGAGCCTACAGGTGTCGAATATTGATGAGTTGAATAGTGGGTCATAGATGTAATAGATGCAATAGTGGGTCATAGATGTGGTAGATGCAATTGTGGGTCATAGATGTAGTAGATGCAATAGTGGGTCATAGATGTAGTAGATGCAATAGTGATTCATAGATGTAGTCGATGCAATAGTGGGTTATAGATGTAGTAGATGCAATAGTGGGTCATAGATGTAGTAGATGCAATCATTCAAAGTCCAGTCATCTCTGCAAACCGCTCCGGGATAGAAATATAGGTGCTTGAACGCATAAGGGGAAACATTTGCCAAATAGCGCAAACTTTTTTTTAAAAAATACATATAAAATCTATTTCATATATATCTATACAGTTTGATATCTTTGCGTAATCCATGCTTTTCCGTTAACGAGCGCTAACGTTGCCTTGAGAATTCTGAATCTAAACACTGACTCTAAACTCTGAATCTAAACACTGACCCTAAATTCTGAATTTAAACACTGACCCTAAACTCTGAATCTAAACACTGACTCTAAAATCTGAATCTAAACACTGACTCTAAACCTCTGAATCTAAACACTGACTCTAAACTCTGAATCTAAACACTGACCCTAAACTCTGAATCTAAACACTGATTCTAAACACTGACCCGATACTCTGAATCTAAACACTGACCCTAAACTCTGAATCTAAACACTGATTCTAAACACTGACCCGAAACTCTGAATCTAAACACTGATTCTAAACTCTGAATCTAAACACTGACCATAAACTCTGAATCTAAACACTGATCTGAACTCTGAATCTAAACACTGACCCTAAACTCTGATTCTAAACACTGACCCTAAACTCTTATTCTAAACACTGACTCTAAACTCTGAATCTAAACACTGACCCTAAACTCTGAATCTAAACACTGACCATAAACTCTGAATCTAAACACTGACCCTAAACTCTGAATCAAACACTGACCCTAAACTCTGAATCTAAACACTGACTCTAAACTTTGACTCTAAACACTGACTAAAAAAATCTGACTCTAAGCTCTCACACTAAACTCTGCCTCTAAACTCTGCCTCTAAACTCTGCCTCTAAACTCTGATTCTAAACATTGGCTCTAAACTCTGACAGAATACTACTGTATCGTTATTTTATTAAATTACTTTCATATACATACACTCCCCCCCCCCCCCCATTTTTTTTCTGTACACGAATATACCAGATATCAATACCATTGCCGTACAGAATTCCCTTACAAATGTTTTGAGTTGACTTTGACGCCCTCAACCTAAGATCACTAGATGTAACTTTTCCAGGTTCTAAAACAGAATATTATTTTTTTGAAATTAATTTGTTTTGTTTTTTCCTTTAATACAACGCTGCAGCCATTTCAATTCATTGATTTTGTTCACAAAACTAGGGTGGAACGTGGGACATGCGCGTCGAGCTAGAAAAAATTCGATTTTTTTTTTAAAAAATGTGTCTATACCTTCACAAGCGTTCTCGACGCTTGGTAATTATTGGATTATGATGGTAGAACTTTGTCTAGCAGCTCTGTCATTGGAACTAAGCAAGTAGCGGCATTGATCCCAAGCTATTTTCTGCGCGTTGAAATGAAAACAAGCTGTTGAGAAAGTCGTTGTTAGACACTGACTCATACACTGTATTTTGTATGCGCACGAGGAGAACTAGACTATGGTGGGGGGGACTTTGGGGTGGGGGGAAGGACTTCGTAATCTATTTATGATCCCTTTGCATGTATTTTTATGGTCAATAAAGAGGCGTATTGATTTAATGAAACAATGGTATGTTTCCACTCTAGTAAAAGACTTGTGTTTGTTGGCAGGAGGCTGGCTGCGTTGGAACATTCCCGTAGAAACCATTGGCATTTGATTGAGCTATTTAATAGTGAAAGAGTGATACCTGATGAACTGTTTAATAGTGAAAGAGTGATACCTGATGAACTGTTAAATAGTGAAAGAGTGATACCCGATGAACTGTTTAATAGTGAAAGAGTGATACCTGATGAACTGTTTAATAGTGAAAGAGTGATACCTGATGAACTGTTTAATAGTGAAAGCTACCATTATATTTATCTTATGTTGTAAACTCAGTAGTAGGTAGACATAGGATCTATCTATCTATCTATCTATCTATCTATCTATCTATCTATCTATCTATCTATCTATCTATCTATCTATCTATCTATCTATCTATCTATCTATCTATCTATCAATCTGTCTATCTGTCTATCTATCTATATATATCTATCTATCTATTTATCTATCTGTCTGTCTGTCTAATCTATCTATCTATCTAACTATCCATCTACATTCTGCCTAATTATCTATATATCTATCTCCCTTTCTACCTACCAATCTATCCATCATTATTTCCATATATAATCTATCGATCAGTCCGTCCGTACGTCTGCCTATCTTTTTGTCTTTATGTCCGTCTATCTCTCTTTCTATCTATCTATCCTTTCATTAACTTTGTGTGTGTGCGTCAGTGGCTCTCTTTAAGAAACTATTACATCTATTTGTTTACAAGATATTTCTTTCTCTCGCACACACAAACATGGCAAGAGATGCTCTCTATCTTATTTTAAATACACATCAAATTTAAAAAAGAACTAATATGACATTTAAATTATATTAAACCATGGCCCATGAGCCAAATGAGATAATTAAATTATATTAAGCCATGGCCCATGAGCCAAATGAGATAATTAAATTATATTAAGCCGTGGCCCATGAGCCAAATGAGATAATTAAATTATATTAAGCCATGGCCCATGGGCCAAATGAGATAATTAAATTATATCAAGCCGTGGCCCCTGAGCCCATCTTGCCAACACACTATAGAACAAACAAAGATCCTCAATTGGTAGATACAGGACATTGTTTGGGTTTTTAAAAAAACAGTTTTTACATTTTTTTTTTAAAAATTTTTGTAAATGATTTTCTTGCTTGTGTTGTTTTTCTAGATTTGTTGTTACACAATTATGGCGTTGACTTAAATACAAAATTAGATATTACCGGCAGGCAAGATGATAACTATTATTTGCAGTTGCAGAGTTGAAGTTTTGAAGTTTTAACTTATCTTAGAAAAGTGGTTCTCAACATGTGGGTCGTGACCCCAATTGGGTCAAACGACACTTTCACAGGGGTCGCCTAAGACGATCGGAAAACACAAATACTCTACAGTTATGAAGAAACACCGAATATAATTTTATGGTTGGGCGTCACCACAGCATGAGGAACTGTATTAAAGTGTCGCGTCATTAGGAAGGTTGAGAACCACGGACTTAGAGAAATCGACTTCAAAAGAACGCATACAGCTTTAGTTTAATTTTGCTCAGCAATAAGGCTTCTCTGGTTTTAAGGTTTCTCTGGTTTTAAGGTTTCTCTGGTTTAAGGTTTCTCTGGTTTTAAGGTTTCTCTGGTTTAAGGTTTCTCTGGTTTTAAGGTTTCTCTGGTTTAAGGTTTCTCTGGTTTAAGGCTTCTCTGGTTTTAAGGTTTCTCTGGTTTTAAGGTTTCTCTGGTTTAAGGCTTCTCTGGTTTAAGGTTTCTCTGGTTTAAGGTTTCTCTGGTTTAAGGTTTCTCTGGTTTAAGGTTTCTCTGGTTTAAGGTTTCTCTGGTTTAAGGTTTCTCTGATATAAGGTTTCTCTGATATAAGGTTTCTCTGATATAAGGTTTCTCTGGTATAAAGTTTCTCTGATATAAGGTTTCTCTGGTTTAAGGTTTCTCTGATATAAGGTTTCTCTGATATAAGGTTTCTCTGGTAATAAGTTTCTCTGATATAAGGTTTCTCTGGTTTAAGGTTTCTCTGATATAAGGTTTCTCTGATATAAGGTTTCTCTGGTATAAAGTTTCTCTGATATAAAGTTTCTCTGGTATAAAGTTTCTCTGATATAAGGTTTCACTGGTATAAGGTTTCTCTGGTATAAGGTTTCTCTGGTATAAAGTTTCTCTGATATAAGGTTTCACTGGTATAAGGTTTCACTGGTATAAGGTTTCTCTGGTATAAGGTTTCACTGATATAAGGTTTCTCTGATATAAGGTTTCTCTGGTATAAAGTTTCTCTGATATAAGGTTTCTCTGGTTTAAGGTTTCTCTGATATAAGGTTTCTCTGATATAAGGTTTCTCTGGTAATAAGTTTCTCTGATATAAGGTTTCTCTGGTTTAAGGTTTCTCTGATATAAGGTTTCTCTGATATAAGGTTTCTCTGGTATAAAGTTTCTCTGATATAAAGTTTCTCTGGTATAAAGTTTCTCTGATATAAGGTTTCACTGGTATAAGGTTTCTCTGGTATAAGGTTTCTCTGGTATAAAGTTTCTCTGATATAAGGTTTCACTGGTATAAGGTTTCACTGGTATAAGGTTTCTCTGGTATAAGGTTTCACTGGTATAAGGTTTTACTGGTATAAGTTTTCCCTGGTAGAAGGACATACTTATGAATTTCAGTATGCATTATGTTATATACAAAATGTTGTCATTAAAAAACAAATCGCTTTATAAACTATCGGTCACGTGGTTCTTTGTGTGCAAATCACGTGCACACAAAGAGAATCGGACTCGAACGGTAAATCGACGACATTATGCAGATTACCACAGTACAGTGCTGGGTGGCCGAGTCGTCAAAAACATCACCAGCACCCCGGATGGGTGGGACTCGTTAACCTTGGATGGCAACTCGTCTAAGAGAAGGAAGCTGTGAATTCAAACCCGGAGATGGAGTGCGGAAGGCGGATAACATTGATACACTGAAACCTTGTATTTACCTTAAATCCTGAACAGATCGTGGGAAAAGTCATCGACTACTTGTCAACTCGTCCACAACGGTACATTAACCCTTTGGTCTTGGGTGACATTCACTGATCTTTCATCTTGTCGTAGCAAAGCCAAAAGTTCACCCTCAAAGCAAGTCTAACAGTTTCTAACTAAAAAAAAACACACACACACACCTCTTTTCTTCACGTCTGCCAATAACACGAAATGCCGTCTGCAAATATTTTGTCATTATTTGCTGTCCACAAAATAAAATTGCCTCACTGAATGTCCAGGATCTAATACACTACTGTGTTTGGGGTATTCAAAAGCCTCCTCCAGTTTCGGGGGAGACGTACAAACACGTTTTCCAGACTCGCCAGCGCATGCCTCACCACCCCAGTGTCAGTGTCATTCCCCCACAGCGCATGCCTCACCATCCCCGCGTGAGTGCCACCCCACCCCCACAGGGCGCGCGGGGGGGGGGGATGGTAAGCGTGCAGTAGATCGTCTGCCGCGCGTAGAGTAGTAGAGTGTCGTGCTCAAGTCGTCTATTAGTTTTGACGACATTGATGCATACTAAAGCTCTCTTAACGCCACAGCATCTGAATTATTTATAGGAGCACTTGAAATAGCGCAGCTCCTTTCATTGCTGTGAGTGATTCCCGTCTGGGGCCCAAGGAGGTATTCACTTACCAAACTAGACACAGCTTCAGAAACTCCCCCAAGGAACTTTGATGTGGTTAACAATGGTCCATCTGGTGTCATCTTCCAGACGTCACCGTAACATACATGATGCACTGGGCGAACTATCATGGGTCTTTCAAATCAGGGGCGTCTTCACAAGGGGAGAGTAGCACTTGTTTCTAATCTGAGTTGGGGGAGGCGGGGTGGGAATAATATCCCCCTCCCCATGCCTACTGTTTAATTTTTCCAAGTAATAAACTTGAACTCAAACCCTTCGGTTTGGGCTGGAACTTTAACATCAACTCTTTGTTTTTGGGCTGGAAATTGAACTTCGACCCTGGGGTATGGAATGATTAAAACCAAAATAAAAATTATAGGACTACTAAAATTCATTATCACAGGGTTTGATAATTTAATTAGTGGACAAAAATTTTGAAGAATTCTTGAGCTAGTCTATTAGCGATATGTAATAGTTTCTTATGAATATTGTTACTGAATAGCAAGAAATGTACTAACAATATTTGTATTACCAATATTCATAGTGAGCCCTCGAATTAAACGCCATTGCCATGACTGGCATGACCCACACAAAGAAGTTCACTGAGTCCACGGCCTAAGTCTAAGTGAAAGGTGTTTGGCTTCCACCACTCGCGGGGTTGGGTGGGTATACTCCCCTGTTACAAATGAATGACTTATTAAGCGAGAGCAGACGCTATGGGGCTGTGAGCCCCAACTTATGTCTTTTGGAACCTTATAGTTTATCCACATTATTTGTTTGTTTTGTTGTCCCATTTGAGTTATATCAATTGACTTTTTAACTGTTTGACCGATTGACTGTTTGACTGATTTATTTATTTTTTTTTTTTTTTTGGCGTTGTTTGACTACTTTGGGGCAAAATATTCCTCAGGGTTTGTCAAATCCTATAGAGCTGAAATTTCGCATCACAGACTAGTCTCGCGGTTCCATTTTGATGTACCGTGTATCCTCTGCCCGATGGCGTAAGTGTCTTCAAATGTCATGGTCAGTTAAAGTACGCAACAATGGCAGTAGGCAATGAAACATAGAATGCATGCAAACTCACATGGAATAATCGAGACACGTTTTTTTGGGGAACGGCGTTCAATTTCAGAATATGAGTGTACGTCTCCTTTCAAGTGGGTTAATGAAGCATGAGCTACGCCTGTTGTGAATTGGCATGTGTGGAAAACTTGGATGTGACGAGATCTATCTGTTTGTAGAGATCAACTGCACGACAAGAAATATCTCAAATCTACATCTGAGATTGAAGGGGGCCATGAATGTTTTTTTTTTTTTTTAAATGAAAATATCATCGATTAAATGAACTAAGCAGGACCGAAGAGAGAGTATTTTTTTTTTTTACAAATGAAATCTTTTTTTTTTTTTCATTTTGGGCCATTAAATCTGAAAGGGAATCGCAAAAAAAATTATAATATTTTTTTTTCTTTTTAAATAATCAACAACCCAGTCAAATGACAGAACTAACCAACCATATTGATGTATACCGGTTATAAAACTAACAAACCATATTGATGTATACCGGTTATAAAACTAACAAACCATATTGATGTATACCGGTTATATAACTAACAAACCATATTGATGTATACCGGTTATAAAACTAACAAACCATATTGATGTATACCGGGTATAAAACTAACAGACCATATTGATGTATACCGGGTATAAAACTAACAAACCATATTGATGTATACCGGGTATAAAACTAACAAACCATATTGATGTATACCGGGTATAAAACTAACAAACCATATTGATGTATACCGGGTATAAAACTAACAGACCATATTGATGTATACCGGTTATAAAACTAACAAACCATATTGATGTATACCGGGTATAAAACTAACAGACCATATTGATGTATACCGGGTATAAAACTAACAAACCATATTGATGTATACCGGGTATAAAACTAACAAACCATATTGATGTATACCGGGTATATCAAATTTATATTTAATCTAACGTGTTGGTTGGTGTTCGGGGACAAAGTTTTAAGGGTTTACATCCCTATCAACAAATCAGATCTTCCACAATTTCGACATTTAGCAGAACACCCACCCTGTAACTGTCAAATGTCACAAGAACACCCACCTTGTCACTATCAAATGTCACAGAGCTCACCCACAGACTCCGATTTTTAGAACAATGTCTCCCAAATTGACTTCAGCTGACTCGTAACTTTCTGCAACAATGTGTTCTTGGTTCGTCGAGGCATAAATCTAGACCTTAAAAATATTGGTGTGTGTGTGTGTGAGAGAGAGAGAGAGAGAGAGAGAGAGAGAGAGAGAGATAGAGAGAGAGAGAGAGAGAGAGAGAGTTGTGTGTATGTGTGTTGCCTGTCTGTGTGTGTGTGTGTCTGTTACACTACGTTTTCTGAAATGGATGACAATTTGAATAACTCATTTCATCTGGTTAAGTTTGAGAACCACTGGTTAGAGGATTTAATTATCCGAGTGGTCCAACCCCCCCCCCCCACTCCCTCCATCCAGCCCCATGATGTTTAAACCACGTGGTCTGACCTTCTGGACATGATCAGCTCTCTGGGCAATATTGACGTCTTGTGTACCAGTGGGTCGCGCGACGTGACAGACAGTCCAGCCCTGGGATCTGAGGCTGACGTGACAGACAGTCGATCCCTGGTATCTGATGTTTGAGTAAGGAACTAGAAACAGTACTTCCATTGACCCTTATAGTCGAGTCTGTAGCAATGTGTATTTAATGGGAGATAAGCAGTCACTTCCCTGGCGCATTTAATGGGAGATAAGCAGTCACTTCCCTGGTGTATTTAATGGGAGCTAAGCAGTCACTTCCCTGGTGTATTTAATGGGAGCTAAGCAGTCACTTCCCTGGTGTATTTAATGGGACATAAGCAGTCACTTCCCTGGTGTATTTAATGGGAGATAAGCAGTCACTTCCCTGGTGTATTTAATGGGAGATAAGCAGTCACTTCCCTGGTGTATTTAATGGGAGATAAGCAGTCACTTCCCTGGTTAATTTAATGGGAGATAAGTAGTCACTTCCCTGGCTCATCAAATCATTATTGTGTATCACTGATGCAAATTTACTTGTCAGTGAGACAAGGAAAAACAGGTGAAAAGCAATCTGTGCGTGTGTGTGCGCGCGCGTGTGCGTGAGTGTGTAAATCAAAAAAATTAAATTGGTTTACTGCTGACATCATTATCAATTGTCCACGACCTTTTCATTATAATATTCAAAACTGCTTATATTTGTTTCCTTTGTCTTGTTAGCCTAACGAAGCAGTTTATAATCATTTTGCCACCATTGTGACCTAAATAGATGATCACCGTATCCGGAAATTTGATCGAAAGAAATTTGGTCGACGGAAAATTGATCGACGGAAATTTGATAGAACGGAAATTTGGTCGAATCGTTTTTTTTTTATTTATGCTTTAAAATTTTGCGTCAAATTTCTTTTTGAACGCATTATTTTATTTTACTATATAGTATAGTGCGTTCAAAAAGAAATAAGACGAAAATTTTAACGTCTCGACTGAAATAAAGATTCGACCAAATTTCCGTTCGATCAAATTACCGTCGATCAATTTTCCGTCGACGAAATTTCTTTCGATCAAATTTCCGGTAACCGATGATCACACTGTGTTTCGGTATTTCGATGACTCCATTGACCCTTGTTGGAAGCGTCACGGCTTGCTGGAACCCTTCTTGGTATGACAGAATGTTGGGATCCTGCTACAGTCTTTGTGAAGTTCCTAAAGGATAGGTAAAAAAAATATCCAAAAATATTTTTAGACTGAGTGCGCTTAGTTTGACGCCATCATATCAAGTTTTATTCTGAAGTTCTGACTCCAATACCTTATGCCTGACTATCCGGACCTATGTCTCGTCACCGCTGCTGAAAGATCACATTGCGTCCTGATTTTAAGGTTAACTGGTTGTTGAGGATTTAATGGGGGAAGGGGCAGGAAAGTGTGGGCTTAGCGATAGTGTAGGCTTAGCGATAGGGTAAGACTTAGCGACAGTGTAGCCTTAGCGATCTTGGAATGTAAATCATCAACCACCAGGAAGCCACAGCTCGGGATCAAAGTTAATAAATCAGTAATGTAGACGTGCAAGGGCGTATCACAGTGCCGCTCGGGTACAATCTGGGCGCGCCCTGCCTCACAAAATGACATTAATAGGCTTTATTATTACTCGAAATAATAATGATAATCGTTGTGCCGACCTCCATGACGCCATTTTGTGATGCTGTTTGTAAAGCGCTCCAGTACTATTTATCATTAACTAACTTTAGTTTTCATTTTCTCATTTTCTTAAAAAATGAGAAAATGTAGATGGATAAGTCATACATTAAGGAAATGAAACACTAACATCACAAGACAGGCCTGGAACTGGAATCCTCAAGGTACCAGGAATTGAGGATGACCAAGAACCACATGGAAGAGAGGAGTAGAGACAGAGGTGAATAGAATGAAGAAAAGCTTGGCTGAACTAGCAAAGATGGCCCGGGACAGATGTCACGCCAATCTACAAGAAAGGGGAGCATTCCGACCTTGCCAACTACCGCCCGGTATCCCTCACCAGCGTGGTAAGCAAACTGTTGGAGCACATAATCGTAAGCGCAGTCATGAAGTATTTGAAAGCTAAAATATACTCAATGACTGTCAACATGGCTTCCGAGTCAATAGATCATGTGAAATCCAGCTCCTTGAATTTGTAAAAGACTTGATGACCAATCTAGAGAACATCAAGCAAACTGGCGTGCTGGTGATGGACTTCTCAAAGGTATTTGACCGTGTCAATGAAAGTTTGCTTCTATACAAACTTCAGATATATGTGATCCAAGGCACTCCCAATACGTGGATCTCTAGCTTCCTCAGCAGCCGATGACAAGCAGTAGTGGTGGACGGTACAAGCTCCTCCTTTGTCGGTATTAAGTCAGGGGTTCCCCAGGGCTCGGTGCTAGGCCCCTGTTTGTTCCTAGCATATATATATCAATGACCTGCCCGAAAAGCTGACATCTTTTCACAGACGACACGGTGGTGTATAGGACGATCGACAACAGTTCTGACCAGGACCAGCTACAACAGGATCTCAATCGGTTAGCTGAGTGGACTGGGACATGGAATTTCATCCTGCCAAGTGCCAGACACTATCAGTCTCTAGAAGTTGTACTCCTCTACACCACCTTTAAGAACTGCATGGCCATTATTGAGCCAGTTTCTTCTGTACGGTACCTGGGTTTTACCATTCAAAGAGAGGTGCGCTGTGTCGAGCATGTTAACAATGTGTGCAAAAGAGCAAACAAGACAATATGGTTTTTGAGGCGAAATCGTAAGATCGGCAATTCCAGTGTGAAAAAAGCCTATAATGCCTTTGTCCGGCCGCTTTGAGATTACGCATCTTCAGTCTGGGACCTATTTACCCAGAAGAGCATCGACAGGTTGGAGGTGGTCCAGCGACGGGCAACACGCTTTGTACTGAAACGCTACAGGAATACCTCTAGTGTTGGCAGCTTGCTGGAAACACTGGCTGGTCACCATTGGAAGAACGGCGACGACTATCCAGGGTCTCCATGATGTACAAGATAAATATTGGGCTGGTCCACTGCTCTAGCATTAATCAGAAACTCGTCCCTCTCCCCTCTAGACAGCGACGAGGCCATGACAGGCAGTTCCGGCTCATACCAGCGAGAAGCCAGTACAGGAACTGCTCCTTTCTGCCAAAGACAATCAGGGCCTAGAACAAGCTTTCAAAAGGAACAGTTGAGGTGACAAAACTTGACATATTTGCGTCTATTGCCTCAGGCCAGTGCATGATACCCTCACTGAGTAACTCTTGCAACTAGTGAAATATCCTCATCAACACCAGGCATAGAATAGAAACATTGCGAATTCCCTCTACGTGCACATAGGAGCCAGAATGATTGTTAAATTGATCGTGGGTCCTTAAAATATATAGAAGAAGAAGTATTGTGGATGGCCTATGCTCCATTGGGTGTGCGAATGTCTAAGAAGAAGAAGAACTTAAGCTTTGTTATGTCAGATAGTAAAATAATTGACATGTCCGCTTATTTTATGAAACGAAAGTTCAAACACACGAGCAAGAAAACCGAGAATGAATAATATTAAACTTTCTGCGAGTACACTAAACACAAACTTGATGCGGCTAATTTTGTTCTACGTTGGTCAGTTGAATCCTATCCTATCATGAGTCGGGTTGGTCAATGGAATCCTATTCTACCATGTGTCGGGTTGGTCAGTGGAATGGTTACCGGAAATTTGTTTGAAGAACATTTCGAATGAAAATTGATCGACGGAAGTTTGCTCGAAAGGAAATTTGAATGAACGGAAGTTTGGTCGAACGGAAGTTTGGTCGAATTTTATTTTCAGTTCACACGATCAAATTTTCGTCAAACTTCTTTTTGAAAGCACTATACTATATGCTTAAACAAAATAATGTGCTCTAAAAGAAATGTGCCGGTTTTCTCTTCATTACTTCGTGCACACGTTGTAGTGTTGACCATTTGTTTCGGATCACAATCCTGAGGCGATCTGCTCCTTCGCCACTGCTTTAACTGCTATTGAAAATTTCGGCCTGCACCAAATCGTGATTTTCTAAACAAGAGCTTCATTTTAATCTTCACAAGAAAATTGATTCAGTAAGTAGCAGCATGACGATGTCTTGTCTAAGCAAAAACAAAAAAAAAAAAGCATTGTCGAGGGTAAACTAAGGGTAAGAACTCTAACAAAATACTAACCAGAAATAATTCCACCGTTGCTAACCCTCTAATGATATATATTATTATTAATTTTAATACAAGATATATAATATTATTAAATACAATATACAAGTCAAGTAAGAATAACCCGGATCCTTAAAATGTTTCGTCTACTACGGACAAGTCATGTGAACAAAATTAGCAGTTTGATTTAAGAGTACAGGAAGTAGAGAAACTAGTAAACTAAATTGAGTCATTAATTGGACCATCATAAAAAAATTGGTTGGGGGGGGGGGGGGGTAATAGAAATGGAGAAGAAGAAAAAGTGGGGGGGTGGAGTTTTGAGATGTCCTCTTTAAAAGGAGACAAGAAAACTAAAATACAACAGAAAATGTATCCATTATCCAGACCACTATAATAAAGGGCATATTTCTTTAGGAAAAAGAACAGTTTCTCACTCTACATTAATTTTGTATTGAGAAATGGCCTCATAAGAAACGTTTAGCTTTGTTTTAATATTATGTACCCCAGGGCCGGATTAACCTCTAGGCAAACAAGGCACGTGCCTTGGGCACCAAGCGTTTGGGGGCACCACAAGTCCTCAAGAAATATTTTTTTTTAACAAATTTAAGTCCAGAAACAACTGAAAATTGAACAAGTGCTATGAAAATGAAGAAATACATTATAATAAAAATTCACATTCAAGTTTGGTACAATCTTGAGTGCTTAAAAATTAAGCGCATAAAAAATTTAAAAAACTCCTGTTAATGGTAATGAGCAAAATGCGGACCATGCGGACTCACTCGGCTTGTAAATAAATAATGCGGTCGTATTCGAATTTTAAAAATTTTTGGGAAGTTTTATACAAAAATTTAAACCATTTTTTATATATTCAATAAATAATATTAAAATAATAACATTAATTAATTAATTCGACCTCGAACCCCTTAGTAATAGAAACAAAATGAGCATGTGAACTTGAAAACGTGTGCTGATTTGTATTCTTCACTAGTAGATCACTTGCATAATTCTAGGAATGAATTTGAAAGATTTGAAGAGGTGTAGAATGATGTAGCAGTTTGATTTTCTTGTTTGGTCGATGTATCACTATAACAAACATCTCAGTGTTGTGAAGAACTGATCAATGCTTATCCTAAAGATCTGAACAATAATTTATGTACTGAACTACAACAGTTTCATTCATATATTCGCCACAAGTTTCCTGCATCAAAATCGGAAAACAAAACGTTCAATCATGGAGAATTATACAAAGTATTAGTTAGAGACAACATAGAGTGTGCCTTTCCAAATGTTGAAATCGCCTTGTGCATATTTTTAAAATTAATGGTTACTAACTGTTCAACTGAGCGCTCTTTTTCTCAGTTGAAACGTACAAAAAATCCAAATAGATCAACAATGAAACAAGAAAGGCTCGATTCCTTATCTCTGCTTATGATCGAGGCAGATGTGTTGCGCAAAATTAACGTTGACGATATACTCAAAAACTTCGCTTGATGTTAATCTAGGGAAAAAATCTTTAAAATGTAAATGACAAAATCTTTTTGATTTTTTCATCTAATAAAATATAAAGTATTTTTGTCTATTATTATTTCAAAATTTATTAACTATTAATTTTAATACCGAAATACTTTATAGTAGGTTTTATATAAGTGATAGTAATACAAACTACAAACATATTTGTTAACAACTGTTTTCTTTGAATAATATTGAACATACCAGCGGTCACGGTCAGTGAAAGATCAGGGGCCCCGGGCAGAAGGGGGCACCCATGTGGGTTTGTGCCTTGGGCACTAAAATGGCTTAATCCGGCCCTGATGTACCCGTTAGACATACACGAACCTAAATAATAATCTATTCACTTCTTAAGCTTTAAGAGATTCATTCTTGTTTTTCTTGTTTTGTCAAATAATTTCTTTAACGTTCTTTGGAAATTTTTCGAAAACCCCTTATTAAAATGTAGAAATAAATATTGAATTTTGGTTGTTTTTTTTTTTTTTAGCAAACTAGGATGACATAAATAGAATGAATAGAATGCTATACGGTGATCTATTAAAGCAAACTAGGATGACATAAATAGAATGCTATACGGTGATCTATTAAAGGGGAAGAACTAGCAGTATTATGGACCAATCGCATAGTGAATAACCAAAATATTTCATGTTAAATTAAACAAATTGTTTCACTTAGCTTCACCTTGAAAAACAGGAAAAACTGACTTTTTGGGGTAGGGGGATACTGAAATTTGAAAGATTTTTTTTATCACCTGCAACGAGTCTATGTGCCAATTTTCAGCTCGATAGGAAGACGGGAAGCGGGTCCATTAGCATTCCAAAGATTTTACCCCCAAAAAGAAAATACGGAACACGAAAAAAAAGCGAAGATTATATGAAGGATTTAAGAACAACAACGAACTAAGAGGATATAAAATTGTTTCGTTTCTTTTTTAAATAGAAATACATATAAAATGATTGCACACGTTTTCATTTAGCAGCCGCCAGTTATTTGGTTTCCTGTGGGCAGCACCGTTTTAATCAGAGCGATCCATTTTGATGCAGGCCAGGTTGGATCCGCATCCACAAAAACGTCATTGACAGTAAATAAGGGCGTTCCATATACGCCCCTGGTGCAGCCGTACTTCCACTCGAGTCTTGTGGCAGCATCAATGTCGGCGTTGTACGCCTGTGGGGGAAAACAAGAATCTCGTCATGTTTGGTCGGTTGTACAGAAGTGTTGGTACATTGAATGGTAGGAAGTGGTTGTACATTGAATGGTAGGGAGTGGTTGTACATTTAATGGTAGGAAGTGGTTGTACATTGAATGGTAGGGAGTGGTTGTACATTTAATGGTAGGAAGTGGTTGTACATTTAATGGTAGGAAGTGGTTGTACATTTAATGGTAGGAAGTGGTTGTACACTGAATGGTAGGAAGTGGTTGTACATTGAATGGTAGGGAGTGGTTGTACATTTAATGGTAGGAAGTGGTTGTACATTGAATGGTAGGGAGTGGTTGTACATTGAATGGTAGGAAGTGGTTGTACATTGAATGGTAGGAAGTGGTTGTACATTGAATGGTATTAAGTGGTTGTACATTGAATGGTAGGAAGTGGGTCATCCAACGAAAAAAAAAGAAAGAAAATGTTGGGGTTTATAACTATAGTGGAACTCTAAGTTATGATATAAAAGACAAATCGAACGCATGTGTACATGTAAGTTCGATCTCTGCATTAAAAACACACAAATACAGCCAAGTCATGGGTTAAATCAGAGGCGTAGCTAGGGGGGAGGGCAGCAGACTAGTTATGGGCGCAAAAATATGCTTTGCTATTATTTTATTGTTCAAAATAATGGTTTGTGAGTTGAATAAAGATAGGGAGGCGCTTTAAAATGAATCTTGTCCCCGGGCGCCAAACACCTTAGCTACGCCTCTGGGTTATATAGCACGTCTGAAGACATTTTAGCATCTTGGATCATGTTCAAGAGTAAAAATATTATAGACATATTTTGATTGACGCCATAGTAGTTATGTGCGGCCCCCCCCCTTTTCTGCCAACTAATGCTTGCTACACCCTTGTAGTAAAACTAGTTTTTCAAAAAGTAGTTTCAAGAAGTCACTCTAACATTTCAAATGTCTTTGCTATTTAATAAATTCATTGCTTAAGACGACCTGTAGTATACGAGGGACTGCCTTCAAATCTTGCAAAGTAAACAAATAGTGGAACAAGACATGCTTAGTCTTGATGGAGAAAAAAAAAGACACGTCGTTTACAATGATGTTTCGGCTAAACGCCTTCGTCAGCAGACGATACAAAACATGAAACAACAAATAAATAGAAATTTAAAACGTATGTGTTCGAAATTTCTGATTTTAAAAAAAGTACTTCGCAAAGTCCCTGTTTCTAAAAAAAAAAAAAAGCGTTTTGCCAAAACGTCCTTTAAATTAATTATCTTTTTGTTCATGCTTAAAACATATCTTGTTCCGCCGTTTACATAAAATGACCTACCCCTTGTTTGAACTGATCAGCCGTAACCGGAAACAGTCTTTGAGCCAAGGTCGTGAGTATCGTGAAGACCTCCACTTCAGTCTTATTGGCAGTTGCCGTGGTGGTCAATAAGTCGATGTTGTCGTAGATGAGTTTGATCCAGTCAAATACCGTGGCGTTGGTGGCCGTGTTCGTCGTCGGCAGCTCGGACAGATAGCGCGTCGCCTTGGAGATGAGGTGACTGTTGCGATGGTACGGGAGCGAGAAGATGTAGAGTCTCAGCTGGACCTGGAAACCGGTGAACGAGTCAGCGACCTGCAGGAGCGTCGGGTAGGCCTGCTGGGAGTCGGGGCAGGTCAGGTCGACGTAGGCGGCGAGCTTGACCGATGCGCAGGGCCGTCCGTCTTTGTACACCAGCCCCAGTTCCCCTTTGGGAATGGACAGCTGGGCCGTGGTCACGGTGATGACGACAGCGAGGAAAGCGGTGAAGAGTGAAGTCTTCATCGTGGATATGGGTCAACGAGCTGTTAGATCAGAAAGAAACGAAACATCAGTTTATGTTATTTATGTCACAATCACCAGATGTTGGGATGTTATAATATTTGATAGAAATGAGCAGTGGAATTATCATTCTAATTTCTATTTTTTTTTTACTTTATTTTATTTTTTGTCTGGGAGTTTTTTGTTTTGTTTTAATTTTAATTTATTTAATAATTTATGTTATCTTATTTATATTTATTTTAATGTTTTGGTCTGAGGGTCTTTGTGTGTGTGGGGGGGGGGGGTTAAGAGTCAATATTTCATGTCAGCACTGACATATTCAGTGGTATTGATAAACTAAATTGACTTGTCAAAATATTAGAAATATAATATTCATTTTTTTATTTTCAGAGCTGATACTTTTAAAGCTAGCATTTTAATTTCACAATATAAAGTGAATGAGAAATGTCACTCTAGTTCAGGGGTGGGCAAACTACGGCCCGGTAACTGATATTATGCGGCCTTTGAAGGCATTTAGACAACTTAAAAATTACTTTGTTTTTAAGTTATTTTGTTGAATTTTACGAAATTTCATCTACTGTTATTATTGTTTTAACATTTTTGATCAACTCTCTTTCTAATTTCCTAATTTTTAAAAAAAGTCCTTGACTTTTGTCATGCAATGCTAAAATGCGAATTTACCGATTTTAATACAGAGAAATGTTTATCGACGCGTAAAAATTGGACATAATATACATGCGGCCCCTCAATAGCTTTATATTTCTCAATGTGGCCCTCCGCACAAAAAGTTTGCCCACCCCCAGTTTGCTCTAGTTAATGGCTTTACTGAATGAAAATAACACCACACGATATAAATACCAGAGGATTCAGAGAGCAGTGTGCCGGCCGGGATCCCTTCACGCAGTGGCGAGCGCCGAGTATTCTAGCCAGCTACACTAATACACTAATGATAGATGTTATCAGCCATCAAACTACGGGTAATATGCATCGTGTTAATCAGTGATTCTCAACCTTCCTAATGCCGCGACCCTTTAGCACAGTTCCTCGTGTCGTGGCGACCCCCAAACACAAAATTATTTTCATTGCTACTTTATAACTGTAGAGTATGTGTGTTTTCCGATGATCTTAGGCGACCCCAGGGAAAGGGTCGTTCGCGACCCACAGGTTGAGAACCGCTGATATAAATGGATACCTTAGTCCGGACACAGCCCGGACGTTCGATGGTTATAGAGTTTGAAATATGTCGCAATTTACATAAAATTATGAGAGAAGAATGGCAATAATGAGTTGGTGAAGTATTTAAATCTCTTTCTATCAATGAATATAAGGGGCTCAAACTTTCATACACCTCTAGTATGCATTTATAATAGATCTTAAGTGTTAAGAATCTGCTGTATGGAGAGTTGGCGGAAGGTGCACAACGTATTGGACGGCCAGGGCTGCCATTTAAAGATGTTTGCAAAAGGAGCATGAGAGAAGCCGACATAGATATCAACGAATGGGAGATCATTGTTGAGCACCGTTCCAGCTGGCGAGCAGCAGTGTATGAAGGGGTCAAAAATGGCAAAAGATGCGCGAAACGAAAGCCCTTGCAACAAAATGAGCAATACACGAAGGCCAAATCTAACCAGGGGTCAAGGTTCTCCTGCAAGAAATGCAGCCGAAATTGCCAATTCAGGATCGGCCCAGTAAGCCATTTGATGAAGTGCACATAGCTGTTCCATTGTCTCGCGAATACGGAAGGGTTCCATGTATAGACGTATATTGGTCTAGTTTAGTCAAACTCGCCCTACAGGTACCAAATTTAACGAAAAAGCGACGGACATTTGCAGCCCACATTAGTAAACGCCAAAGACATGACTGTTATAAAAAAAAATTTGGTTGTGGCGGGGGGGTGGGGGGGGAGATGGTCGTATCTATTCTCTTGACTCATTCTACTTCCCGCTTGAAAAAAAACCTCCATTATTAATGTATTTATTTTTGCTGTTTACCAAATGTTCCACCATCCTACCCCACTAACATCACCCCTAAAAGTTAATCCCGTAATATTTTGGAAGAGTCCGTTACCACCCCCCCCCCCCCCGGGCAACTCAAGTTCCCCAATGTGTGTTAAAAACGTAACATTTACAAGGAATTAAAATATTATTTTTTTCAAGGTCTTATCTTAACACAGTGGTGGGCAAACAAAGGCCCCCTGAGTCGCATGCGGCCCGGCAACTGATATTATGCGGCCCTCGGAGGCATTTAGAAATAAAAAAATACTTTGTTGTAAAGTTATTTTGTAGAATTTTACCGAATTTCATGTACCAATTTGATTGTTTTAACATTTTTTATCAAATTTCTTTCTAAATTTCATTTTTTTTTTTTAAAAACAGTCCTTGACTTTTGTCATGTAATGCTAAAATGCGAAATTACCGATTTTAATATAGAGATTTATCGACATCGACATGTAAAAATTGGACAAAATATACATGTGGTGCACGCCCCCCCCCCCCCCCAAGAGCTTTACACTTGTCAAAGTTCCCTCCCCTAAAAAAGTTTGCACACCCCTGGCTTAAAATAATAAATTGATTATATTTATTACTGGTGCAAGGTAGATTTTATTTTCAAAGAAGTTTTAAAAAGTTTAAAGGGGGGGAATTCACTAAGCGTGTGTTTCATTGTGTGTGTGTGTGTGTGTGTGTGTGTGGTAGGGTGTCTTTATCTTATAATTAACATCTAAACCACATAAGATGTTTCTTTACAGACATTAATGTTGCTATATGGTTGGACGGACACACCTAAAAGACACATAGCGCATCCACGGCCCGCGTGTGATTTCTCCTGTGAAATTTTTTATTACCTCTCAGATACACGACACACAAAACCTCGAACTTTTAAGTTTAATAAACTAACAGAAACACGGAAGAACAAAAAAATCTAACAGGCGGATCTAAAATGACATCGTAGATAAATTATCGTAACAGACCATAAAAAATAAAAAGTGTCACGATAGATACCATAAGAATAAATTATCATAACGGACAGTAAGAAAATAATCTCACGACTCGGAGTGTAAGAATACACTATTTTCACAACAGCAAATTATATCACGCAAGGTCAAAGCAGGGGATAAGAATAAACTGTACTAACATAAGAATATTCAAACAAATTATCACAATAGAGTCCATGAGAATAAGTTTTTCACGAATCGAATTTATAAGAATATATTTGACTCTAGCGTCAGATTTTCTATATTTAGTTGTTCAACGGAATGAGAAATCCTCAACCTACCTTTTCTGTCCGTGAAATAGTTTTTTGTTTTTTTTATTTATATCTTTCAACTGTTAGAAGCTCGTATTCTGTGTCCCAACTGTTTCACCTGTTAGCTCTCTGTTCTCGCACCAGTGACTAACGTTCTTTGTGCGAACATAAGCCGCAGTTATATCATATTATCTTCAGCTGCAGTGGTTCTTAATCTTTAGCGGATCACATCTAAAGCTGAAACCACATGAGTTACATAGATATAACATTTAATGTTGGTCTTTTTTTTTTAATCCGTATTTTATTTTTATTTTGTTACAGTGGCGAGAACTTATTCATAGGCGTGTCTGTTGTGGTAGGAGGGGGTTGATGGGGATGATATAGGACTGCCCGTGGGATTTTCTTAAAAAAAAGAAAATTTAAAAAGTAGATCAGAGAGCCTCAAGATTTCCTATCAATCAGTCCTGTAACGATCAGCTTAGTAGGTCACGCACCCTTGAGTGGACGCCCGGTCGGGGAGACAATTGAGACAAAACATCACAGAGAAGTAGTGATTTAGTTGGTGTCAGTTTTGAGTAGTCTATATAAAATGTGTCGGAAACACGTTTAACCACAAGTAACACGTGCAGCTGAAGCTCCAACACGTGTCGTGTGTAAACGTACTTGTATCGAGAGGTCTGACAACATGACCAAAAAAATAGTAAAGGTCACAGCTCATTTTCCTTAAACAGAATCGCATATAATATTGGGGAGGGGGAGAGAAATTGAATCAGTGGTCTCAGTACACAGTGTATATGCATTGATCTCAGTACACAGTGTATATGTATTGATCTCCATGTACAATGTATCTTTATTGATCTCAATATACAGTGTATATTGATTGATCTCAGTACACATTGCATATTTATTGATCTCAATACAAAGTGTATATTTGTTGATCTCAGTACACAGTGTATATTTATTGATTTCAATTTCCAGTCTAAATTGTTTAAAATAAAAAAAATCACTGACTCTAGGAAAAAAATTCTATAACTTAAATCTTTATTTAAAAGGTTTTCGGTTTCAATTTCAGTTTTGTAGACATGTATTTGTCATGTCTGTGTTAGATAATTGTTAATATATCAAAGCTTTGTTGTTATGGAATTCCATATTTGATGTTGTAACCTAGGTAAACTTGTTGATGTAAAGACAGTCAAGCTATAATCTTGTTGGTGTAAAGACGGAAGACAGTCAAGCTATAATCTTGTTGGTGTAAAAGACAGTCAAGCTATAATCTTGTTGGTGTAAAGACAGTCAAGCTATAATATTGTTGTTTAAAAACAGTCAAGCTATAATTGTGTTGACGTAAAGACAGTCAAGCTATAAATTTGTTTATGTAAAGACTGTCAAGCTTTAATCTTGTTGACGTAAAGACAGTCAAGCTATAATATTGTTGTTTAAAAACAGTCAAGCTATAATTGTGTTGGCGTAAAGACAGTCAAGCTATAAATTTGTTTATGTAAAGACTGTCAAGCTTTAATCTTGTTGACGTAAAGACAGTCAAGCTATAATCTTGTTGACGTAAAGACAGTCAAGCTCTAAACCTGCCTTATACAAGTTGCTTGTAAATTATATGCATCTTTCAATATGAGGCCTGTGTCCAATGTTCCGACTGCAGCCTATTATCCCACATCTGCTTCCAGTGAGAAATTAACATCCATGTGCTAGCATTCACAGTCAGTGACTCTCTACCCTGGTACTCATCTACACACACGATGTGAAGAAATTAACATTCGTGTGTTAGCATTCACAGTCAGTGACTCTCTACCCTAGTACTCATCTACACACACGATGTGAATAAATTAACATTCATGTGCTAGCATTCAGAGTCAGTGACTCTCTACCCTAGTACTCATCTACACACACGATGTGAATAAATTAACATTCATGTGCTAGCATTCACAGTCAGTGACTCTCTACCCTAGTACTCATCTACACACACGATGTGAATAAATTAACATTCATGTGCTAGCATTCACAGTCAGTGACTCTCTACCCCATAGGATAGTACTCATCTACACACACGATGTGGCTTGCGTGATGCCCAGTGGTGTACCTTGAGTCAATCTCTCCCGGGGAGAATTCGGGAAATGGCACAATCACACACATATATTATTTTATGCGGCTATTTAACATTAACGTCCGGGGTGATCAACCCCCCCCCCACACACACACACACCTCCAGATACGCCACTGATGATTCCTATTCCTATTGGTCCCGGTATCCACCTTTTGTTTTATGGTACCCCATGCTTAGCTTTTAAAAGCTTTCCTATAAATAACAATCTAAATCTCAAAATGAATAGTTCCCTATAAGCATCAATGAATAATATTGTGTGACTTTTTTCCACCTTCATTTTTTTAGTGTTTCGTAATATTTCGAATATGTATTTATTTTCAGACACTAATATATTGGAGGCTTCAGTTTAAGTTCTCCCCCCTCTCTCTCTCTCTCTCTCTCTCTCTCTTTCTCTCTCCCTCTCTCTATCTCTTCTTGCCATCCATATTTTGACCCTTAAACAGTGGCGTAGCGAGCTTAACCCGCGCCCGGGACACAATACCTTTTTAGCGCCCCCAATACCTTTTTAACGCCCCTTCCCCATTCGAAAACCATCCAATATTATAGTAAAATATACCATTTGGCGCCCCTTTATGAGTAGCGCCCGGGGCATGATGCCCCCCTTGCCCCCCCTCACTACGCCACTGCCCTTAAAGTTACTGTTCATACACCCATCAATTCTAAGGAAGTTCAAGTTAATCTTAACATTCTCTTGTTTTGAAAATCCAAAGAAAGCTAAAGCCTTGCCAGATATCAAAAAAAAAATAATCTAGAAGCAGCCGCATGGTGTGAGCTTTACAAATCATAGCAAGTAATATAAAGTTGTTGTATGTCTAAAGAAATAAATGATACATCACCTTGACGTACACAAACCATTTCATTATACTTTCATTGTTTGTGTTGTATGTAACATCATACAAAGCGGACATCCAGCTGAAATTTTATATGTCTTTTTTTTTTTTAATTAAAGACGTTGCATGTGGTTAAAAAAATCTCCATCTTCAACTCTGAATTGAACCAAAAAAATCTCCATCTTCAACTCTGAATTGAACCAAAAAAAAATCTATAAATTACGCATCATTTTTTAGTTACTTTGATTGAATCTGTCATAAAAAGCACATTGGGTGCAGGGTCGTTTTAACAACATTGAATGCCCTGCGCAAAGCAATGGACTGGGGCCCCCTACTTGAAATTCCCACCCACTTACATGAACATGACTTCAGCGGCGTAGGGGTGCGATTAGTCCGCCGGGGGGGGGGGGGCATTTTGTTTTTCTTTATATGGAAGGATGGTATTTTAGGCGCAAATTCAGAGTCTATTTTGTTAGGGGGCGACAAAATTCTTGGTCCGCCCGGGTGGCACTTACGCCAGCTACGCCACTGCATGAATTAATTTCAAATATTTTTTGTAATTTCAAAGAAAAACATTTTAACTACCTTACTAACAGAAAAATCCCCCTTCGTTCATGGAGGGATTATCAATCGAGGGTGCTGTAGGCTCCCGAGCGAAAGTGTAGGAATGGGTCTGAGGAATGGGCTCATTAAGCCAAGAGGAACATTTCTGCAAATAATTTTTTAAATGCCGGGATGCATTTTAGCGCGTGCCTGAATTTAGTTTTTTGTCTCTTTCTTATAATTAGCAAAAGGGGAGATGTAGATGCTCCTTGACCTAGTTGTGTTTTTACAAATCCTTTATTTTTATAGAAGCTTTTTCTACTTGCATTTCCTTCTTCTGGATGGGGCGTCATTTTGTAAAATTTTATTTGACACATTTAACGTTTTCGAGCAGTTGGTCGTTTTCTCGTGAAGTGATCACCTTTAAAGTGTTGATCGTCTAGTTCAGCGGTTCTCAACATGTGGGTCATGACCTCTTTGAGGGGTCGAACCATCCTTTTCCAGGGGTCACCTAAGACCATCGGAAAACACAGTTAGGAAGTAGGAACGAAAATAATGCTGTGGTTTGGGGTCGCCACAATTTGTGGAACTGTATAAAGGGGTTGCGGCATTTTGGAAGGTTGAGAACCACTGGTCTAGCTGCTAACGAATTGTGTCAATATCGCGTCTTCTTCGTTCCCCGAAGCCTGGGTTGGGCCGCTCACATAAGAGCTGCCGGATTCTGGCGATTAAAAGTTGTTTTTTTAAAGGTAATAAAACCTCTTTTATCGAGAATATAAAGAATGAAATGTTCATGCTAGTAAGCAGCAAACAAATATTTGAAACTAATTTATTTTTAAAAAAAAAATTTAAAAAAAAAAAAAAATTATATCAAAGACGCGTTTAAACGCACTAAAAAGTAGAAAATGATTAAATATTCTTAAAGTGCATTACGCAAAGAAAGTATGTGCAGAAATTATTTTTTTAATTAATAAAATTAAACTATATTTAAGTTTTGTCTACATTCAATTCGAATCCTTCGACTACACGTCCTGGAAATAAAGTTTTCGTGAGGCATTTTAAGAACATGTTAATTATTTTCTACTTTTTATGCTTTAACTATGAAGTTCATTGTAATTTAATTTTTTTAACATCGTCATATGGCTATGTCTCGTTTTTATGGCTTATGCAATGGAATCATAAACATGAGCCTATTTTTATAGCCTTAGTTCATTGTATGACATTCTCATCAGTGGTGAGCCTCCCATGATTATCATTATTCAAGTTTTAAACAAGAAAGAAGAGATCACGGAGGACGAGAACGAGATTTTATTTTTTTCCTCCATAAGCTTTTTGTTTTTAATTTACTATACGAACGTCCTAAATTGTTTACGTTCGAGTAAATTTAATAAAAATTTCACAGATGGTTGGCAACCCCGATTCCAACACCATATATAATGATACCGACTGATGCAATCTCTAGCTTTCACCTTTCAATAAAAGATCTAATGACCTACTTTTTGTTTTGTTTTTTAGCCCCTCCCCCACAAGCTTAGCTGAGGTCTCTCCGGTCTAAATCTTGCCTCGAAAGTTCCAATTTGGTTGGCTCTCTGGTAGAGTAATGAGTATTACGCCACGACTCCAGCTCAGGTCATCAACCCGACACTTATTGACTCCGAATCATGGCAAAATTGATTTAACTACAATTACTATTACGATTCTGTGTGGATGTTGTTGTTTATATTTTTTTTTAAACATCTGCTCATTTACCTTAAGGTCATATTGAAGAAGTAAGTCTGACACTCTGACCCCTGTGGACATAGTTAAGTGATTGCCTGATAGCGTTGTCATTAAGAATTGTATAAAGCATTGCATCATTAACGAGATATTTATCTGTTATCTTCTGTTGCAGTGTTTACCCTGTCACCGGTTCTAAAGTTTTTGTGCGCGTACATATTTTGACTTCTAGAGTCTAGCTGTCCTGCACGCACACAAGTCACTTCTTGCTTCCCGCGAACACTGCGAAATCCCATTGCTGTGGTCATTGGCGTTTAACTATGGTGCAACCGGCGCTTATGAACCAGGCCTACATTAAAATTAAATTAAAATTGAAATTGCACTTACTCCATCCATTTATTAAAAATTAAGTTTTAAATTCTTGATTTTATGTAATAGTTATGGTACATAATACATGTTTAATGTACAAAAATGGATTTGTATCAGAGAAAAAATTTTTTAATGAAATAAATGTTCAAAATATATATAGGTGTGTACTTTCGGTTCAATTTATTATTATTTTTTTACACTTTTGTGTTGGTTTGTACAATGAAACTTGTGAATAGCGATCCTTGAAATAACTATCCTTTTCGCTTGCAAATGCGCTGAATCACTATCGACATGACTCAATTACTTAACAGAAACCCCTTTGAAATAGCGAAAATCCTTCAAAGGTGAAATGTGCAAAGGTTTCAGAGGGACAAGAGCGTGTTCAGCATCCTGAAGACGATATGACGACATTTTAGTCACGTGTGCAGTAGCGCCACGTGAGCCAAATATGAAAAGTCTGGCAAACAGAAGGGCGTTTTTTTCACCCAGTAAAAACACAAAAATGTTCGATGTGTATAAATTGTATCCTATCAGCTTCAAAATGTCAGCAGAAATAATATAAGATTATTCTATTGATCCGAATTAATGAAAATGTTTTTGATTACAAAGTACAAATTCATTTTCCGTACATTCATAAATATTCTTATGATAACAAACATTTTTCAAAATAGAACAAATGAAACAAGAAATCTAAAAGTATTTTTTAAGCTCGTATATCAACCATCACATGCCATGGAGGTTCCCTGGTGACAGTGTTGACTTGAAGAATGATTATTTAGGTTTATCTCTACAGCTGGGTGGGGGGAGCACGCTGGTAAATTATGATAAATTGGGTAACAAAATGAGTGTTTATTTCCTTAGGTCCTTACTTTGAAGGAAAGAATTCGCCCTGATCGACATGATCTTAGGTACCTGTGATGAAAAGGGTGGAATGTATCAGCCAAATTCTATAGTAATACTAATGCATATTGCTACAAATAGTTATTCGAGCGAAGATAGTTTTGTTTGAGCGATATAACTAGCTTTCTTGATATTTCCATTTAATCGGCGTTGATGAGAATCCATCAATGCCCAGACTAAAAGGTAATCCTGTAGTTCAGTAGGCTTCCAATTGGTGCACTGTAAAATATGTTAATAATCTCTATCTAAAAATTTAACAATCTAATAATGTCACTGACACTTTCATCACTTTAAATTGCACGATAACTGCGCTAAATAAGTTTCTTTAAACTACCGCAAGTATACGTTTGCGGCGTAATATTATCTTGAGCATTGACGCAGTGATTTCAGAAGACCCAAAATGATAAAATAAATTTCCCAGTTGAGTTTCTGCGTGAACAATGTCCCTCTGACATCCCACCGCCTTTGTTGAAACTGTAAGTTTGTGCATTCATCCTGCTACTATGGAATCTGAATCCGAAAAAGACAATTTGTTTAACGGAGCGCGATTGATAGCGAGCATTCTACATCAAAACTGTATAAACCCTGAGATCATCACAGGCGGTACAATAGGACGAAGAAGAATGCGTTCCTCGAATCAAATTGGAACCGAGTGAAAGTTTACCATTCAGAATGAGAAGACGGCAATTTCGAGTTATTTTTAGCATTCACAAAGATGATCAATAAGTCACAAAGACAATCATCCGATCACGTCGGAATATACCTATACCTGAACCTGTATTCGGTCGTTGTCAGCTGAATGTCGTCTTGACTCGCGGCTGAAAGCGTGAAAATTTAAAGTTACTGGCAGTGGCGTAGCGAGCTTAACTCGCGCCCAGGGCACAATACCTTTTTAGCGCCCCCCATACCTTTTTAGCGCCCCCTCTATTCGAAAACCATACAATATTATAGTAAAATATACCATTTGGCGCCCCTTTGTGAGTAGCGCCCTGGGCATGATGCCCCCCTTGCCACCCCTCGCTACGCCACTGGTTGCTGGCTAAGAGCACTCTGTATCATGGAGCATTGTTTCGAGAACACTCGCATATTTACCAAAAATCTTGTAATTAGGGGACTGTTGAATAGCTAATCAATGTAAAGACATCTACAACATCTTTTTGTATGGTTTTCTAAGCAAATTCATTGTTACTTATAATAATGTCGCATAAGAGATGGAATCGGTGGGCCGTCGAGCGTGAGCTCTTAATGCCCCCCCCCCCGGCGCTCCCCCACACAAACCAGAGCACTGAAGGACTTAACCCGACTCCAGCCCGTGCGGGAGGGCGCCGGGAACCTCCCCCTTGACCTAGGGGAGGCCCGGTCGACCGAGGACGCTGCGTTTAAAGCGTCCGCAGTTAACTCTCTGTGGGTCAGGACGGCTTTGCTTCCACTCCGGTGGTTTGGTGTTGCGTTACCAACCCCCACCGCCCAAGGAGTCTTTCGGTCGGGACGTTGGTAGTGGCGGGACGAAACGGTTGCCTAGGGGCGGCTTTCTCACGGCCGCGTAGTTAAAATCATCGGCATGGGTTTTTGAGGGCCACCCAAGCCTCATACCCATTAACAGCAACTAGTAATCATGTTAGTGGCAGCTCCCGTTGCGTTGGGAGTCATGCGTTTGGCCGGGGTTTTTTAGCTTCGGGTGGACAAGTCCCCCCTACTAGTCCGCCACGCCGCGAAGAGGCAAAACCCCATGTGGACGCCCCCGAATTTCTTCGAGGACGCGGTCGCTTACGCAACCCAGTACTTATAATAATAAATTAATCCTCATTATTATTTCTTCGTACGGATTTTATATGTAAGAATATAACAAGTATTTATTTACTCAATTAAGTATGAATAGCTTAAGTATGAATAGAGTAAGCGACACGGCGACCAACTTTAAATACTGAACGATAAATATGTAGGCCAATCAACAAATTAAATGTATTCACTGAATACTAATCGCATTTTTAACTTTAAAGTTTAACATCCCCCAAAACTTTTTTTTTTTAAATAAATCCTTTATATAAATGTAATATTGAGCGATTGAGGGCAAGCTGAAATTTGACAAAACATGCATACAAGTAACACACTTTATAAGAATCCCAATTATTGGTCGCCCTCGCCCCAATTACGAGATTTTACACGCCCCTGAACTATAATTAATTTTGTAATGACCCAGTCACTTTTACACCGCACATTTATTTTACCAAGTATTTCAGAAAAAAAAAAATATTATACACCAAACGCACTTGCGATATTTTTTTTAAAATAATCTCATTTAGCAAAGTTATCGGGAATTATCCTTCATGTTCCCACTGAAAAACAGGAAAAAATGATTTTGGGGGGTTGGGGGTGGGGCTGAAAATTTGGTAGACTGTGTTGTCGTCGGCAAAGAGTCTATATGCCAAGTTTCAGCTCGATAGCTTGAAGGGAAGTAGGTCAATTAGCCGTCAGAATATTTTGCCTGCCACCCACACAGCAAGCCACCGACGATCAAAAGCGAAGTTATCATAAATAAATGATTTAAAAATTCAACAATATTTTTTTAAAGAGATGCCAGATTTCACGATTTGTGAGAACTTAATTGGCAGTTTGTTCAACAAAGGGCATTCAACTTTTTCATACTCTTGGAATCCTGCTTTCCAAAAAACCGGCTCGCAAAGTCATGCAGACGATCACGCGAGGAACACGCCATGACAATAGTGGATCGGATAAATAGCTCTTTGAGATAAGCAGGTACATTTTCATTAAGAAGAATATGACATTTAAAAAAAATGCAAAACTCTTGATAACAAGAGACGTTAAAAATTAGTTAAACTGCATAGTCATCGTTGATTACACTTTTAAAAAAATAAAATAAACAAAAATTAAAATTTAAAAAACACTCTTCACAAACAGAGGTTCTAAAATTATCTTAACACAATCAACTTAATAATGGGGTATACTAGTTTCTAATAGAGGTGGAAGGGGGATAAGAAGAGGGTCGGGTGTACCGTATCTAAAACGCCAATCTCTGACAGTAAAAATAAATACAACACACATGTACGCCACTAAGCGTCATCTAGTAATTACAAACAGTTACTGGTACAGATGTAAGTTACTATCAACTAGTACCTGCAGTTATTGGTACAGAAGTAAGTTACTGTCATCTAGTACCTGCAGTTACTGGTACAGAAGTACGTTACGTCATCTAGTACCTGCAGTTACTGGTACAGAAGTAAGTTACTGTCATCTAGTACCTGCAGTTACTGATACAGAAGTAAGTTACTGTCATCTAGTACCTGCAGTTACTGATACAGAAGTAAGTTACTGTCATCTAGTACATGCAGTTATTGGTACAGAAGTAAGTTACTGTCATCTAGTAATTGCAAACAGTTACTAGTACAGAAGTAAGTTACTGTCATCTAGTACCTGCAGTTACTGGTATAGAATTAAGTTACTGTCATCTAGTACCTGCATTTATTGGTACAGAAGTAAGTTACTGTCATCTAGTAATTGCAAACAGTTACTAGTACAGAAGTAAGTTACTGTCATCTAGTACCTGCAGTTACTAGTACAGAAGTAAGTTACTGTCATCTAGTACCTGCAGTTACTGGTACAGAAGTAAGTTACTGTCATTTAGTACCTGCAGTTACTTGTACAGAAGTAAGTTACTGTTGTCACATATAATTTTTGCTGCTCCCCTGTGAGGAAGTAGTGGCAACCCAGAGCAAGGGTCGTGCCGACGAAAAGCCGAGCCCGGGGCGAATCCTGAAAATAGCCGCCCCCCCCCCCTTGTAGACTAGGGAGAAAAAAAGTGCCGTCCAAGCGGATCAGTTATAAGACGATTTTTTGGTGCCCCTTTTATCTGTGCAGTACTCATGGTATTTGAATTCACTTAAGATTATCTTCACGAGGGCAATGCGGCATCCCCAGAGTAACTAGGCGCATATTTTGGGAACCACTGAGAACAGACAGCGTTGAAAATCCCGTGACACATTTTGTGACGTTATAAGTCTTTTTTTTTTAAATTTTGTTTTTTGTTTTTTCTATTTTTATTTAATTACTTGTGTGTGTGTAAGTACTGTAAGGTGTGGTCGAAAGCTCATTGTAATTACCCATGGGGTGCCCAAAAAAGTACGAGTGTGGAAAGAGGGGGGGGGGAGTCAGAAATTTGACTTTTTCCGTACGTACTTTATGGATGCTCTCTCCCCCCCCCCCCTTTTTTCTTTCTCCCAATATGGCCAATCTAGCCAATATAAACTAGACTCAATTTTTGTTTTCAATATTTATCCGTTGATTGTCATAGATCTTCGTTTAATTTAATTAAAAATAAGGTCCTATTTTTAGGTGACCAAAACTGCACGTCGTCAAGATTTATGTAAATAAGTTGCAACAACTTCAAGGTAAAAGCATGACATGGGGGGGGGGGAGGTGTATCAACGAGGATATCACGTTGGTTTGAAAAGGGGGGGGGGGGATAAAGCTTTTGTTTTATGAAGGGATTAGCTGTGTCGTGTTAACAGTTATGTTTCGCATTGTCATAGTGTGCACCAGGATTATTGGGTTTTTTACAGATAGTCATAACAACACAAACTCCACTATGACGTCACGGGTTCATTGATTTATGCTGTAACTGTTATACAGAACGAGTGGTCCGAGGGAGGGGGGGGGGGTCTCGCCACTTATAAGTATTCAGCGCATTCAAGCACAACACGCCTCAAGTACACCACTTCAGGTGAATACCACTGTTATAGTATATCCTAAGACTTGTCCCAATTTCACTTCACCGAAGAGCAGTAGCGTCCACCACACCCCTCCCATTTTTTGTTTTCATATTGACGTGTTGTGCCAACCCGGCCCACCCTTGATTGGGACAATGTTGTTTACGTTCCAGAACGTTCTATTTGTTCTTAATAATACTATAGGGTGTCAATCTTAAGTTCGTGGTTTGGAATTCAATCCCTTCCAGGCAAGCAAAAACATTGCCAGCACCCCGGGTGGATGGGACTCGTTAACCTTGGACGGCAACCAGGGCCGGCCTTAGGCCACTGCAACCTATGCGGCCGCAGTGGGCCCCGTACTTTCATAGGCCCCGCGCTAATTCTATTTTCTAATACAAAATCTTAAATTTTCACTTATATCCTTATCCCTATCCAGACTGGCCCCCGCGCAATCCGTTTCGCATAGGGCCCCGCAATTGTTATGGCCGGCCCTGACGGCAACTCATCTAAGAGAATGAAGCTCTGAATTCAAACCAGGTGATGGAGTCCCGTAGGTGGATAACATTGGCACAATGAAACATTCCAACAACTCCTGCGACGCCACTGGTGCCAAGCTGTAGCATCCACATATGATGTTTCATTCAAAAGTGTTCAGTAAACTATAGTTAACACGTTGATACCTCATTGTTAAAATCTTGGTTAACGTAAACGAGGACAGTTTAGTAAAGTGAACATGGACTGGTTAATTTTCACCAAAGGTTGATGCCAGATAGGCTCCTTAATGATTTAAAAGTTATCTTATTTTGTGATTTTGTCTTGTTTTTTTTAATGTTTATTTTGCATGCAAAAATGTATCAATGGATTTATTATTTAATGGCTTGTATTATTGTTCTGTATTATTAATTTATAACAAGATTTTATTACTTTAATTTTTTAATGATTTTTATTAAAAAAATGTGTTTGTTGAATTCCTTATATTGTTATAGCTTGGATTTTATTTTTATATAGGCATTGCCAGGTCTGAAAAACCTCCATGAAGAACATATGTTGGCCTTTCAACTCAAACTCATGAAAAACACCTGGAGTTACATCATGAACTTTTTAATAGTAACATCTGAATCATTAACAAATAATCATCAATAATAAATAAATTATAATTCATCATATTAAAACAATTATTGGAAATTAGAATGGATTTATTTTTATACATGTGAACTTTTCTATTCAAATTGAGCAATACTCGAGAGTAACAGACAAATGATACACTCTTAATTGGAGGTCTATTTATATTATTTTTAATAATAAATGACATTTTTATATTAGTAAATAGTATACAAAAAACTATTAGACTAGCATTTCATCCAGCCCTGGTCATTTGGGTCAATAAAATGAATTATAAATATGAAACTTGTGTAGGGACAACTTATAGTAGTTTTAGAAACAGCTGATACTAAGCCACATCAACTACACAGAGCTGAACAGACCTAATTAGTTTCGTTTATTGCCTTTTATGTACATACAATATTATAGTCGATCCATGAGAACCAAAAAGTTCATTTCAATATCCACTGAGTATTCAGTAAAACTTTTGAAAAACATGAATATAGAAAATTTAAAAACCTAGTCTGGATATAAGTACTTAGAGAAAAATTACATAATTAAGAGTATTGATTAGATATTTTAATATGTAATGCCATTAGTCTTTTTGTTTGTATGAAAGGAAAAGACAATATAAAGTTTTACATTTACCAATAAATTATTGCAGTGAGTTACCTCCCCATTGTCAAGGAAAGAAAAACAATATTGCCTTACGTATTTTGTTCATTTAAAAATTACTTTGATATCATCCAGTAACTACATGCTATCCACTGCATCCAGTAACTAAATGCTAACCACTGCGCAGCTTCGAGAGCAGTATTTCATTTTTACGACATTCCTCCTTGAAGTCTTTAACGGTCTTGAAGTAGAGTCTCTGTTTCTCTACTAGGTCCAGATGTTGGTCACTGAACTGGTCTCTCTTCATTTTCTCCTCTTGTCTCTTCTTCTCAGCCTGTTCAAAGTATAAAGATAGAGGAGGTCAATATCAAATAAACTATTTAAAATTTAGATTAGCTCAAAGAAAAATTCTGGCCAAAAAAATTAATGATTTCAGTTTATTATCTTAATTGTTTTATTGCAATCTGTGTCTAAAGAAATTTAGTTTGATAGTAAAATTCTTTTAAACATACCTTAGCTTTGTTTTGTTTGACCCCTTCAACAATTTGCTCAAATTGCTTAAGGAAAGCCTCTTTATTGTTGGGTGATGACATCGCTCTGGAACAATGGGAAAATAGAAGAGAATTGTGCTTTTCGAAATTTAAAAAATGATTGAGTGGAAAAAAAAATTGTTCTTGTACTATTTTTAATATGTGGATATTTAGACTTTCTGTATTTTTCATAAAAGCAGGATAGGTTTAGTTTTCCTAGATATTCGACTTGCTCAAACGTGGCATTTGATTTCAAATTTTAACTCAAAATTAATGTATTGATTTTAAAAAATTTAAAATTTAAAAAATAATTTAAATATGGTATTATTTGCTATCTGACAAAACATACGAAAAGAAATGATATTCAAAAATCATAAAAAATAATTATTTCAAGCTGTAATAAGATGTCCAAGCAATTCATTGTTACTTACGTTTGAAAGTTATCATGAATTGAATTCAAAAGCTGAACCTGAAAATGGTTTTAAAATTATTTTAACTATAAAATTTGTAAATATAATTAATTTAAAAATGCATATTCCAACCTAAGTACATATACACTTTTCTTCAAAAGCAAATATAAATAAATTTAAACAATATTTTTTAGTATAATTTTTTCAATCCGTTACCACAATAAAATCTGTTTTACTGTATAAGTTGAGTTCCAGAGTACCATTACAAAAAAACTTTTCAACAATAGCACTATTTTTCAACTAACGTCTTAGAAAAATCTTTATGATTAAAATTGGCCAATATTATAAGAAATGAAAAACTATGGTAACATACTAAACAAGAACCTGCTGTGGAAAAAATACTGTGTATCACACAACTCTTCTTGAATCTCAAGCAAAAAAAAGAAAAAGACGTCGGCCAAAGATTACCTGGAGGCAGGCATGACAAGGAGGCAGACACAAAAAAAAGATGGAAGGAAGTAGGGAAAGATGGAGATACTTTCCCAGGATCAGGAGGCCTGAAATTCTCTGTATATGGCAATGTGTGTTATGTCCCACACAGGTTCACAAGCTAATATGAAGATTTATACACGAATACTTCGTAGACTTCGTGGAATAAAAAATAAAATAAGACTATACAATAAGAATTCAGATAATACATTTGCATTAAGACAGTGGTTTTCAGTAGAAAGATGGCTGCCTAGATAAAAAATAACCCGTTACTGAAAGCACCTGTTCCATGTTATTTAAGAAATTCATGCAGCCAATATAAAAACAACTTACTTCTTTATTTAAGTATGTCTTGGTATCCTCCAAAGTGTTGTAGAGGGTAAAGAACTGTTTGGTTTCAGTGTGCTTGGATGAAACTGGAGACAAAAATAATTACAATAATTGCAATGCAATATACAAGGGTCCTCAGTCAATATCCTTATATAAAACCTTTGAATGGTTTTTAGATTGTGGAATAACATTTATATTAGAGGTCAAGAATCAGGGCTTTAGGTGGAATGTGCCAGATTTAACTTTGACAATAATTGTTTTGAATGCAAACATTCTTGTATACTGAAAGCTCCGTTTAATGGGATCCTTCAGGACACACATTAAAATTTCTTTTTAAATGCATTATTTTGTATTACTATATAGTATAATGCGTTTTAAAGGAAATTTGACGAAAATTTTTACATGTGAACTGAAAAAAAGATTTGACCAAATTTCAATTTTCCATCTACGAAATTTCTTTTTCCGGTAACCCTTTTATCAAGTCCTCAGCAAAAGTGTGGAGCATGTGCTTAATCCCCACGAACCAATTATGATAGGGCACCACATGGTCTATTTTTCAGCTGGATGTCTACCTTGGTTGTAAAGCTCCACAAATCTTCTCTGGTACTGACTGAGTTCTGCTCTAGACGGTACCTCATCAATCTTTCTCTGTAGTGCTGCAATTTCACGATTTTTTTTGGCCTGGAAAATTAATCAATAAAGAGCTGAAGTGGCTAAGATTGTCTCTCTGCATTTTATTACACAAGAGAATAAAGAAATTGCACTGAATTATTTGAGATTAAATTGAAAAGAAACGGAAGAATGTATCTGTAAATACTAGTGTGTTTTCTTTGAGACGTTACTACATAATTCCAAAATGAGGTGGTTTGTTGTGTAAAATGTTATTTCACACAATATAAAGTTAAGAGAGCAGAGAACTGGCTTAAATTAACTGATACAAAAATAATTATTGGATTGAATTAAAATTGTTAGCAGCATAAAGTTTTACTTACAAGTAACAGACGGATCTTATGCAACTTTTCTTTATCAGCGTTATACTGTTTGTCAATCAGGTTCACTCTTTCCTAAAAAAAACATTGATATCAATTTTAAAAATGTACTAATTAAAACATGTTATTGTTTAAAAAATTGAATATTTAACAAATTTTTATTCCATTCCCACACTTAATTTCATGGGGTGTGTGGTGAGCAGGACTCATGTACCAGTGGTGCAATCTACTAAAAAGAGACAAGCATTTTTTTTTCTTTTACATTCCCAATAAGGACAACTGAGTGAGTGGGCCAAGCCAAGATCAACATAGAGGCAAGAATATTTTAATTCCCTTTCTATTTAATGTATTTTTAAACAATTATAAATATCATATCCTCTTTTTAAGCCTGACCAAAGTAAACACATTAAATTACCTTATCCTCTGAATCGGCTTCATCTCCTTCTTCCTTCAATTTCTCAATGTTTTCTTTCAGTCTAGTCATTTCCTCCTGGAAGTACAACAATAAAATATATATAAATAAAATAATGAACATTTTCTTTAAAATTCTACTTGACACTTTTGCATTAACATTTTTTTATAATTACGTAATCAAAATTGTTTTACCCTCACATGACTCTTACCTGATGTTAAAGTTGACCGATGCTCTCACGTTTAACCGATGCTCTCACATTTAACCAATGCTCTCACATTTAACCAATTCTCTCACATTTAACCAATTCTCTCACATTTAACCAATTCTCTCACATTTAACCAATTCTCTCACATTTAACCAATTCTCTCACATTTAACCAATTCTCTCACATTTAACCAATTCTCTCACATTTAACCAATTCTCTCACATTTAACCAATTCTCTCACATTTAACCAATTCTCTCACATTTAACCAATTCTCTCACATTTAACCGATTCTCGCACATTTAACCAATTCTCTCACATTTAACCAATTCTCTCACATTTAACCAATTCTCTCACATTGAACCAATTCTCTCACATTTAACCAATTCTCTCACATTTAACCGATTCTCGCACATTTAACCAAAGCTCTCACCTTACAATGGGCTTTAAATTCCTGCTCTTGTTTTTTCAAATTTTCATTCATTGCCACAAGTGATCGCAGCGTCTGAAGGATACTGATGAAACCAAACAGAAACATGGCATGATAACAGAGACATGTTTATACAATTCAACACAAGCTCTTAAAATTTTGAAAAAGGTTTCATGAGCAAAATTCAATAGAAAAGCAGTAAAGACTCATTTTTAACAAATTAAATTGAAGAATATTCAACACAATTTTATGATGAAATTTTCATTAGAATTTATAAAATAATGAATTTCCTGAAATCTTGAGTGCCATTAAAAAAAATGATAAAGGCATGATAATGACCCCTGGTTTTCTCCAGCCTCTATCTCAGCAAGTCTCTCCATCTCTTTATCAATGGTAGAACTTTGCTGTTGAACTTCTTCCAGTTTTTGTTTAGTTTCCAAATAGGCAGCATGGAGTTCTTTGTGTTTTGTTGCCACCTGGTGAGCAATAATCTCATTAGCTCCACGATTTTGTATATTAGGCCTGCATTAAATTAAGTGTTATGCCCTGAAAATATTTTTTGTATTATTTACTTTGGTACTTGTCTGCATGCAATTAAGGTAAACAGTACTCACTAAGATGGCTTGAAGTAAACCCATTAAAAATGAACAGGAAGCAATAGGCTTGATAAATTTCTACTGAAACCTCAAAGCCTCTATCATGGGTTTAGGAGAACCATTTTACTAATAGTTAAGTCAAAATAATTTTGATGAGTCAGTACACAGAATGTTCAAAACCTAACAAGAAGCAGCCATCTTGGATGAAGGCCTCATTTTCAAATAAAAGGGATCTAATATATGCTTCTATTAAGACTGCAGATGGAGTAATCCAAGCTCTATGACAATGCACTGACAGACACTGAAGAAAAATTAAAATTTATTCATTATATTGTCATGCGGTACCTACCCTTCAGTTTTTACTACTGACCTCATCTAGCTTGCTCTGTTGTAGCTCTATCTGTTTCTTGAGAGCACTGGTTAATCTCTTGTGTTGCTGGGCACCACCTTGCCGCTCTTGTTTCTCCATCTGCTCTATCTCTGCTTGCTGGAGAAAGTCATTTAAAAGGTCAAAAATAAACATTTCCAGAGATTCACAACTAAATATTTCTGATCCAAATGCCAGGATGTGAATAAGAATGAGTAAATTTTTAAGGAATAAATAGCATCTACTTTACCATCCATACGTTAATGAAATCTTATATGGATAACTGTCACTGAAGAATCAGACATTTGTATAATGTTTGTTTAACAAAATTGAGAATTTTGAATTTATAATTGCTTTTATTTTAAAAGGCAGGTACCAGAGGAGTGACAAAATGTTAACAAATAGGAGAAAAATGTAAAAGAAGTAGCAGAACTAAGCAATGATATAACAGAAAACATTTAAGGGTTTTTAAATAATTCAGAAGTTCATCTACGGGTGTATTTTTTTTGATATAACCAATCTATTAAAAATCTAATTTAATTAAAGGATTTCAGATTACTTATTATAACAGGCAAAAAATCCCACTTGGTTTATTCTTATTTTTTTCTCCCCTTTAAAAAATATGTTTTTTTTTTTTTCTTAAAGGAATTCACTTCTTCATATAATTCGCCCATTTATTATCCCACTCCATTCAAATGAACTAATTATAATCAACAGAATTAAAACAGGGTATCCTAGTTTTGCATTTCATAGCTCACACTAGATCTCACACAAAAATGACTAGTCGTTCGAGTCTCCATTGATTTTAAGATGATTAAGAAAATTTGTTTCGTTATGTTTTGGTTACATTTTCAATTTTATTGGACATTGGGGGAAAAATTATTTTATTGATGTTTATATTTTTGAAAAGTTTTTAAAAAAAAACAAGAAAACATAAGAAATTATAGGAAAGAAGTATGTTAAATAAACATTTCTAGAAATGTAATACTGCTTGGTTATAACATATATATATATAACTTTTTACATATCTATTATAAAACTTTAGATTTAAAATTGAAAAATGAGCTTTTTTTAAAAAGGTGTCCAATTTAAAAAATAATCTTTAACTTTGGCAATAAAATCATCAGCATTTCTTATATTTTAAACTTACTGTTGGACCAAACACTTTTGCAAAGTAATCATTAAAAATATTTTTAACAACCATTTTCTCCATATTACACCATGGAAACAGTTGTAACACAAATTTATTACTACAGTAGATTTTTGAATGCAACATGCTACAGTTGATAAAGTCAAAGAAAAATTTGCCTTACTTTCTGGGCATATTCTGATGCCATTTGCTGGATCTCTTGTGATTTCATCCCCACTATGGATCCTACTGCACTGGCCGTTACTTTACCCTGGGAATTGTCAGAAAATACAAACATGCAAAACAAACATCAATACACACACATGCATTTTCTGGACTGACATAAGTGATAAAATAGAGAATTTAATGGAAAAAAAATGTTGGCTGCTTCTCTTTAGAGTACATTCCCTTCTTTTGAACAGTATATTGATTATTCCTTACTTAGTAAATATTTCTTGTTGTTAACAGCCACATGCACTGTTTGACTCATGTCTATACATGACACTTGCATTGTTTGACTCATGTCTATACATGACACTTGCATTGTTTGACTTGTGTCTATTCGTGACTCTTTTTAAGGCCCATAATCATAATTATTCATCTTTTTTTCACATTTTATATAATTTTGATTTTTAAATAGTTTTTTCTGATATAACCCACCACCGCGCCTTTAGGTAGTCCCAACATCCCACTAAATCTACAGCTCATTTTACCCCACCCCCACCCCCAAGGGCATCCCACCACCCCCGGGGTCAATACTGCCCACTTTGAGAGCTACCGCTATAAACTATGAAAAAAAATTAACAGCTGATCACATGTAAATTAAAATGAAAAATAAATAGCAAGCAGCATACATTGGTATGAAAACCAAAATAAACATATTTTAATAGCACAGCAAATTATTTAGTAAATGTTAGGTTCAAATGAAAACAAAACTAATTTATCTTTTTTTTTTTTTTTTTCTAATATTTTTATCAACATTAAACAATACCCACATCAAAAAATCTAGATTTATGAAAAGACAATTAAAGCAACTCAACTAAGTGAAAGTTTCCAAAATTTAGGTATGTTTTTCCATGTTTTTTTTTTAAAAAAAAGGTATGTTTTTCCTAGTTTTGTATCTTTCTCCCGTTTCTTCAGCATTATAGCATGCAATGTGGAAGTATATGGTTTTATCAGTAGAAATTAAGAAAAACCTATCTTAATAATGCGATCATCTTGACAACCAACTTTGCATATTTATATTTTGGAACGATTTAAGAAAAATAATAAATGTTGTTTTTATTTAGTCCAGATTTAATAGTGGAGATAAATAGCAAAAACAGCATCAATATTTTTGAGTGAGTTTTCAAGGGATTATGCACCTTGGTTGTTATTCATTGTTAACTGAATACAAAGTACAATGAAAATGTATGTTGTAGTACTCACCTCTTGTGTTTCCATGGCAGACATGCCACTCATCAAGGCTTTGATGCGCTAAAATTTAATGTAATTAAATGAGTTCTTATTCTTTGTTTTTATTTTAAAACTGAAATATTTTGGAATTGTAAAACTAATGAAAAAAATCTTTATCAGCTATCAAATTTGGAAGAAAAAAATAATTATTAAAAAAACAAATGTAAAATGTAATTTATAGCCAACTATCACAAATAATAATTCTCTTAGTAAGTATGTATGACTGTGACTCTGTGTTCAACAGGCACACAAAATAAAATTACCAGAAGTTAGAACTAACTGAGACACTTATAGAGTGGTTTACTTAAATGCATATTTTGTCAAGTAACTTAAGTAGAAGTTCAGACATTGCCACTGCAATTATTGGGTGAGTTATTTTCTTGTATTTATGAATAACCAATAAAACCAGATTAAATGCACTTCATTTAACATTCAAAACATCATTTTATTTGGGCTTTGGCAATAGTGCAAGTTTTGAATTGGACATCCAATAACTTGACAGGGGATTACTGAGAAATCATTATATAATATGATTGGACCCACCTCTTCTTCAGCCTCAGCATCAACCTCCTCGTCATTAGTCTCTTTAGACAGGCCAGGTGGTAAACCTTTCTTTTTAGCCGCTCCGTCCTTATAACCAAACGAAAAAAATTAAACTTGACAATAAAAAAGAAAATAGAAGCATTTTTAAAAAATGAAATGTGGTCCACTGTCATAGCTGTAATTATTTTATTTTGCAAAACACTATAAATAAATAAAGTTTAATGACTAAATCTATTGTGATGTATTCATTTAATTTTAAGACAAAATTTCAACTCAACAAATAAAAAAAATAGGATCTTAAACTAAGCTTCCAATTTTACCTTTTGATCTTTCTCAGTGTGAATGACACCATATTGTCTGGGGAAAAAAGATAAAAATTATCATTAAACATTTGATTAAATACGATTAAAAACAGTTCACACAAAAAACTTTTTTTTCTCCCTTTTATGGAATTTTGCAATTTTATTTTTAAGGACAGAGGTCCCCTACCTGCTTGCAGAATATTGCCACCCAAATTTATAAATAGACTACATTCTGGATTTATAAATATTATTAAAACATTCTCCATTAGTATAGTACATAAATGTTTACGAGGCTGCTGTTGCATTTAAACACTTAAATGTTTATGAGGCTGCTGTTGCATTTAAACACTTAAATGGTCAGATGTGACCAGTGGACCGTGAGTTGATCCTGCACCCAAGGAGCTAATGGTCAATTTATATTATTAAATTAATGGTCGTTCAAAACTGGCAATAGCTGGTAGTTTATTAAGTCATCCCAACCTTCCATATTCCAGAAGCGTTGATTGGACTCTAGTCTCTTCATCCTTTAGTTTATCAACATCATGGCGGCGATAACGCCTCTGAGGTCTATAAGCATCCTTAAAAAAATATGAGTTCAAATGTTTCATATTAAGTCTTAGCCCAGCGTAGAATTTTAAACATGAGATGAGATAACTGCCATTAAAAAAAAAAATCTTATCATGACCCAACATGAGTACATAGTTCTAGCACAGCACTGCATCATTGTAGAATACATAGTAAGGGACAACCAAATTTAAATGCTTATAAAGAAAATATGCAGTGACTGTCACTAAGAATCTTGATCAGTGCCCACAAAACATCAAATTACACCTTTTTTTTTTCCTTTCACATTCGTCATTACCTTCACATTTGATAAAGTTTCTAAAGATTTGTCTTTCAGTGCCTCAAATGCTTCATCCTTTAAAAACAAAACAAAAATTTAAACAGAATAAACAATATTTGCATTTATCAATATTTCTTACAAAATATCAACCACTGAAGATGACAAGTTACATATATAGTATTTTTCCAGTGTGACTCATCATTCTCAAGCACCCAACACTCATATATCCAGCCAAAACAGATAAAGTTTTTAAAGAGTACAAGCTGATAAGTGTACCAAGTAATTTTTTCCAAAACCCTAAAATGTAAGATGGGCTTAGAAAAATAGATAACAAGGTTACATGTAGAGTGGCATGATTAGACTTTGGAGACAGATTAGACAGAATAAGTTAAGGTGACCTTGAGATAGCAGTAAACAAAAATTAAAAGTACTGTATTTGTGTTCAACAAACAGGTCAAGGTAAGCTAAGCTGCACTGCAGCTAAGATTAGTTCTAATGGCAAGATATGATTTCCCTGTCTTTATGGTGAGCTGAAATATTTATAGAAAGATATTGTGATGATAACATTATGTGGATTACATAAGGGATCTGAAAACCCTTTGTGCCATAGGCTAGGTTGGAAATACTTAATGTGGGCGGAAAGACAAAATATAATTATTAGACAGATTCTTCTTTGAACTAACTTCCTTATTTTGAATGCTTTCCGTTATATTTCTGTCTTACAAATGAATCTTTAATTACCTCAGGCATCTTGTGATTTTTGCTGAATTGAGAGATAGAAAATGCACGAATGTAATCTCCCATCTCTTCCCTCGTCTCTATAGCTCTCTTCACCAGCCACTATGTGAAATAAACAAAGGAACAAAATGATAAATGTTTGTACCTTTCTTTATTTTCAACTTGTACAAATTTTCTCAGAATAGTTGTTAAAATAAGAAGGGTTATCTCAAACAATAAAAATTAACTCTACTCACTTGTACAACTGGGAAAATGTGAATGAAATCCAAGCCTTGAATTTGATGAGGCTCAATCCGATGTGGACATTTCATCCGTGGAAGAACAGCTACAATGGACTCTGTCAATGAACTTGAATTTACAAAATATAAAAAATGTAAGTTTCATATCTTAACAATCAAACTGAATGTTTATATGTGTTTGACAAGGTCACAAATATGTGAGCACCAGGGTTATAAATTTTGTACATAACAAAATGTCTGGAAGATCTAGGTTAACATGGCTATTATGAGCACTTTATGAATAACTGATTTCTCCAATCTTGTGTGTAGATACTGACTTTCAATCGAGCGCCTCCCCAGGTGGCGGATAGGGGAATGTCCACCAGATATGGTGGGTACTGGGTAAATAAAATACCTGGGGGGGGCAGACCAAAATCAGAACGTACTGCCTTTTAGGAAGTGGAGGGATCCACAAAGGCTAGGGAAACTTACCCAAAAATTAAGGCAGCTACCTAGAGAACTGTAAGGGGCAGCCCCCAGGCAGTTGTGCGCAGGGCTAACAACCCGGCCGTAATAAAAAAAAATAAACATTACGAAAGCCAAACAACAAAATAAAACCCAGACTGATTCTAATGGAAATTGACCCATACCTGGATATGGACAGGATTTTTGGATTGCGACTTGGAACATACTAAGCCAGTGTAGAGCAGAAGCCTTAGCAAACATAATAGATCAACTAATTAAATATAAAATCTCTATTGCTTCATTGCAAGAAATTCGATGGAAAAGTGAAGACATCCTCAAGACAAAAGGCTACACCATATTTTATAGTGACTACAACACTAACACTCTTGGAACAGGATTTGCTGAGAAGAGAGAAGCCATCAGTGCAGTCACAGGCTTTAAACCAGAGAATGAAAGACTGTGCTCTACAGCAGCTGGGATACAAGCATGGAAAAGAAAAGCATGAGTTAGGTCTGAGTAGAAGGAAGATGTGAGGCAGGCCAAAGTCGTACATGGGCTGTGGCACCACATGGATGGATGATTTTTCCACTATCACTATGATGTAAATCTGCGATGCTCGAAAGGTGTATGTTCATAGCACTTTAATGTACACAGTGCAGCAGACTGAGTGGTGTATTTTTTTCCAAACCAATAAGTGTTCATTCATGAGGACATAAAATAATAATCAAGGTAATCATTTTAAAAAGTTAAATGAATGCCTTGGAACACAACCCAGAAACAGACGGCCTTTAATTGAAACTTGTATTGTTGAGACCCGCTGGTCCTCACTTGTGTGAGACCCGCTGGCTCACACAACCTACCGGTCACTTGTCAGTCGCTTGTCACGTGATCGACTCAATTAGGCCAGTACTGATGATAATAATGACTCATAGTCAGAAACAATGGAAGTTCCCGGTCAACCAGAAAAATGGTCAGCGTGCGACCAAGCTTGTGACCTAGGGTCAGCTGGTGAACCATTGGTTGACCAGGCGAAAAATTAGCATATAGTATATTAATCATATGTATGACCCAGAGGTCACCGTTAACTGGACTTGGGTCAGCGTTAGTTCGATCCGAGTATATATAGAGTTGTAAGTCAGTTAGTCGCTCTCTCTCGTCCCTGTAATTACGGTAGTGTAATTGACAGACAAGTCTGAGCCTGGCTTATGACTATTTGCTTTTTGGAATGTGTCCAATCAAGTGTCGTAGGCCAGTTAGTAGTTAGTAGCCAGTTAGTTAGTTAGTTAGTTAGTACAGTTGAAGTAGTTAGTTTAGTAAGTTAATACAGTTAGTACGTTAGCTCAGTTCAGTCAGTTGAATGAGATTAGGCTCAGGGCTATAGAAGCATATGCCATAGCAGAGCTCAGTAGACTAGAACTCAGTACTGTATAAGACGTCAGTGGTTAACAGTTTAACCCTGACGCAGTAATTGCACAAGGCAGATAATAACGAGCGAGTAACGCACTAGAGAGATAAGGTCAGCAGACGACCCAAACAGAAGTGTTGTAGAGGTAGCAGAGCGTGGCGAGCAGTTCCTCCCCACCCCCTGCACAGCTGAGTGACCAGTGGCTTTGTTGTGTGCTGTAAGAGTCTGGCAGTGTGTATAGCAGACGAGGGAACAGGCAAGCCGAGACGAACGTTCCACCGAACGTCCAGCATCATAACCTTGTATTAGTAAAGCATTATATTTGTATCGATATTAAGTATTACTATTGGTATGTTTCTATATGTATTCAGTATTTTAAATAATTAAAATAATTATTTGTGGCTGAACCACTGGTGTTTTTAAGTAATAGTAACGTTATTGTTGTAACTGTTGATTGTAGTAATCATTCCCTAGACATAGTCATAGTAATACTAATCAACGTATCGCTAGGGACCTTTATCTATATATATATCCCCTGTTCTGAAAGTAATTATTCGTGGTTCGACATTTTGGGGACCAGAAATATATAGATAAGAAGTAGAATTTTCGACATGTATAATGATACTACCTCACTGTTAAATAAACAGAAAAAGCATAAACTCTACAGCAGTGGTTCAAAACTTTTGAGCTCACCACCCTTTTTCACAAATATTTTTCTTCTAATGCCTTGATTTCAAACTAAGCTGAAATGGGCACTCACATTTTCTGTCCAATGGTTGAGTTTTCTTGAAAGAGCAAATCTACATCAACGTCAAAGTTACATGTGGTGATACACCAGGTCATTCCTCCAACTACCTGATGGGAAGGAACGTGTAAAGTAGACAGTGATAAAACAGGGAGTTACTGAGTCACTCATCATGAACTCCCATTTCAGAAGGTATGTATTATGATAATTGCTGATGAAATAGGATCCTTACTTTTTACTTAGAATTACCATGGCGCTATTTACAATGAGCATCTTTAAAATCTATTTGCATTTATATCATTATTTGACTGTGCTGTTAAATGTACTATTTTTGACTGATCAACCAAAACCTTGGGGACTTTGTAAGTATTAATACAAATGAGATTTTGAAAGTATAAATAAAAAGCAGCAAACACCTCAGTTTACCAATGAGGCATAATTGAAATGCTAGCTATAATGTTTTGAGTGTGGTTAAGTAACAGTAAACAAAAATGTATTTTTAACACACACATTTGCCTTATTAAAAAAAACATTTATTCTTCTTGTATTTTCCCAAACAAAATGCTGTAACTAGCCATTGTGGCATTGCAATCTGAATAAAGACAGGATGTGTTGAAAATGCTATTCAAAATACAGATCCTGAATTGCAGAAGTAAATAGAGGCAGGGGTAAGGTGTGAATAAAATAATAAAGGAATTGAACCAACATGTGTGCATCATCTTAATGAAAAGGAATGTGAAATCTGCCCCAAAAAATATGTTACATTTGCATAAATAATCATCTCTACATACAAAAATCATAATGCATTTAAGTCTTTCTTTTTTTAATACTCACTTTGTCAAATGGAGACAATCCTTTAATGCGAGCTCTAAAGTATCCAGCAGCAAGAAGTAAATCAATTGTTTGCTGTAGCTTAATATTTTGCTCTTCATCTTCCCTAGTTTCAACCTGCAAAGAAACAACACACCTGGGAACTATAGTTCACAATTTACAATGTAAGGTTTCTAAAACATTTGAGGCCTCTTGGAATATGAGGCCTGTGCAAATTGTTCAGTTTGCAACTTATGATACCCACCCAGGTTTGAATAATAAAAATGAACCGATTTATATTGATTTTAATCATGCTTTTAATCAGACAAATAAAAATCATGATTTAAATTTTTTTGTATTTATATTTATTTTTCTAATCTATTTATATTTAAAGCCAGTAGCTAGAACTCCAATTTGTTTTAATGTTATTACCATTCAAATAATCATTCCTTAAAATATAATTATGACTGCACAATTTTTAAACTTTTACATTAATACCTTTCATCATAAACTAAGAAATAATGTCATTGCTATTTATAATTTGAAAGTCTGAAACTGAATATCTTAATCTTAGACTAGATAGAAACAATAATATTAAACTATAACTACCAAAAACACTGATTATAAGTTTTAAAGACTTTTGAAATTAATTGTTTCTTTTTCATATAAGTCTAATTAGCATTTACTTTAAATTTAAACATAATTATCTCAATTTTGTGTGCTAGTACTCTACTAGTTCTGTGGAACAAATTGTGAAAATAAACAATAGCTCTTCAAATCCGGCTATTCCATTTTAATTATTATGAATATTTTTCATTTCTAGGTGAAAAGCATGCAGCAAGGACCTGTAAAGTCTAATTAACTGCACTAAATTATTAAGAACTAGTTGCTATAGTACACAAGTTCTCTATCGTTTTCAAGTCATGACCACATTGAACATAAATTTTTAAGCACGAAATCGCTTTAATTAACTGTATATTTAATGCCATGATTCACACTGTAACTCAAATTTTAAGACATTAAATAAAAAAGGGAACAATTTAAAAATCAGTGCTTCTTTTAGTCTATTGTTTCAGTCAGCGCCCCCACAAAAATCGCTTCCCAACCCCATTCAAAATCAAGTCAAATGGGCTGGGAAACCGAGATCTAGTAACTACATTTATATTATGTAGTGTTTATTTCTTCCAAAATTAACTTAGTAAGTAATAATTATACATATATAGATAGTAATTATACATATATAGATAGAAATGTCAATTTACAACTAGAATTTGTGACTTGTAAAGAATACAAAACTCTCAAAAAGTGTAAAGGTTTTTTTCTAAAATGGTAATATCCAACTTTTACAAAACAATCATATTATTATCAGTTATCTATTAATAGGGTTAAGAACAGTGAAATGAAGCAAGTAGTAGCATGTGACCAACCTCTAAAGTAGCCTTAACATTGTTTTTCATTTAACAGACAATAACGATTAAGCAATTATTAAAACCAACTCTCATACAGTTTAATTTAGTTTAAATATATATAATTAAATAAATTAATCCCATGATTTCCTGGGAACCCTAGATGAGAGTGACTTTTGTCCTAGATGAGAGTGACTTTTGTCCTAGATGAGAGTGACTTTTGTCCTAGATGAGTGTGACTTTTGTCCAATTTTTAATTAATATTTGAATGCTTTTATCACTTCACTGACTTGTGTTTTACTTTTGGTGGAACCTGTAATAAAGCAGTAAGTTTGGTTTGATTTTTTTTCAATATTTTTAAAACAATTCAAAATCTTTTTCTTCAGATTTACGTTTTCCAATTGTCACCACAGTGTGTAACTAGCACACGTGGAGAGCAGAGGTTCAGTGAGAGCCGATGGAGTGGTTACATGTCGTTAACACTTCTTGAAGCGTATCTAGGGGGATTATGTTTGACTCAAAATTATGTACCAGCTGAAATTAGAGTCAGGAAAGGGGGAACCACAGGTAATTGATAACTTCTTGCCACATAGCTAGAGGGATATAATAAAGTTGCCATGTTTGCCATGGACCAAATGTATCGCTAATTTTGTTGTTTGAAAATTAAACCATTCTCTTAAATTTTCTTCTTTTACCACTGTGATGTGTAATATTGTTTTTTATGTGTCTGCTGACTTAGCAACAAATATGGTGGTCATGTCAAAAAAGTAGTACACAACATGGGTACTATACTGAGATGGGAATTGAACCCTTCTTCTAAAAGTTCATGTTCGGTTCATTAATAATTTAAGTTTGGGTTGGGTTCAGTAGCAGCTTAAGTTGCTCACACTGGATGAAAAGAGTCAGCTACAGTGGTTTTGTTTAAATTTTCATGCCTTTATAGAAATCAAGCCTACCTGCAAAATGGTGTTGGCAGAGGTGGGGGGTAAGGGATGATAAAAAAATATCAATTTGATTTACAAAAAAAATAATTTGATTTACAAAAAAAAAACGTTTTGTAATTGGGTTTTCTAGTTTTAATTAAAATATAAGTATAAGGATTTCTGGCATCTGCCACATTCGTAAAACATTGGTTCTAATAAGTTTACAATAGGTTTGTTCGGGTTGGTGCTTACATAGTCTTAGCAATGTTGATGTTGAAGTTTGAGTTTGGTTCTGTCATCCGCAGGGTTCAAGTTTAGTTGCCATCTCTAGCGCTACATCATGACCCCTCTCATCCAATTTTACCCCCATTTGCCCATTTGAATTACTGTTAGTGTTACTGTAGGTAATTAGTAATACGTATTACGTAGGCCTATAGTGATAGTAAATTGATCAGGAAATAAGGACAAAAAAAAGTATGGGAAAACCTGAAAAAAGAAGCAATGAAGTATAATATAGAATAGACTATAGAAGTATTAGAAGTTTCCTCTAAGATAACATGATTGCAGTCTCTCCTCAATAATATTATTACTAAGAATAAGACAAGATGATTTGATGAAACTAAGTATCAATCAAACCAATAAATAGGGTGGGGTGGGGGGTTGCACTTCTTAGTTTAGGCCAACTGCACTGACTTAGAGTTAGTTGGAACTTAATAAAAATTTGTTTGTTTACTGTTACTACTTCTTACTCTACTCATCTACTCACTCATACTAGTCATACTCTCTCTCACCATGTTTCTAATCTAATGAAATCTAATGCTTGGGAGAAAAAATGTGTATTTGTTTCAATTTTAAAATGGGGATAAAAGGTATCATCAAAACTTAAAAACCTCCACTTTGTTTCCATCCGCATCGACGGAGGCAAATTTCTCTGATCCCGAGCGAATTCTCCCGGCGAATATGCTTCCACTGGAAATTGTCGCCATTTTTTCAATCAGTCATGTGACTAAAAGAAACCATAAGTCATGTGACTAAGTGAACCGGAATTGTATTGTGGGGGATTCCGACCCGTACTACTTCCATAATTTTCGTTTTTAATAGACTAAACAACTAGCTATTAAAAGGCCGCTTTTGATTGGGTAAAGACTGTCAGCCGAGCTCCAAGACTTCTCTGTGGCGTGATAAAGTCGGTCAGCTATCTTTCGATGTGTTTTTGTCAGCTGTTATGGTGGAAAGATATCTCAGCATTTAGAAATGTTATAGCCTGTAGTCTGATGTAGTTAAGTGACATCAAACTGAGGATCTTTTCACATTCCATGACCTTGTGCTGTAGCATGTAGTGTTTTGCAATAGCATATCATTTTCTTTATGATTTTTGCCGAGTGTGACGGCAACTAATACTAATTGGCGTACTTTCTAATTTCTGCTTGAACTGTTTGAAACGTCTCTGATTTGAATCTCATTGTTCAAGCAAGTAGCCAAGTAGGTAATCCATATAAAATATTTTGTAACTTTAAATGTTTAAGTTATGAACTTTGCTATCTTATTTTAAAAGGAAATAAATTTTTGGTGACATATTCATATTTTGTAGTTCCAGTTGTATTTTTAAATTATTTGAATTCTTTAAGTTAAAAGTTCATGGTCATGACATCAACACAACAGCCTAAGTGCCCTAAGCCAAAGTGCCCTCCTAGGCCTAGGCGCCCTAAGTCTAAGTAAACTCAGAAACTGCCTGGCCTTGACTCTGGTTTTGAGTTATATTAAATTATTTTATAATTATACATCACATGCCATTGCCTAGTTAAAAGATACATTTATTATGTTCCATATTGTCCATATGCATACCATATCAGCCATATCATTATAAATTATAAATACTATTATAATTTATAAGACGAAAGAGGGCTAATAATAATAATAGTTTATTTATTCAGCTGACTGCTGAGTGAATCTGCTGGCCATTTTCCAAAATGCTACATACAATTACACTACATGTAGATTTCTCAGGAAAGTGAGACTTCCATTTGTTCTTTTGGGCTTCTTTGATCATTTTGTGCAATAAAAAAAAGATGCATTCATTCAGTAGTAAGCTACTGTAATGCAGGTTATAATATATTTAATACAGGTTGTAATTATACTTTTATACTTGTCTGATTCATAGTATAGTGTAATCTAGTATTAGTATAGTTATAATTATAAGTTATAATATTATTTGTCTAAATAATTTCTTTGGTTTCTGAATACCTACTCTTGCAAGTGATCAATCATCAGTGATACAAATAGACTCTTTGCTTGAACTTAGTCTTTATTATTAAAACTGACTCAAGAGTCTTAGCAATAATTATAATCCTATCATGATCATGCCTTCAATGTCAAAAGTAAGGGGCTCCACAATCACAATGTCAATCCTCTATCATGGAGTCTATGTATAGTATGGTTTTATTACACTAATTTAGATTTAATTCCAAACTCACTATGATTAAGGCTATAAATTAATATATAGGCCTACCCTTTTAAAAAAAAAAATTATTTGTATATGTTTCCAGGTCAGGTTCCTCATGGGCAGCATAAAGAATCTAGTAGCCAGGGGCTCAGTCCTTTTTCTTATTGGGGCTTTCTTTGCACTTGTGCTTAACCTACTTCAAGTTCAGCGACAAGTAACGGTTTTTCCACCAGAAGTTCTTGCCAGTTTATTTTCATCTGCTTGGTGGGTTCCACCCAGTTGTGGCACTGCTGCAGGTATATAATCTTTATTATAATAAATAAACCTAATGAGTGAATTGATAAAATATATATGTAACAGTAAAATGTATGATTTTTAAAAAAAAAATATTAACTACATTCACTATTCATTTTAAAAAATATTACTCTATGTTCTGTAAAGCATAAAATATTAAAATTGCAGTGATATGATGCTTTTTTTTTTTTTTTCCAGCTGTGATTGGTCTGTTATACCCATGCCTTGATAAGCAGTTAGGAGAAGAACTACGTTACAAAAGAGAGTGGAGTAGTGTAATGAGATGTGTGGCTGTTTTTGTAGGAATAAACCATGCAAGTGCTGTATCCTTGAAAAAAATTGCTTATTTAAATTTGATTTACAATTTCATCTAAACTGAGGCAACTTTTTTCTGATTATATTCTTTTGTTAACCTGTTAAGTGGTATAAGCTTAATTCTACACACAAAAAAAAGGATAATAAATTACTGAAAGTCAACAGCTATCACATGTTTGTAATGGTTTAAAGAATGAAATTTGCATCATGGAATAAGGCTAATAGCTTTGAGGAAATGAGTTTTGCTAACATATTTGCAGTCTCTCCCCTTATTACCCTAATAGATTTCCGCACTTTTATTAATTAATTTGAATTTTATATTTTAAAAAATGAAAATATTATCCCATGCCCATATGTTTGAATTTTGCCTTAACATGCTTCTCAGAAAATTGACTTTGCCAATAACATCCAGCTCTCTGTTAGTTTGGCAGCTATGTCAATTGGACTTTGGTGGCTGTTTGATAGGTCTAGATCTGGATTTGGTCTTGGTGTAGGGATTGCAGTACTGGCCACATTTGTTACTCAACTTCTAGTCTACAACGATGTTTACAGGTAGGAAAATGTTTCTTCAAAATACACATCTCAAACATTTAAATAGTCCTTTCGCATAACGATAAAACACAGGTCCTGATAATTATCTTCTTTTATTGATTTTACTTCATATAATTATATAGATATTGTGAGACCAAATTGTTAAATTCTTTATTGTTCTTTGTTACAGAGTATTTGCATGTGAGAATTATATAATTATATTGGTTTGTTGTTATATTTTATATGACGGTAAGTTTTTGACATGATTTATCAAACAGATATACTGAGCCAGACTTTCTTTTTGTGAGATCATGGCTACCCTGTGTCTTTTTTTCTGGTGGAGTAACAATGGGCAATATAGGCAGGCAGTTAGCCTCAGTAAGTTCAGTAAGTTGATTTCTTTTTTTTCTTTTAAAGCAATTTCAATGTTTTTGTTAAAAAGGGCTTCACTTAGTGTTTATTTCAAGGCACTCAAACTGGAACTTTAACCCATTTATCTGTATGCCTTTTGAATAACTCATTTAATTAATATTTATAAAAGATAAAGACAGATAAGAATAAATATTTTGATGTTCACTAAAAGTATCATTATTTTTATTTTCAGTACGATGGTGACTCAAACATTGAACAAAGAACGAAAAAGGACTGAAGCCAGTCTGCTCATTTAGATTTTGGATCATCTGTGAGAATATTGATCTGCAGCTGGCAGCAACCAGAACCCAGCATATTTTGCAGACATTCTTCCTGTAATTCCTATGCAATGGCTAACTACAACCATGTATGTTGATTATGCATCCTTCCACAGCACCTTTTAAACCACATTTACCTGAGTCCCGGTGTTTGTGTTGGTGTGAATGTTGCTAACTCTCGAGACAGTCCTGTATGGTTTTGTGAAGTATGACTTCAGTCCTATGAAGTTTCATCTCCGAAAAAAATCTTACTCCTTAAAATAAAAACTGTTTCTTGAATTATTTGTTTTCAACAACTCCAACGTTAAGTCTAGAATCTGACTCGGTGAATAATTTAATAAGCCCATGTGCTATCTGCATTTTGGAAGATGTTTATCTGTGCTGGAATTAATTCCTATTAAGTGAGAATGCTGTGAATCTGTGTTTGGTTAGAATATATGGAAGAAGACCCTATTTTATGTTAAAATTGATGGGTAATTTAATAATCATTTGAATTATGTAATATTTTATCTTGTTTTTTTTTTTTTCCTTTGCTGAATATGTGTAAGATTTATAAAATAATGAACTTTAAATAGCCATAAACTGTACATTTGAATCTCTGGTCCCAATAAGCCTCTCAAATCGAATTGTACCCAATAGTGAAATTGTCCCAAATTTTAACATCATTAGGCATGAGTTTACACCTGCCATCATTGTGTAGGAATATTCATTTTCTTTGTTTTGTAATATGCAGTGAATGATTTAGAGTTTTCTAATTTTGTCAGCTGTAGTTAGCAATAATACATTCAGGATTTATTTTTTTTTTTAATTTGTAATAAACTTTGAACACCTGGTTAAGGCAAAATGTATTTTGTTTACAATGTTTTTTTTTTTTTTTTTTTTTTAAATATTTGAATTCACTCTGGTGGGGGTTTTCTTGAGTTTTTAAAGAGATTAAAAATGTTGTTTTTTTTTATATAAAAAAAATTATTATTTTTTGTTATTAAAAATTATCTACCTTGCTTCTCGTTTAAGATATTGATTTTCCTATGAAAAATGATTTACAGTACTGGTTGTAAGAATTGGGAATATTACTGGGTATATTAATTGCCACCTTGTTTTGTCCCATTAGTTTTATGTTAATCAGCATTATAGGAATTGACCATAATAGTAACCTTAAAGTTATTGCTATCAATTGTTTCTGCCATTGAGTTTTGACAGCTGTTGCTGTCAATGGAGTGATTGCATGTTCAAATTATTGTTTCACACCCTCTTAATGAGGGTGGTTGGTTTTCATGTCGTCTCAGACATGCATAGAATACATAAAACATGTTTGCCTAAACAAGAAGATGTTGGCTCACCTAATAAATCCTGTCCTGTAATACACTCGGCATGATAGATTTGTTACTTAATCAATGATTACCTGTAAAGCTGCTTGGCCAGGTGGTGTCCAGAGGCAGTGTAAGACAGCTAAATAGTAATAGTATGGCCATGATAATACCATATTAATGAACTCTTTGCGTCTACACTGTCACATTGTCATTACTACCTCCCTTTAAGTTAAATGGGACCGAAACCTGTCTGGATGTTCCATTAGTTTTTACCCAATTGTCTCATTTTCAATCTTTGTATGTTTTATTGGTTTATAATGTTTTATGATTTAGCTGTACATGTATTTGTAAAAAAAAAATTTAAAAAATCATGTTCCTATTGCATATGTTACTTGGAATTGTTGAAATAACATTAAATGTATGGTTTGGTATTTGCCAACATTAATGACATACGACTTGAATTTATTATGTCTAAAAATGTTTATGGTAAACATATCTTTGGTCATTTCATCAGTTTATGTTTCACTCAGGGTTAGTTTAAAAATGTGTATTACCATATATCCTCTCCAAGAGTAAAACAAACCCATGGCCAAGAATATAATCCAGAATAAATGTATCAAGTTGCTCTTATCTACTACTAGCTGAGTTTAGGAGAAGGTCGTTGTATATTTTTTAGAAATTTCATGACTTGTATCCCTACATGTAATCTTGTTTATCTGAACCTCTAGTTTTAGTATATAATCCCAGCTTGAGATCCTTTGCTATGCTTTTCTGCTTGACCACTAGCACATCCTTGAGTATGTGATAGCATGCTGCACAAGGATGAGCATATGCGCTTCTCAGGTGAAACCAATAAAGTAAAGAACTTTCACTAAACATTTCACGTTGTGTCCATGCACATATTTGAAGTGTACATATATAAATAAAATTATGTATTTGAACAAAAATGAAACAAATTGTCTCTGCTTGTTTCTGTAGAAATTAACCTTTTTTTTTACAACAGTAGGCACCAACTTTAACCATATCGCAAAGCTGTCAAAACAACTTTTGTTGAGAGAACCATTGAAAGCAATCAAATAGAAATAATTTGAGAACTCTACTTGAACATTTAAGGAATATTTTGCTTCAAATAAGCTTTTTTTTTTTCCAAAGACTAAATTTTAAGTAAAAATTAAGAATTTTAACAGCACAAAAGTGAAACAAACTTAAAAGCGTCATGTGTATGAGTGGATTTGGAATGATTTTTTGTTTTCTAATTTTTGGTTTAGAAGCAAAAGTGTACAGAAAAAGGTGGATAATCTTTTTTTCATGGGGTTGTGCTCTTCTGTTTTCTTTCCTCGGATAATTTCCCTTTAACAAACGGTTTCCCAACCTTTCCTTTATTCTGCACCAAGTGGCTTGGGAAGGGGGGGGGGGGTTGCCTGATTACGTTTGGTGCTATTGATGCTGCTATTTTAGGCCCGTTCCTGCAATAGGCCCAGATGAAAACAGACGAGCTGTGCAGTTTTTCTTTGCTATATTAACCTCAAAATAATTCTTAGAATCAAGTTTTGTGTCCGATTTTCGGACTCCTAGACACAGCGTTACTTATTATACAGTTATTATTATTTGCCCTGCGACGTATCTAAAACGTCCAGTGCAGACATTATGTATGGGCGACTGCATAGAGCAACACTTTACTAGCGGCGGTAAATTCCGGGGGGGAAAAATATGGAACAAAAATTGTATGACGCCCCACGTTCCCATAATTGAATCTATTTAGAACAGGCCGGCACAACTCAAAGTGTAAGGCGGGCCGTAATACTTTATGAAAAACATGTGCGGGCCAAAAGATAAGCAGTTTCGACTTTTAAAAACAAGAACTCAGTACAGGAGCTCCTCATTCCTGCCAAAGACAATAAGGGACTGGAACAAGCTTCCAAAAGTTGATGCGACTATATATACACTTGACACATTTGCGGCTCTTGCCTCCTGTCTTGCAACCAGTGAATTATCCCCTTGAAAACCACGCACATTAACATCGCGAACCCCTCTGAACCATATGAGCAATAATGATCAATCCATTGATCGTGGGCCCTCAAAACATAGAAGAAGATAATAGGACAGGGGCGAAAGCTATTAAGAAAGTATAAAGAATATTTCGTTGCTTCGCGGGCCGTCAAGTGGGTGCTGGTGGGCCGTATATTGTGCAGGCCTGATTTAGAAGATTAATTACACCCATAACGTATACATGGAAATGTTCAAAAGTGACGACTTCCACTTTAAGTCAAGTGGTATGTTGAATTCAACATAGTAATATTTATTTAAAAAATGATGGCAGCTTCGATCAAAAGATGTCTGCCGTTTTACTATACGCAGACCTGTTTACTCTTACGATTTTGGCGAACAACGTACACTTTTGTGGTGCAGTGGCGTAGCGAGCTTAACTCGCGCCCGGGGAACAATACCTTTTTAGCGCCCCCCAATACCTTTTAGCGCCCCCCTTATTCGAAAACCATACAATATTATAGTAAAATATACCATTTGGCGCCCCTTTGTGAGTAGCGCCCGGGGCATGATGCCTCCCCTTGCCCCCCTCACTACGCCACTGTTGTGGTGTATACATTATATATACATTATGTTTTTTTTACTATTAAGATAAAGTATTGAATGGTTTTGTTATGCTGTTTTACGATTTTAAGAGTTTGAGGGTAAACAGGTCTGCAGTACGTCTGATGCAGGTATCACTATCTATTATTAATTAATATCAATTTTGAGAATACTATAAGTTGTTATTTAGTTATCTTTTTTATAAAAAAAAATGAAAATATATGAGTGTTTTACTAAAAGCTTTCTAGGCGTAACTGGGTTTTTGACGCCCGTGGCTAATTTATTTTTGGCGCCCTTGATATTTAAATAAAAATTTTAAAATTAGAGATTTAGCGGCGCCCCTTTGAGCTGGCGCAGGCCGGCGCCCTTGGCAACTGCCCCAATGCCAAGCCGTTGTTACGCCCCTGTATGCGTGAGTTTAAACGCGTGAGTGTGGCTGCACACTTTCATCGAAAGGTCGAACACCATACACGACCAAATTTATATATATATTTCAATCCAAGGCACTCCTCAGAACGGCGGTCCCATATTATTTGTACAGAAATAAAATTAAAAAAATAGTTTGTACCTCATGGAACTACATTAAAAAACGTCAGTGGCTACTATAACATTTATTTATTGTTTTCCAATTGTTTTGTCATGTATTTTCAGTGGTTTTAAATTGAAATTTTAATATAAAACATGTATTTACAAAGTCAGTCAAACGCTTAGGTTGTTTTGGTCTATTTTGCCGATTTGTAGCCAGATTTTTTTCAAGTCTCACACCAAACGCAATAATCATATGGTTAAAGTAATGTAAAAATAATAGACCATTATTAAGTCAGATTCAGGGGCATCAGCTTACGCTAGGGTATAGGACCCAGTGGCGTAGCGAGGGGGTGGGCAAGGGGGGCATCATGCCCCGGGCGCTACTCACAAAGGGGCGCCTATTACTTTATTTATTAATTTGCAAGTATATTTTACATATAATATTGTATGGTTTTTGAATAGGGGGCGCTAAAAAGGTATTGTGCCCCGGGAGCGAGTTAAGCTCGCTACGCCACTGGTAGGACCGGGCTCTCTCGAGCGTTGAAGGTCCCGTCGTGATGTCCATACACTGTAAGTCCATCTAATGGGGTATATGCCAGTATGAAGGATTGGGGTGTTACGTACTGTTATCAATATGGAGAAATTAATCTCTTATTTAAGTGTATGGCTCGTTCTAAAACAGTACCGGTACACCGCAAAAGACGATAAAAAATAATAAATACACTAACAAAGAATACGATACACAAACCAGGGCTAATTAAACTTAATAAGTATTATCATGTTAATTATTATAATGAATTATAAAACCAAAAGAAATATAATTTAAAAACTATTGACTTACGGTATACTGTAAGTCAATAATTTTTAATTATATTTAGCTCATTCGGCGCTAAAAAAGACGGTACGAGATATGATCATCGTCCACTTAGTGGATGAGGATATTTTGTCTGAGGATGAACTTGCCTCAGTCACACAGCCGAATGATCCTAGTATGGAGCTCCATCTGAAGCTCAAACAACTGGAGCTAGAAAAAGATAGGTAGCTTAAACAAATGGAGCTAGAGATACAGAGAGAGGAAGAAGAAAAAGATAGAGAACTACAAAAAAAAAATTAAAAGAAATGGAAATAACGGCCAATTTTATAGCATATATGAAGGTACATTTCCCTTGTCTGGATCTACTGCTACTGGGAGCAACATACTGTTAAGAGGCGTAGAGGTGGGATTCATTGATGTTACTTTACATGTCGTCCATCTCAAATCAGACCTAGTCTTCCTTTCCTGTCGTTGTGGGTGTCCGACCAACATTACTATTGGACGGCATTGAAAGCTTGTCTTCTGGCACTGTTCCAACTATTTGTAAGACAGCTGTCATCAAACCATTGCTTAAGAAGCCTGGTCTGGATGAAAATAATCTAAAAACTATAGACCTGTATCTAACTTATCATTTTTATCTAAAATCATTAAAAAAACTAGTTCTAAAACAACGTTTTGCTTACTTAAACGACCACTCTCTTCTCAGTCCTAATCAGTCAGCCTATAGACCTTTCAATAGCACTGAGACATCTCTCTTGAGAGTCACCAATGACCTCTTGCTCGCACTGGACAGCGGTGATGTCTCCATCCTGATCCTCTTGGACCTCAGTGCGGCCTTTGACACCGTTGACCATGAAACCTTTTACAAAACCCTTGAAACTTACTTTGGAATTTCTGGTTCAGTTTTGGCTTGGTTTAGGTCCTACCTCTCCAATAGAACGCAAGCGGTCGCTGTCGATGGCTGTCTCTCCGGCATGGCTGACTTGGTATATGGAGTGCCACAAGGGTCAGTTTTGGGCCCGGTTCTATTCACAATGTATACCAGGCCCCTGTTCCTTTGCTCGGAAGGCATGCTGTGAAGAGTCAGTCATTCGCGGATGACACGCAGCTATACAAGCATACTCATCCCTCTCTTGTCGATTCCGCTGTCCGGACTTTGCGGGAGAGCATTGGTGATGTCAAGTCATGGATGACACTCAGCAAGTTGAAGCTTAACGATGACAAAACGGAAGCACTCCTTATTCACGATCACAAATTATCCTCGCACTCAGCTCTCCCCACCTCATTTCAAGTAGGTAACTCCGACATAAAGTTAACATCCTCAGCTAGAAATCTTGGTTAAATTATGTTTAACAACATGTCTCTCGATAATCATATCTCTCACATTTGTCGCTCTGCAAACACCGCTATCCGTCAGATCAGCTCCATCCGCCACTACCTAACAATAAGTGCAAAAACCCTAGTCTGTGCTCTTGTTTTCTCTCGTCTTGACTATTACAACTCTCTTTTGTCAGGTTCACCAAAACACTTCTTAGAAAAACTACAAAAAATTCAAAATTCAGCTGCTAGGCTAGTTTTAAAGGCAAAAAAAACGTGTTCACGTCACACCACTACTTCATTCACTTCATTGGCTCCCAGTGCAAGCACGGATTGATTATAAACTCTCTGTTCTCTGCCACAACTTTTTCTCTGGTTCCTGCCCTTCATATCTAACCGAACTTCTCTCTGTCTATTCACCCCTTCGACAGCTTCGCTCCTCCGCAGACGCGCCTGTTCTTTCTGTCCCCAAGACTCGCAGAAAAACATACGGTGAAAGATCTTTCTCTTTCTGTGCACCAAAAATGGAATTCTCTTTCACTACACATCCGCAATATACCAACCATCACAGCCTTCAAAACTGCACTCAAAACACATCTCTTTAAACTTTAATATCCTGAATGATTCCCCCCTTTGACCGATAGACGATACTGCTGGGTGCCGTCCATTGCTTGACATGTAAATAGTTATGGAGTGGCTGGGCGAATACACATTTGTTTTATTTTATTTAATTAATGTATGTTAATTTTTAAGTTCATGATTATGTTTTATGTACAGGTCGGGGAGGAAAGATTAGAGGCCGTTCGCAGCTTTAAGTTTAAGTACCTCAGAGCAATAGTCTCGGAAGAAGGCTCCAAGCCCGAATTGATGACCAGGATTGCCCAGACCATAACAGAACTAAAGAGGCTCAAGAAAATATGGAACTACAAAAATATAGCCCCAAGCACCAAAATCAGCCTGATGCGCTCATAAGTCCCCTCCATTTTCTTGTATGCCTGTGAGTACTGGACATTAACAGCAGAACTTGAAAGGAAAATAAAGGCGATGGAGATGAGATGTTTCAGAGGCTTTCTTGGCATCCACTATAGAGACCATATCACCAAAGAACAAGTGAAAGAAAGGATTCGTCAACTGGGCAGTACGATGACCTCCTGGTGTCCGTAAAAGCGCAAACTTGAGTGGTATGGCCACATGACAAGAAAACAGGGGCTTGCCGAAGAAATGATGCCGGGCACAACTAAAGGAGGGAGAAGAAGAGGAAGGCAGAGAAAAAGATGGGAAGATAACATCAAAGAGTGGACTGGATTAAAACTAGGCGATGCTATGCGTAGTGCAGAACACCGTGAGAAATGGAGAAGGATAGTTTTCATGTCATCTGTGGCGCCCCAACGGTCCATGGACTAAGGGACATGATGATGATGAACGAAGTTTCAAAGGATCACAAAACACCAACTCGAACGCAGCTCAACGAAGAGCAGAAGAATAATCCAGAAATCTTTAAACTTCGAGACAACGCTATGACCAAAGAAGAAGCTGAGCAATTCCCTGTTTTTTAATTCTTACAAGATGACATACTTATTAGGAAATAAAAAGCTGACGAAGAATGGAGGATAGTTCATCAGATAGTAGTTCCTACACTTTTCGGGAACGAAATCCTGAGCTTAGCCCATGATTCACCACTTTCAGGCCATTTGGGAGTGAACAAAACATATCACACAAATCACGTCACACTTCTTTTGGCCAAAATCAAGAAAGTTGTGGTGGACTACTGCAGATCATGTCATACTTGTCAAGTGGTAGGGAAACCAAATCAGAAGATACCAGCAGCTCCTCTTCAACCCATTCCAGCTTTTAACGAACCATTCAGTCGCGTCATAATAGACTGCGTTGGACCTCTGCAAAAGACAAAATCAGGTCACCAATACTTGCTGACAATCATGTGTGCTTCAATGTTATGTAGGCGACTTGTTTGCTTCACGCTTTCCCTGTGCGTGAACTCTAGCGGATAACAAACTGGAGACCGCATTTAAGGTGTAGATAGCAAACTAATAGTATCTCTTTAACCTTTTTACAGCAAAATAAGTATTGTCCTTGTCATTCAGAATGTTATAGAAAAATCTGGATAAAACTGGAAAGGAAGACAATGCGTAAGACGGTTCTCGAAAGATGAGTAGAATAGACTATAAAAGCGTGTGGAGACAAATGACAGAGAGAGGCAGATCATTTATCACGAGATTCTATCGCATGAGTTATTTGTGATTTGAGAAAGAGCTTTTTTTACAGTGTGTGTGTAGATTTTGCACATTGTGCTTTATTTAACATCGTACCGATACAAGCCAAACAATATATTGTGTCAATGCCCCTGACGCGCCCCTCCCCCGAGCATGTGAGCATGATGCTATTTGCAAACGACCCTTAATATATGCTTGCTATTGTTTTGCTTATCACGATTAAAAGAAGAATAGACCAACAAATGCACAAGCAGCGAAAAGCCTGTTCATTATGCCAGTGGAGCCTCCTGTCCATTATGTTAGTGGAGCCTCCTGTTCATTATGCTAGTGGAGCCTCCTGTCCAATATGTTAGTGGAGCCTCATGTCCATTATGTTAGTGGAGCTTCCTGTCCATTATGCTAGTGGAGCCTCCTGTCCATTATGTTAGTGGAGCCTCCTGTTCATTATGCTAGTGGAGCCTCCCGTCCATTATGTTAGTGGAGCTTCCTGTCCATTATGTTAGTGGAGCCTCCTGTCCATTATGCTAGTTTAGCCTCCTGTCCATTATGCTAGTGGAGCCTCCTGACCATTATGCTAGTGGAGCCTCCTGTCCATTATGCTAGTGGAGCCTCCTGTCCATTATGCCAGTGGCGCCTCCTGTCCATTATGTTAGTGGAGCTTCCTGTCCATTATGTTAGTGGAGCCTCCTGTCCATTATGCTAGTTTAGCCTCCTGTCCATTATGCTAGTGGAGCCTCCTGTCCATTATGCCAGTGGAGCCTCCTGTCCATTATGTTAGTGGAGCTTCCTGTCCATTATGTTAGTGGAGCCTCCTGTCCATTATGCTAGTTTAGCCTCCTGTCCATTATGCTTGTGGAGCCTCCTGTCCATTATGCTTGTGGAGCCTCCTGACCATTATGCTAGTGGAGCCTCCTGTCCATTATGCTAGTGGAGCCTCATGTCCATTATGCTAGTGGAGCCTCCTAGCAAGTAGTGAAAAGCATGTCCATTCTGCTACTTGCTATGTCATTGATATTATTTTCATCATGTTTTTTTAAAGATTTGCCCTCAACTCAAAAATTAATTAATATGCTTGATGAGGGGGATGCCATCATAACTAATTTTCAAGTGTTACGTGTTATAAATTGTATGTAGATACCAGATACCTTGCTTCTTAATCTTTACGATTTAAAAAAAAACTGCTTCATTTGTGTGAACTTGCCTTGCTGAAATAATCCTTCTGTTCTTATCAATTGATTTTTATTAATACTCATTCATAGTTAATGAGTCCTGCAGATTTATATATATGAGTTAGGGTCATTCGCCCCCCAAAGTTTCATGCAGATATATATATATGAGTTAGGGTCATTCGACCCCCCAAAGGTTCATGCAGATTTATATATATGAGTTAGGGTCATTCGCCCCCCAAAGGTTCATGCAGATTTATATATATGAGTTAGGGTCATTCGACCCCCCAAAGGTTCATCACCCACAGGTTGAGAACCGCTGCATCATAAAAAAGTAGAAAAACACTGGAGCTTTGTCATAATCATTATCATTAAAAAAAAAACAACCTTACCTTGTTCCTGGTACAACTATTTATGAACGAAGAAAATAGGGCACCTATTATATAGTTAAAGCAACCTTCTGCTATTTGCCCCCGGGCAGAAATTAAATAAACGTACTAATTATTGTAAAGAAATTTGTGAATTAATTTAAAAACCATAGGCCTATTCCTATATGAGAGTATCCGATTTTATTAGTGAAACAAGACCTTATTTCACAATAATAAACCGATAAAAGATACTTAAAATATGTAAGAGCTACCTAAATATTAAAAATTGTAAACCCACCACTTATTTAGAAAGAAATATCAGACATCTAGACATAATTAAAGTAATAAAATAAATACAACATGTTTATTTTTAATCTAGATAATAACTAGATACATCCAATTGGGCAACTTTTATAATATATCTTTAAGGACAGAAGAGTTCTCCTATATTTACCACAATGGCGCCGTAAAAGACAAAAGATTCACTAAAATGTAATGTTTTTGATTTCGTAAAATTTGTTAAATTGTTGTTGTATTCCGACAAAAAGATGTTATTTTACTTTTAAAAATAATTTTAATGAAGTTCCATGAGGTAAAAATGAATTAAAAATTTTATTTTTCTAGAAACATTATATTTTGAATTTGGGACCGCCGTTCTGAGGAGTGCCCAATCCAAAAAGATTAAGATAATTTCAATTCAAAGAAATAGAATGCAACAAAAAAAAAAAAAAAAACATGGATCACCCCATGTGCAGGCTACTCTACGCCACTCGTTTGAGTTTGACATGGCTTCAACATTTTCTAAGAACTGCCATCCTGTAAATTCGTTCATTTCTACAGTAACGTATTCAATAAACATTATGAAGCCAAATTCCTTTAAACCGTTCTTTGCCTGTTAAAGTTTTAATTAAATTTAACACTAACGACTCTAAGTGGAATTTTCCGTAAAGAATGGAAGAAGCTTGATTCGTCTTTGCAAAGGAGTTGTTTTGAAATTACCGAAGAAGTATATTTTTGACAATACTTATTCCCTGTTAACCTTTTTTTTATATTTTCAGACACTTAAAGAATGTGCATTTAGCAAAGAAATTTTTAAAGACAAAATTGCAATCAATGAGGATGATCCATTTCATGAAATATAATTAATCTCATGATGCAACTCAAATAAAATGTACAAAATTCATTTTAAAAAGATGAGCCTATAATTATTTTGTTATTATTATTTTTAAACCAGAACCTTGTTCAGTTTTTTTCCAGGTCAGAGCATTAGCCGGGTGTGCGAATACTTTGGCATTTCCGGGTATCCGGGTCAGTACCCGGCCCAATCCTTTGACTGATATTTAAAATGGATAGTATCGACTTCAAACTAAGGCGAAATTAATGTTTATTTCGTGTATTTGTACTGCCACCACGCCTTGGGGAGCCTCAGGTTGGATTCACTGCTCCCCAGCTAAGCCAACAGATTGACTCTCTGGTCAGGTTCTCCCCCGTTTCCAGCGATCGCTCATTGTAAATCGGGAGTCGATCTGGTGCTGTTGTGGGTGTTCACAGACTGGCTGCGCGTGTGATAACAACCCGGTCGTTGTTAACACTTCATTTAAAAAGTCGCCTGCAGTTGGTCATTTCATCACAAATACATCACGATAAACTGCAGGTAATAATGCGATGCTACTGGATTTTTATAAGATACTTTTTTTCGTAAATATTATTAATGTAACCTCATTGTGTGACGAAATCTCCAAACAGAAAGTCTTAAAACGATATCTAAAACAGGTCCATAATTCGTGTGGCAATTCAAAGTAGAACTGTGCGCGTGCGGCATTGTTTCTCTCGCTGAAGGTAAGTCTACAAAATTGTGGGCGTTGGCATGTTCCTGGAGGTTCCAAATTTCCGCGTGAGCAGTGTTCCGATCCCCCCCCCCCCTTTTCACCCTCACTCCGCCGTGTTGATGTGTGTGCCGTAGATAACGAATGGGTTTTACGTGGGAGCACACTACCCCGGGCATGTTTGAAAGTATCCACATAGTTTAATGGAAGTGGAAAAAAAGAAATGTCTTGCATCATGTTTAATGGGGCAAAAAACGTACGACCCTGAGTGTGTTGGTGCGGAAGACGATCCTGTCTAACCAACAAGTAGGTGAATAAATAACAAAACTATTTTAATTATCCATTTAGTTTATTTCAACTTTGTAGGAAATAAAGACCTGAATTGATAAATAGTATCTTTATATTTTATGCTCTGTATTTGAGACGTTCCATTTTAGCTGGACAAATACGTGAGTTTAAAAGCGTTTGTGTGTGTGGCTGCACACATTCATCGAAAGGTCAAAGACGACATTCGATCCTCATCCGAGAGAGTGGAACAAGAAATCCTAGTGCTTACTTCAACACGTTGAGTTGAAGTGTCACGACAAAACGATAGATTTTACTTCTACGGTCACTTTAGACAACGAGGGGGTGGGGTGGTGAGAGAGAGACAAGTAATGAAGCTTCGAATTTCCAGCGTCCAAAAAAATGTAGAAATATTGCGCATTCTTGGAACACTATATATTTCATTTTTAATTCGTGAAAATATCTTTATGTTACTTTTATGTTTTATAAAAGGATTCCCTAGAGGGGCCGCGGAAAGCAACATCTGTGCCTGGGACAAAGCCAGAATTTAGGTGCCCACTTCCCCCAAAGAGTATATATTAATAAACCTACTTTGCAAAAATAAATACGATTTTGGGGTAGCAGGGCATTTCATACATAAAGAGAGAGAGAGAGGGGGAGGAGAGAGAGAGAGAGTACCGGGATGCGCGACAATTTATGGCTACTGATTTAAATGATCTAAACACAGGTTACCACCTCCTTTATCGCCCGACCCCATTTTATAGAAGCAAAGGGACCCGCGACCCCATATATTAAAAAAAGAAAAGCATTACTTTTAGAGGAGACACGCGTCGAAAAATAGATGCAAGATTATGAAACTATGTAAACCTTACCAAGTCTTACAGTGATTACAAATGAAAATTTATTTTAAACATTTTAAGTGGTAACATTCATGCGGCGACCCCGCACAAAACAACCCGCGATCCCATGTTGAGTCTCAATCCAGGGGGTTCGGGGCCAGTGCTATGAGATATCACTTAAAGAAAGTGGTTATCGGAAATTTGTTTGAAAGAAATTTCGTCGACGGAAAATTGATCGAAGGAAGTTTGATCGCACAGAAATTTGAACGCACTATACTATGTATAGTGAAACAAAATAATGCATTCAAAAAGAAATTTGACGCAAAATTCGATCGTGTGAACTGAAAATGAAATTCGAACAAACTTCCGCTCGATCAAACTTCCGTTCGATCAAATTTCCGTTCGGTAGAACTTCCGTCGTTCAATTTTCCGTCGACGAAATTTCTTTCAAACAAATTTCCGGATACGAAAATAAGCATTTTCATTCATGACTCTTTAGTAGACTCCTTAAAGAAAAAGTTTGTTTTTTTATAATAATTGTAACACTTATACAGACTTAAGAATATTTGAGGCTCCTGTGGTGATGACGCGGAGGCCCATTCCATCTTCCTACCCATCATCCTCTTCGCTAACTGCCCCCCCCCCACCGTCCTCGCTCCCACCCTCCTCTTTCACCCTCATCCCTTCAACCTTCCTCCCCTTGCACCCTACCCCCCGCCTCTATGTTTGGAACTCAAACGATCCGCCAATGCATTTGTCTATGAATACCGGTATAACATTGACAAATGTCAACATATCGTGACATGTATCATATCAACTTGACAGCTCACGCTAACGTGTGATGTGGGGGATTTGAAAAGCACACAATTAAGGATTCGCTATGCGCATATAGTGCACATATATTTCCCAGTCCTCTGGCCTATGGGTTGTGGTTTTTGTAGTCAACTTTTGTTTACTTAGACGAGGCGTAAGAATTTTTTTTGAAAAAAGCACTCCAACGTGATTTCAGCCTTGGGCTGTTTATTTCAACAAAGCATTTGGAGATTATTATCGTCCCGTAATGCTGGCGCCAGGTGTGTCGAAATGTCTCGTTTGCTTCAGTCGATTTTAACCGTCCTCTAATGGGGTCACCCTGGAAGACAAAGTAGTTTAATGTTGCAACGACTCACACGCTGTACATATATTTACAGTAACTTCAAGTACAATAATTTCAAATAACTGCATAGAAATTGATCTATAAAATAATGTATTTTTAAAAAAAAAGAACATAAGATTAAGATGATCTTCCCCCCTCCGCACCAAACCACATTTTTACATATAATTTCCCGAATTTATGCTTTAATTAGGATGATGTGAGTCGAATCATTTTTGTCTATATTTGAAGAAGGATTTCAACGATATTCAATCGTTTCGCTATTTTTATTTCGCTATTTTTATTTCGCTATCTATTATTTTTAAATTTATTTATTATTATTTTATTTTTATTAATATTTTTTTTTTATTTTTTTTATTTTTTTTTTTTTGGGTAGGGGTAGTTTTTTTCTCCTCGAGAAACAGAACATCATGGAGTGCAAAAAATGAAAGTAGAGCTCTCAAGCAGTGTAATAATGTGCCCTTGATATAATCGACAGATATTAGTCATTTTAAAAAAATTGCATCCAGAATTAATCAATGTAAACTTTATTATTTTTCATTGATAAATTTCGATTGTCTCATTAATTCAATTATTTCCCGAAAAGTATCGTTTGACATATTTAGGATCATATGAAAAGATAAAATAATTAATCAATCTGGCACAGGTCTGTGGGGCAAGGGAAACATATCACCGGTCCATGGGGCAATGGGAAACGTATTCACCGGTCCGTGGGGCAATGGGAAACATATTCACTTGAAATTGAAAGCCACATATAAAAGTTTGGGAAACATTGCTCTAAGCAGCTCAAAATACTTTGTCCCGATTCATAGGCTCCCAAACTGTGCTATTCGGCACCATGCGTGGTGTTCATTTTTGTGTAGCTCAACATTCTTAGAATCGACTGCATTTAAAATTATAGGCCTGCTACACGTTTAGAGCACGATGAAGTTATAAAATTGATAATTAACATCCCAAAAAACTTTAAAAGTTGATGTGATTTTTATGAAGAAATATCAATTTTAAACAGATTGCCAGTGTTTATACATAGCAAGAAATACTTTAAAATATAATAATTTTACTTATAGGCCTTGAAATCGACAGACAAGTAGTTTCAAACAGAGTTGAAATATTTTAAATCAAATACGAATTTAACTAGAGTTGCTGCAAGCATTCGAATCATCCAAATCATCAATAAATATTTTAAATCATATACGAATTTAACAAGAGTTGCTTTAACAATTCGAATCATCCTATTCATCTTGGTATTGATATTTAATGGGCTCCACAATTTCTCTATTTCTAATTGGTAAAAGGTACCATTTACTAATCTTTGTTAAATATTTTATAAAAATGACAATTTAGACATTTTTAAAAGAAGTTTTGCTGTATTGCTTGCCACATTTTTAATGGGGGGGGGGGGGGGGTAGTTGACGTGCTCCGAACTTCTCCCCCCCCCCCCCCAAAAAAAATAAAAAAGAAAAAATCACACACACATACACACCTTTTCCTAGATATGCATGACATAAAGCCGACTACAGCAATCCATTATTTCGTCCGCCGTTATAATTTTATTGTACTGTTTTGTATTTATTTATTGTTTTATTTGCAAAACACAAAATACTAAAAAATACATAAACTCACCAATGCAAAAATCGACAGAGATCAAGTGAATTCAATGTATCTTTCACTTTATTTACAAGATGCAGCCATGTTTACCCCCCGACGTATGCGATTTTTGCGTTTGTGAACGCACGCATTCGGTTCGTGAGTTGAGCTTGTTTCCGGCTGTACTCCCAGTTTGTTTTGAGGGCTGTTCTTCATGGCGTTTGTCAAGGGAGGCGCAATTGTATTTGATGTTAACAGGGCCAGGAAAAGTGCACCCGGTGCAAATACTGAAAATGGTTCCCCCCTCCTCCACCCCCATCCACCTTTTCATTATTAATGATAAATGATATAGAAATTATATGATTAATATATAAAGAGTTGCTTTTTAAAAAAAATGGTGTGGGGGGGGGGATAGGCATCTTTTGGTAAAGTGTCTGGGAAATATATATATATATATATATATATATTATTCAAAATGCAATGATGTATTTTGGCGCATACCTGCTTTTAGTTTCTCATCATTCTGCACATAATCGGAGAGCAACAGAAGAAATGCTAGTGGAAATTCGTTGGCGTCCCCTGAACCGGTTGCGCTTATACAAATCGTTTCCTTTTATTCGTTACCCAAAATAGTAACGTTTATTTATAATTAATTTTTAAACTATTTATTTAAACTAATTCATCAATAACATTTTTGTTATTCAAATCAGGCCCCCCCCCCCCCCCCCAAAGTTAAAGATATCTTGTCATCCTGACTACATCAAAAGACAAGAATGTGTCAATTATGTGGCCAAAAAAAAATACGTTAGAGAAACTGCATATTTTTCGTTTCAGACTACACAGCAAGCGTGTATTTTCAACTGAAACAAATCAAACATGACAGAAGCATCCACAGCTAACGACTTTGCCCATGAGCCGGGTCTGTCCAGAGAAGAAATCGCCAAGCGATACACCCAGTGGGCACAAGACGCTAAATATGAACAGGTAAAGGCAACATTCATTGTGCACAAAGAGTTGTATGTGACTGGGGGATTGCTGACCCATGACTGGGGGGATTGCTGACCCATGACTGGGGGGATTGCTGACCCATGACTGGGGGGATTGCTGACCTATGACTGGGGGGATTGCTGACCCATGACTGGGGGGGTTGCTGACCCGTGACTGGGGGAGGGGTTGCTGATCCATGATTGGGGGTTGCTGACCCACGACTAGAGAATTGCTGACCCATCACTAGGGTATGGTTGACATATGACTGGGGTATGGCTGACCCCTGACTGGGCTATGGTTGACCCGTGACTGGGGTATGGCTGACCCAAAACTGGGACATTGCTGACCAGTGCCGGTGCATGGATCCATTTTGTGTAAAAATGCCCTAACTATGTATAGTACCTATTGAAAAAAAAGAACAAAAAAAAAAGTTTAGAGTCATGGCGATGTAGTTCAAATATTTCTGAATTTAAAATGAAACCTAGAAAATGCTATCTTAAGTCTTAAGAAGGTGTCTTAATACATAGGAAAAGCTAGATCTGAACACATCTGTACATTGCAGTAGCAAATTTGTGCTTACTTCTATCTGAAATATAACCCAAGGATTTCAGGTCCACCGTACCGTTCAGCGAAATGATAAGCCTATACGTATGCCATGAATATTTTGTTTATGGAGACTTTGGACAAGCAGTTTCAAAATTTGTTCGTATCCTTATGTCAGGCACATCTAAATATTTTAATTCTTACGACGGATTATACTTGAGTGTTGGGTTTGAACTAATGACATCTATTGTATAAGCTCGGTATAACAAACTTGATAGAATCCATTTTCAGGTTTTTTTAAAATCCGACAAATCAATCAAAGACAGGAATAAAGGGGGTCTGGGTGAAACACTGTTTAATGTCACCAGGTGGGTGCAGTTAAAGCTCTGGGTGTGTGTTAAGAAAAAATAAGAGAGAGAGAGAGGGAGCGAGAGAGAGAGCGGGAGAGAAAGCGGGAGAGAGAGACTGATCAAACTGTGGAAAGGCAATATAAAGCACAAGGAATTTCAAAGCTTGACAGAAATAAGAAAGAGCAGAACAATGAGCTTGTTGGTTCAAGGTCTTCGGAGACGCAAACAAGTGTCAAACTGCTGTCTCTACTGGATTGGTTAATTCAACAAGTTCGTTCACACGTTGTAATGCGTCGTACTAGTATTGAATCAACTCAAGTCCTTTATCACAATAAATGTAACTTTAATACCTAATTATGTACACAGGCTTTTAATTCAAGTTCAGCACACCTTGTTCTTATATTTCATTTGCACAACTTGAATGCAGTCCATCAATTATTATCTGTAAATTCCACACACACATGTGCATATAGTGCAGCTCGCTATCGAATAGAAATAAAACACGACCACTTCCACTAAGTTCCTTTCAAGAATCCTAGACGAATAAAACGTACGTCACAAAACAGACTAGACAATACATCAAAATGAGCATAAAAATACGCCACCAAGTCAAGCGCGGGAAGAGCGTTCACTAACTAATAAAACTCTCAAACTCACACCGCGCGTAATGAAACATATAATATTCAGTAGCAACAATTATTAATGAACTCCCATACTCGACCAGGCCATCAGAGAAGCGAACAGGACAAGTAAAGATTGCATAAGATGTAATCCACTGTCAGAGAGAGAGCATTGGGGGGGGGGGGTCTAAGCCATGACATTTAAATTGTATTCCTTTGATCCTCAACATCAAATGGACATTGTCCCAGACACCGAGGTACTCTCACCAGCAGGTCTACCCAGCACATATACCTTTCTAATGCAGTCCCCTGGGTGGTACATGTGACAATGTCTTACCAACGCTCCCCCAAAATGATATTGTATGGCGAACTCAAGCATGGAAGTCGATTTGCTGGGGGGAAAGATGAAAAGTTTTGATTAAAAACACCGGGGAAGTCTCACTGAAAGCGTTTCACATAAATCCGGATATGTGGGGGAAAGTCCGCGAAGGATGGAGACTCGACACGCTCTTCCCTATACAAAAGCTCGATTCAACACGAGGGAAAGCAGAACAGTTGCTGCGGAACACACAAGACCATCCAGAAAAGTCCGAGTTACCCCTGGATCTTGAGATATCCCATCCCATCCGTTATGCGCAAGAAGATTTCGTGCCATAATCGACCTCATCAGCCGTCTGCACAACAACAGACAGATTCAGCCATAACACCCACAGACAGATTCAGCACTAGCACCCACAGACAAATTCAGCACCAGCACCCACAGACAAATTCATTCATCTGCTGCCACTTGAGTGAATATTATTAGCGTTGAATCTTGCGCTATTTCAATATGGAATATAAAGGGCATACCTTCCAGGTTTGGCCTACATCCATCAATTCACGCAGAGCCCCATACTGTTATCTAAACCGTCTGGTATATTTATCTCGCTTATATTAGGAAAAATGGAATTTCAGCCCGGCCCCGAAAGTTTGTGAAGATTATGAGTTCAAAAACATTCACTATTTCAATATAGATTTTCAAGTTCATGTGTATCAGTTATGGTCTAGATATATCCAATTATTGTAAATTTATTTATATAGCTCATAATCAATTACATAAACAAAAGAAATTTTGGCCCGAGGCGCTCAGCAGGATATGTTTTAAATTTTACACATATTTTCGTTCAGGATGATAAAGGGGAATAACAAGTGTATTCCAAGTTTGGTCAAGATCTATCAACCCATTTAGAAACAGACATAGTCCACAGATATTTTTATTACCTTTAAATACAGCCTCCCAGGCAGACAAGAAGCTTGCATCTGTAGGACCGATAGTGCTTCTCTCTAATGTGGGCCCCCACTTCTTCCCGCTTTGGTCAAGTGTGTAAGGAAGCAGAAGTAAGGGCATCAAAGCCTGGATGGGGTCTGGTGAGGTGGCTCAGTAAGTCCAAACCCTGAAACTGTTTGATAAATTCTCACAACTGATTATAGTTCTGCGTGGATGCTTCGAACTTTAAACGTTTCGGTTCAAAAACTGAAACAAACCCAACAAAGAAAAATGCTCACAAGAACATCAATAATATAAAAATCACATACAATGTATTCAGTTTTAAAAAAGGAAAAAAAAACAACTTCCAAATATTTATTTTAAATTAGCCGCTAACATCTACAAACTGAATCAGATTTTTTTTTTTTTTAATGTAGTTTCTGCATTGTCGGAATGCATAGACGATAAGAAACTAGTTGGATCACTGTAAAGACTATTTAAAGATTGAAATTGAAATAGGTACAAAAAAAGAAAGCTTGCACATTTTACCCATCCCCCCCCCCTTTTCAAATTTATCAGTGACCCCATGCATTTGTTAGGCAACCCCGAGAGGGTCGCGACTTTTGGTTTGAGAACCACTGCTCTAACCCATAGACAAAAAAAAATTGCCACGGTCAAAACAAGACATCCATCTTGCTGAGACAAAAAATAATTACACACAATTTGCAAAGAATATACATTATTTCAAAGCGATGCAGATTCATTTAGCTGACATTAATTTCTGAACCAAACGCTAGTCAGTTTTGTATTATGATTTATTTGCATCGGGTGAAACGTACCAAATATTATATAAAAAGATGTGTCAAAATTTTTTTCGAACAACCGGAACCGGCTAAGGTGTGCTAATGCTCGGCATTTCCGGTTATCCTGGTCAGTAGCTCAGTACCCGACTCAGCCCTGTTACTCATATGAACGTATTGCGTACCTGGCAGTTATGTTCGAAATATTGCGAACCATTCAGATACCGTTAATGCATCCATGGAAGGTCAAGTTTCTAAGCTCTAAATGATATTATTGGTTTTTTTAATCACTTATCATATGGTACATATGTTAATATGCTATTTTTTTTCAAAAGGTCCTTTTTATATCATGGTCATTTCTTTTCATATATTTCAAGGACCTTTCAGAGGTCAACTACAAAGGTCCACTGATTTCTGCCGAGATCATGGTCGAGCTGTTTCCTGAATCATCTATCCGTGACGCAGTCTATATATTGGATGTGGCAGCTGGATCAGGTTTCGCTGGACAACAGGTCAGTTTGACATTATGTGAGGACAGGTCGGTTCTATATTATGTGAGGACAGGTCGGTTCTATATTATGTGAGGACAGGTCGGTTCTATATTATGTGAGGACAGGTCGGTTCTATATAATGGTAGCGTAGGTTAGTTCTATATCATGTGTGGACAGGTATGTTCTATGTATTATGGGAGAGGAGGTCTGTTCTATATCATGAGAGAGCGGTTAGTTCTATATCATGGGAGAGGAGGTTAGTTCTATATCGTGTGAGGACAGTTCTGTTCTATGTATGGGATGTTGGTTGGCAGAACAGCCTAAACTGAGCCAATGACAAGAGTGCAGATTGTAGTTAAATCCACAGCAAAGGTCTAGACAAGCAAATACAACACCAGCGCCCTGGGTGGAATTTTTTTTAAAATATTCACTCCTTACCCTCTACATTTTACTTTTTTTTAATAACAGGTGTTGGGATAAAGGGCTATGACGAAACTTTCCAGGAACAATGTGAAGGTCAAGAGGAAGGACCATGTCAATTTTGGTTGCGATCCATTGTATGGTTTTATTTACTGACACATAACAAACATAGTCACGCTGAGCTTTAGAATTAGATATTTTTCTGAAAGTTTCTAGAGAGCTGCAAACGTGTTTAGAAGGTTGTACGATGTATTTTCCTTATAATGGCCAGAGCTACACAAGAAGGCTTACGTTACAGTACATTCCTTATACGTCGATTGTTGGATTCTGGTCAAACTTGGTAAACACACCTTTCATAACGCCCTTTGAAATATCGTTGGATTGCAAGCCAATAATAATATCCACATATTTTGTTGCAGCTGAGTTGGGGTGGGGGGGGGGGGGAGTCTTCCAAATTTCATTTTAAATAAACGATTAATCTTTGGCGTTTCTAATCAAATATAATGGAACAATTTTTTTGGAATAAAGTTTGTTTGTTGTCCAACCTAAAATAATGACTGCTATAAAGCATTAACAACTAAGTTCTTTTGGCGACCAGGGTCCCAATAGTTAAATGAGTTTGTATTTGGGATAAATTTGAAGAATTAACTTAGGGATAACTAATATAATATGACCCCAATTGAAATAAGGTTTATATTTTATTTTCATTTATAAATCCTCTTAGATTTGACATCGGTGAATATATACCTTTTATTTTTAAAGAAGTCATCCTTTGTCTTTCAGCCATGATACTTGGCTGCTCTCGGCTTGAATATCACGTGACACGCGCTTGAACCCAAATTTCAATGTTTACAAGATTTATAATAAATCTGGCTTTTTTTTTTATAGGAGATTTTTATTTTATTTTAACTGTTACTCTAGTGAAGTGCCTTTCCATGTTCGCTGATTGGCTAAAGAAGCGCTTTGACAATTCTGTCCGTTCTGTCAATTCTGTCAGTTCTGTCAATTTGTCAATTATGTCAGTTCTGTCAATTCTGTCAATTCTGTCAGTTCTGTCAATTATGTCAGTTCTGTCAATTTGTCAATTATGTCAGTTCTGTCAATTCTGTCAGTTCTGTCAATTATGTCAGTTCTGTCAATTCTGTCAGTTCTGTCAATTCTGTCAGTTCTGTCAATTTGTCAGTTCTGTCAGTTTTGTCAATTCTGTCAGTTATGTCAATTCTGTCAGTTCTGTCAATTCTGTCAGTTCTGTCAATTATGTCAGTTCTGTCAATTCTGTCAGTTCTGTCAATTCTGTCAGTTCTGTCAGTTTTGTCAATTCTGTCAGTTCTGTCAATTCTGTCAGTTCTGTCAATTCTGTCAGTTCTGTCAATTCTGTCAGTTCCGTCAATTCTGTCAGTTCTGTCAATTCTGTCAGTTCTGTCAATTCTGTCAGTTCTGTCAATTCTGTCAGTTCTGTCAATTCTGTCAGTTCTGTCAATTCTGTCAGTTCTGTCAATTCTGTCAGTTCTGTCAATTCTGTCAATTCTGTCAGTTCTGTCAATTCTGTCAGTTCTGTCAATTCTGTCAGTTCTGTCAGTTCTGTCAGTTCTGTCAATTATGTCAGTTCTGTCAATTCTGTCAGTTCTGTCAATTCTGTCAGTTCTGTCAATTCTGTCAGTTCTGTCAATTCTGTCAGTTCTGTCAATTCTGTCAGTTCTGTCAATTCTGTCAGTTCTGTCAATTCTGTCAGTTCTGTCAATTCTGTCAGTTCTGTCAATTCTGTCAGTTCTGTCAATTCTGTCAGTTCTGTCAATTCTGTCAGTTCTGTCAATTCTGTCAGTTCCGGCTTCTTTCTCTTTTAACATTCTAAAATGAATGCAGACATTGAAGCGCATTTTGTCCCACGTTTGATTTCATATTCTATATTAATGGCATCGTACAACAGCTTCAATCCTTTGGCCCACGGGGCTCAAGGTGCCCCCAGCCCGGGCGTATAATAATCACTGGACATATGGACAATACATATACATTTATGTACTCTTAAGTTTACTGTACCCCGAGCCTCACAAAAGTAATCAGCCTTAATCCGACCATGCAGCATATAAATGAAAAATGATATTGCAAACAATTGATACTTTTCACATCAACAGTGCTGGATTTAAGATAAGACCAAAGGAAAACATGTTTGTTGTGTTGTTGTTTTGTTTGTTGTTGTTGTTGTTGTTTTTTGGTTTTATGTCCTAAATAGACATTGAAATTAGACCAAAAATAAACTGTACTTATAATTATATGCATAAAATCATAGTGGTCGCATTATTGAAATATATAATTTTTTTTTAAAAAAGAACTTTATTAATGGCTACTTCTCCTGGGCCCCCCTTGCTCCCCCCTCACTACGCCACTGCGATAACTGCGCTACATAAGATTATTTTTTTTAAGATTCTCAAGTGCGTCTGGTGCGTCTGGTGACGTAATATTTTCTTTTGTTTTCCTGAAATATTTGGTGAAATAAATCTGCGGTGTAAAAAGCGGATGGGACATCAGAATAGCAATAGAGTTCAGGGGCGGGAAACACATGTGCGATTACGCACAGTGATTATTGAGATGGCATCTAAAAACCAGTATACTTTCAATATTCAATGTCCAGTAAGCAGCTTGTGTATATTCAGCATTGAGTGCACAGTGAGCATCTCATGTAGATTCAGAGTAAGCACGAACCCCTCCCTTTCCCCACAATATCTCTCTATGTCACCTCCCTGTATTTGTATTCAAGTCTTCACTACCCACCCTAACAGAGATTTAAAAGCACCATCAATCACATCAACGTTCTTTTTTTTTAAAGTTTAAGAACGCTTGTCTTTATTAGGATTTCTGATGTCTTTAGAAGAAAATTTAATATTACCTCTGGTTCCAGAAGTGGGGGTGTAGGGATGATCTCCCGGGGCTGCTGTTGGGGGGTGTAAGGGATGATCTCCCGGGGCTGCTGTTGGGGGGTGTAAGGGATGATCTCCCGGGGCTGCAGTGGGGAATTTTTTTAAAAAATAATAAAAATTAAATATTCGTTGAATATATGTTTTGAAAAATTAAAATATTTTTTCCTATATTTTCTGTATAATCATTATTAATCATCCCCCCTCCTTCTTTGTTGAAATTGCATTTCCAGTGCATAATTGAGTGAATTTTATTAACCTGTTCATTTGCAAACATAAAGCGTGAACTGATTTACAATTAAAATGTTGAGTTTCCATCCATTATTTACTCATTTGGTTCACGTGACTTTTAAGCATTCAGTTACGTTTCAAGTCGTTTAAGACAGCACATACCTGTTAAACACCTAGGAACGGTTCTCATTATTTTACACTTTTTTTTTTTAATTCATTGTTTTTCAATTATTTATTTTAAAGGTCTGATCATGTAAAATTTATTGCAAATCCATTCTTTTTTTAAATTTTAGAATAGCAGACCTGTTTACTCTTACGATTTTGACGTACAATGTACGATTTTGAAGTGTATATCTTATATATACTATGTGTTGTTTTTTTACTATTAAGATAATGTATTGAACGATTTTGTGATGATATTGTACGATTTTAAGAGTTTCAGGGTAAACAAGTCTGATGAATAGTACAAAGATGGTACAGCCAAGCATAAGGAGCTGGTTGCCAATGTCAGTGCCGTAGCGAGCTTAACTCGCGCCCGGGGCACAATACCTTTTTAGCGCCCCCCCAATACCTTTTTAGCGCCCCCCCCTATTCGAAAACCATACAATATTGTAGTAAAATATAACATTTTGCGCCCCTTTGTGAGTAGCGCCCCGGGCATGATGCCCCCCTTGTCCCCCTCACTACGCCACTGGCCAATGTACCAGCCGAGGGCTTTAAGAGCGTAATGTAAAGGGCCAAAAAAATTTTGACCGGTTTCTATTAATATTGAATAGGCTGTGAAGACATTACTTGGGAAGGGACACGGTGAACCCATCTTCTTAGTGAAAATAGTTTGATTTTGTTTTCAAATATCTGTTTGAACTCAACTCCAAATGATCATTATTGCCAAAACCGTAGATTTTGCCAAAAGATCATGAAATAAAAACTAATTTACTATGTTCTTTTCAATCCGGGTTTTATTTCAGACACTATGTTCCGTTTGTGGGGGGGGGGGCATATCAGATGTTTGGGTGAGCAGTGCTAGTGGCTTATTTAGGGTGGGCAGAGAGGCACTTTTTACATTTATTATAAGTCTTTAATCTGGGCATGTTGCAAATAAAAAAAAAACAATAAATGTAAATAACGGTGTAAAAAATAATATGTATCAACAACATCTAATATATAGAGCATTGTGATGATTCATTCATGCCCCGGGGGGGGGGGGCATTTAGACTGTTACTAATTTATTATGTATTGTAAGTTATTTAGCTGACACCTCGTATGTGCTTCATTTATTCTACTCACCGATCCTCAGTTAAAACGTACTTAAATTGAGCGCTGTTGTGTCTTACATTTTATTTTGTCTCTGAATTAAAGCTTAGGCATACGTATTTAATGACATAATCTATTTGCATCTCATTGGTCCTCAGCTAAAGCGCAGGGGTTTCACAAAAATTGACGCCTTAGAGCCAAGTGAAGGGATGATGAATCTCGCCATCGCAAAGAATATCTACACCAGAACGTTCCTGACCTTTCTAAATGGCACATCACTTAACATAGAGTCGGGTGAGCCGGTGTTCCGTTTAACCAAAATTTCATACGACATAATTTCAGTTCGAACAATAATTTAATTCACTGAACACGCCAGTTTTGCTGGGTATATAAGAAAAATGTTGATGGCATGTGTTATTACATGGTTTTGACTCCTACTGAATAACCTTTGTTGTCCAAATAAAATCTCACTATTAATTTGATACTTAGATACCCCTTATAAACAATGCTTTGAAACTGACAACGTAGATATACAATGATATGTGTGATATGTACAAACAGTCTAAGGAAGCTTAAGAAAGTACATTATATAGTTATTCTCCTCTTTAATTTATATTGACATCCAATAAAGTATTCGTATTTTTACCACCATAGAAAAGGTTGAAAACTGAAGGAACAGTTAAGTGTTACGTAATTTCTGTTGTTATTTTTTCATAAAAGATTTCTATGACGTAGCTTTGATCTGTGGCGGGATGGGCCAGGGACACATTCCGTGTAGTGGTCTGGATGAGCTTGTTCGTGTTGTGAAACCAGGTAAAGTTTCTGATAGCTCACTCTCTGTCTCTTCCTCTCTGGTATCTCCTTCTCTGTCCCCTTATCTCTTCCTAAATGGGTTCTCCTTCTCTGTCCCCTTATCTCTTCCTACCTGGGCTCTCCTTCTCTGTCCCCTTATCTCTTCCTATATGGGTTCTCCTTCTCTGTCCCCTTATCTCTTCCTATCTGGGCTCTCCTTCTCTGTCCCCTTATCTCTTCCTATACGGGTTCTAATTCTCTGTCTGCCGCGTGAGGGGCCGGATTAAATATATGGAGGAGTGGTGCAAATATGACACACACAAAAATTAATTAGACCAAAGAGGCGAATCTTGCGAAAGAATGGTATCGCACCCAATCTCTCCCCCCTTCCATCCCCCCACACATTTTTTACCCAAATTAATATGTATTTATTAATCAACATAAATTGTGCAGGAACGGCGTTCCCATGAGTTCCTGGTGGACTACACCCCCGAGGAGACACTGAAACCAGTTTAAAATACTACAAATGTTTTAAAGGCCTATTTATATTTTATTTTAAATAATGAAGGAAACTGACTAAGCCTGTGAGATGTTAATACACTTGTATTTTATGAATAGCTTCCAAATTCAACTTTTATAATGTTTTTAATGAATATGATTAACAAGTGTCTTTACTTTTGATAGACGTGTTGCGTAGTTGTCGGTGCTATTCTGTGCTCTACCTGATCTTTGTTCACATCAATAATGTCTGTTGTTTTTTTTTTTGTTTTTTTTTTTGTTTGTTTGTTTTTTGTTTTTTTTGACGATGGTGCTGAACTGCATCAAACTTCTGAAACTGATCAAAACCATCTTTAAATTGTTGGACCTTATTTCCCGCCCCCCCCCCCCCCCCCCCCCCACACCAACCACCTGCTCAAAATGTATACATTCTGTCACTGATCCCTTTCCTGTTTGCCTCATTAGATTCACGTTTACTTTTTTTTCTTTCTTTTTTTTGGTTTGAACTGCTCTATTTTATCTGTTTAAAATTTAAATACAAAATAAAAAGATAAAAGTATACAGCAATGAAATATAGAATAGATAAATGTTGTAAGCAAAGAATAATACATTTTAGATTTTTTTTTTTTTAATAATCTAGGCTAATTTCGTATTTTGAAAAGCATAAATTGTGCAAAAAATAAGAATCAATTGGTTTATATATATATAAAAAAAAAAGAATAGAAAGAACTGTGATACACATTGCTCTCTACCACCCCAACCCGTATAACAAAATATAACAAAATGATAAACCACCAGCCAACCCTTTGCGTTACATAATATGTGCACGGTACCAGAGCTTTAAACAAAAACCCCGAAAAACAAACAGAAATTGGCCTGCTTTTGTTGTCTTAGGGGTCGTCCATTAATTATGTCAACAAAATGGGGGGGGGGGATTTTTGACAATTGTTGATAAGGGGGAGGGGGGTAGATTAGTTGACGTGAAAAATCATGTTCTCTCTGTTAAAATTTTTATCTTAAAAATTGACTGGTTATCACATTATTTTAACAAATTTATTGAGTGTGAATTAAAATAGTTATATAATTTTTAGTTATATAAAATTGTTAACTTGTTTACTAAACAGCTAAAGATGTAATAAAATGTTTTTCCTATAATTTTGTGTTATTAAAATTGCTCAGCAAAAAGTAACATATATTTATATTTTTATTTATATTATAATTCATTTTTAAGGGGGGGGGGTATAGAAAATTAAATGTTGACATAATAACTTAAAGGGGGGGGGGTATTGAAAGCTTGACTTTTTCTTACCATGATTTTCAAAAATATATACATCAGTTCAACTAAACCAGTGGTTCTTAACCTTGTTGGAGGTACTGAACCCCAACAGTTTCATATGCGCATTCACCGAGTCCTTCTTAATAGGAAAAATAAAATATAAATCCGATCTCGAATCATATGAGTCGGGTGTGTGTCTTGACCTCCGCCGAACCCCCGAGACTGACTCACCGAACCCCTAGGGTTCGATCGAACCCAGGTTAAGAACCACTGAACTAAACAGAACTTTAAACATTCATGACGTCACGACTTAAGTAGCTCTACTCATTTCAAAAGTGCACCAGTTGCCCCCCATGGTTGATATGGCACAGCTTGCCTGAAGCTTTCTCCATTTCGTTCGGTCTTTTTCCTTTTTCTTTTCTTTTTTTAAAATGCTGTTTTGTTAATGTAACAAATATTGATTTTGTTATGGTTAGCATATTGTATTGCTCTTGGGCCAAACATTTCGCCAGTTTCTTCTTATCCTAAAAGTAGAGCAAGGGTCCGGGAATCCTTTAAGCCATTACTCCAACTTTTTTGGTTTACGCCGACGTTACCGCCCCCCCCCCTCTTTTTTTTAAATTTGAACAGGAGAATATCACATATTGCTTAAATTCAAGTGATTTATTGTAACTATTTAAAGAAAATGATTGTAATATAAAAACGATTAATTAATTTCATAGAATTAATTAATTAAATTCCTTATTCTGGAACAAAAGATTTCTTTGGAGAAAAATTTATTTTCGGGTTATTGCAAAGAGCAACTTCTATGGCCGGCCTCCTCGTTTGCAATTTTTAAAAGTATCTCCAGCTCTAGACAACTTTGACCTTAAGTTAAAAGTCAAAACTAGACCAAACTGGCGCATACAGGTTATAGCATACAAGTTATAACGTTATGCTAGATACCCTGTGGGATTTCTCAAGTGGGATCCTGTTCCATTATTGTTATATAGAATATCTCCCGGGAAATCACTTTTTATTTATTTTTTTTTAAATCTAATGAGCACTCCGTGGTTTAACCAAGGATAGAGTCCGGTACTAATACCTGAAGCCAAAGGATGGCCTTAAAATCAGGCTCATCCCCCAACGTCAGACATCCTAAAAACTATGGAGTCCCTTTTATGCGTCTACACATTTGAGCTAGGTATATTCAGAAGAAGCACATAGTAAATCTTAGAACTTCAACATCCAAAGTATAGCATTACTAATTGGATAAAAACGTGTATCTTTGCTGATCGATCTGAAAGAATTGAGAGTGACACTAATTGAATTGTTTGAGAGGAGCTACTCTTTCAACATTACAATCTGTAGTGATTTTCTTGTCAGTTTTTTAAAGATACGTGTTGTTGGAGGTAATGCTTATTAAAAAATATTTGTTCCCCTTACAAACGTCCATGCAGCTGTCACACCTATGCACAATGCGGAACAATATGGATTTGAACGAAAATGTGTGACGTGTGCAGATCAGAGGTCGGCAACAGACTGCTCGCGGGCAAGACGTGGCACGCAGCGCATGTTAATACACTGATAAACTAGGAAGTTGTTTAGGGTATGATTCACCCCAGGTGTCCCTTTTTTAATGGAGTAACAGCGTTTTCAGCTAACTGAAAAGTTTTTTTATAGTGGAAAGGGTTGGCTAAAATACACCCCCCCCCCCCCCATGGTACCAATAGTCCATCTATGTCCTTGGAAAGTGCGTCTATAATCGCCAGATTGGGGCATAATGATGACCAAGGCCCGCTGACCAGATGTTACTCCGTCCCAACTTGTAAAACACAAAATAAAGTTATTCAATTTTTGGCATCTGTTGTGAACTAGATTTAGGGGCGTGAATGTTTGTTATGGAAAAAAGATGTTTAGTGTAGAGAGTATTTGGGTAGATGTTGCTATTCAATGCTTGGTATTGTGTGACGTATTCTGCGTAAGGTGAAATGACGAATAATTATTGTGTAATTTGTTGTTTTTGAGTAATGGCAGGCGACGATGTAGTTTCGTTAATAAATATACTAATAGTGAATGGTTTGTGAAGTTAATATAATAACCCCTAGACAAACGAAGCTAACCAACGTGGTAAGAACTGGTTCGTAACAGAATCCCTAAGGGCAGCAGCACCAAATCATTTTTGCTCACGTGCCCCCCTTGATTAGACTTATATTGGAATATATCTTCTCTTGTCTCCCGTACCCCTTGATTAGACTTATATTGGAATATATCTTCTCTTGTCTCCCATACCCCTTGATTAGACTTATATTGGAATATATCTTCTCTTGTCTCCCATACCCCTTGATTAGACTTATATTGGAATATATCTTCTCTTGTCTCCCATACCCCTTGATTAGACTTATATTGGAATATATCTTCTCTTGTCTCCCATACCCCTTGATTAGACTTATATTGGAATATATCTTCTCTTGTCTCCCATACCCCTTGATTAGACTTATATTGGAATATATCTTCTCTTGTCTCCCATACCCCTTGATTAGACTTATATATTGGAATATATCTTCTCTTGTCTCCCATACCCCTTGATTAGACTTATATATTGGAATATATCTTCTCTTGTCTCCCATACCCCTTGATTAGACTTATATATTGGAATATATCTTCTCTTGTCTCCCATACCCCTTGATTAGACTTATATATTGGAATATATCTTCTCTTGTCTCCCATACCCCTTGATTAGACTTATATTGGAATATATCTTCTCTTGTCTCCCATACCCCTTGATTAGACTTATATTGGAATATATCTTCTCTTGTCTCCCATACCCCTTGATTAGACTTATATTGGAATATATCTTCTCTTGTCTCCCATACCCCTTGATTAGACTTATATATTGGAATATATCTTCTCTTGTCTCCCATACCCCTTGATTAGACTTATATATTGGAATATATCTTCTCTTGTCTCCCATACCCCTTGATTAGACTTATATATTGGAATATATCTTCTCTTGTCTCCCATACCCCTTGATTAGACTTATATTGGAATATATCTTCTCGTGTCTCCCATACCCCTTGATTAGACTTATATTGGAATATATCTTCTCTTGTCTCCCATACCCCTTGATTAGACTTATATTGGAATATATCTTCTCTTGTCTCCCATACCCCTTGATTAGACTTACACTTACATTGAAATTAAGCTTCACTACTTAAAGGAGGGTGTAAAAATAAAAAATGTGCCTATTTTCGCAATTATCACAGCGCGTACCCACAGCGCCCCCCCCCCCCCCTCCTTTTGGGTTGCGCATAACAGAGGTTGGGAGCCGCTGCCTTCAGGTATGAGTCTGGTCCCAACTAAGTGTTGTTGATTTATTTTTTTTAATGGGCAGAGAATGTCGCTATGAGGGGTGGGGGTGGGGGGATCTAGGACAGAAATCTAGGTGACCGACGACACCCAAGCTAAAGTGAGAAGGTGGTCTAGGGAGAGTTTAACCCCTCCCCAGAAAATTGTTGATAAATTCAAAATCAGGGGCGTGCATTTTGGCGCATACCTGAAAGCAGTAGAGAACATTTCATGAGTGGGAGCATCTCTAGCGCGCAAATTAGACATTATGGCACATTATGCCATACATAATCTGAATTAATTCCTGTTGTGGCCACGCCCCAGGGTATTCTTTGTGTCATATCTTAGTTTTGGCCCCGTCGTGTCACATTGATAGGCGTAGGGGAGGAAAGAAAACAGAAATTTATGGCACATTACCATTCCGAGCGAGAGCGGGGGGGGGGGGGAGAGGTGTGAGGGGGCACACTGCCGTTTTGTGTAAAACCTGCTAAGAATTCCTTTCTTTTAATTCATAGAAAAAATGTCGACTTCTCATTCCAGATTAACAAACTGCACCCACCGCCTTGTGAAACACACACACATAAAAATACTTGAACCTATTGCATTTCAGGGGGTCTTGTCATCATCGTGATGCGTGAGAAATACCTGACCAGCGTTGCGGAGTACAAGGACAGACTAGAGCCACGCATGAAAGAGTTAGAGCTGTCCGACCGGTGGGAGGCTGTGTTCAGGAGGGTGGTGCCCCAATACTCTTTCCAAAACAACGGAGTGGTTTTCGTATTTAGGGTAAAAACTAATTCTATCATTGAGGGTTAAAGTCAAAAAGCTTCCATTCATATCATATGAATATGGATTGTAATTGTAGGCTATTTAAAATTATTTTTTATTTTAAATATTTTTTTTTATCTTATCATTCCCTGTTGACCGACGAAAACAAACGATGAATTCAGCATTAAAATTTGATTTTAGTAGGTTGTCCAATTCTTATGTCAGTATTATACATAAGTAAAAGAAATAAAGGGATATAATTGCGTTCAGGTTGAACCAATAAGAAATATACAAAATGTAGAGGAATATCCGAAGAAGATCAATTCTGGTCAACGGCCAAATGCTTTCGACAGCAAAAATAATCAGAGACAGACATAACGACTATGACATGTCTATACAACAAGCTAATGGTGTTTATCTCCGTCTTTAACTAATTTTGCGGTAAAAGGCTTTTATGGCCGAAACGTCCACTTTCTTGTATCGTCCGTCTTCAAGGTTTCTCTTATACTCTTTGTGTATTTCGTATTTTAAAAAAATATTAGTTGTTGAATTTAGAATTGAGCGGTCTAATACATTTGGTTTGTAATGTACAAAAATGGATGACTAAGCTATCTTCTTTGGAAATCCGTTAACATGGAACCCCATTAAATTAAAACCATTATTTATAGCTGATACAAATATGCTACAGGTTTAGATTTACATTTCAAACATTTTTGTTTCACGACAGCTGCATTTCAGATGGAGACATCTGTGTGCTCCTTCGTTAATATCATAATCATTGCGTCATACCATGACTGGGTTTTGGGTTAATGGACGACATTTAACCCGGTGCAACTGTTTCTATCCATGTTATTTCTATCTGTTATATTTGACATGTAAGTTATAGTTATACACACGTATGGACCAAAGTTTAAATTTAAAATTGTGTTGTCTCTATCACTATCACTATCCTGCATGTGAGTCTATTTGAGAAAGTAATATCTTTTTATTTGTTTTCTTGCCTGCTTTACTTTTAAATTTCTGAATAATTTATGTTTGAAATGTATGGATATGACTATTAAATTGTGAAAAGATTACCGTACCACCTTTGAACTGAAGCTGAAAAGTAATGAAATATAGAGTTTTAAAGCGTAGGGCTCTGTCGCATCATGGCATAACAACATTTCCATTTAATCATTGTCGCTGAAGACAAGTGTTTTAATTAACGAGTACCCATATCATGCTGGCACAGCACAACAAGAAGCCCATATCATGCTGGCACAGCACAACAAGAAGCCCATATCATGCTGGCACAGCACAACAAGAAGCCCATACCATGCTGACACAGCACAACAAGAAGCCCATATCATGCTGGCACAACACAACAAGAAGCCCATATCATGCTGGCACAGCACAACAAGAAGCCCATATCATGCTGGCACAGCACAACAAGAAGCCCATACCATGCTGACACAGCACAACAAGAAGCCCATATCATGCTGGCACAACACAACAAGAAGCCCATATCATGCCTACACAGCACGTCAAGAAGCCCATACCGTGCTGACACAGCACAACAAGAAACACTTAAAAGACAACTAATAAGGTGTACCAAAGTCATTTCCAACAACTGAAAGATAAATTATGTACAAAAATAGTTGCACATTTTCTATTTATGAAATTATTTTAATTAAATGTTTTATATATGGGGCTATATTTTTTCAATAAAGATTATATCTCATTGGATTAAGCGAACCACAAACTTATAATGGTTTGTTCTCTTCAAAAAAATGTTGATAAATAAAGAGCCTACTATTTTAGGTTTTGTAGATCAATATTTCTCAATGGGGCATACATACCCTAAGGTGATTGTTTAATAATATATAAATTACTTGTGGATATGATTAGTCTTAATTTTTTTTTAAAAAAGAACAATTAAAGGACTTTTCAGCTCAATGCATTCTTCACCAGATAGTACAAAACAAGAAATGACAAATTATTTGAAATTAATAACTTTAATTTAAATATTTCCAGACTACACTGTAACTCTCTCGTGTATATAAAATAATTTATGTTTCAAAATGTAGGAATCTAATTATAATAAGTTGCCGGTGTCTTATCAATCAATAGTCCAAGATCTTTGTTCATTCCGTATCATTCTTAGGCTTATAATTTGAATTATTATTTATATTCTATAACTTAAATTATATCCGGGCCATACAATCAGATGTGGGGATTTGTATTAAACAAATTGAGAATAAAATTTGTATACTATATTTTAAAGTGCAGTTTATTCTATTTTTATTTTCCTTTATTGTATAATGTTTTTGTCCATCACTTTGGTTCTTAGTTTTTGTCTCATATATTGTTGCACACAATTTTGGAAATTCAAAAAAATGGTCTGACCTTAACGATAAAATGCTAATCGGCCATTTACCGATTACTCGAACGCCGATTAATTATTATGTATTTAGCCTTGAAATTACTAGTGTAACTATGATATGGCATCTTTCCGTCTACGAGAGACGATAGATTTATCTTTTCTGATTGCAGCTCTTCGTGTGGCTAGTGACAGCGATCCTCGATTGGCAGTCTCTTTTGCATGTCCCACACACGAATGCGGTGGAGCAGTGTTTTCTGACCTTTCTCTGCGCTCTCTTCACAGATGTTTCCGCCCGGTAAAGCTCCTCGGCACGTAGTGATCCTTCCTTGACGATGCCCCGCCATGTGGATCGATCCTCCGCCAGGTCCTCCCAATTTGAGATGTTGATGTTTGCCGCCTTCATGCCTCTTTTGCATATGTCTATGTATCTGAGACGAGGCCGTCCAACTGAAATTTTCCCTGTCGCCAGCTCGCTGTACAGCACGTCCTTAGGTATGCGACCAGGTTGCATTCGCTTGACGTGCCCAAGCCAGCGGAGGCGTCTTTGGATTAAAATGGCTGGGACGCTGCACATATTTGTTTCAGACAGGACATCCATGTTGGGGACTTTTTCCTGCCATTTGATGTCAAGGATGCGGCGCAGGCATCTGAGGTGGAAGCCATTGAGCCTTTTTTTCGTGACTGGTGTATGTGGTCCAAGACTCGCATCCATAGAGGAGTGCGCTCAGTACGCAGTCCTGGTATACCTGCAGCTTAGTTCTTGTTGTGAGTTTAGCATTGGACCAGACTCTTTTCTTCAATCTCGCCATGACAGTTGCAGCCTTCCCTATCATACCACTTATCTCATCCTCCATTGAGAGGGTGCTTGAAATGTTCGACCCTAGATATGTGAATCTGTCAACAGCATCCAAGTCGCCGTCGTCGATGGAGATAGTGGGGAGAGTAAATAAATAATGCGGTTGTATTCGAATTTTAAAAAATTTTGGGAAGTTTTATAAAAAAAATTAAACCATTTTTATATTTTCAACAAATAATATTAAAATAATAACATTAATTAATTAATTCGACCGGGAACCCCTTAGTAATAGACACAACATGAGCATGTGAACCTGAAAACGTGTGCTGATTTGTATTCTTCACTAGCAGATCACTTGCATAAATCTTGGCATGAATTTGAAAGATTTGAAGAAGCTGCAAAAATAATACCACCAGGTGTAGATTATAAGTCAACTTTGACACGTAATCGTATACGAATGACAGTGGTCATTGATGGTGATGCCCCTGAGGTATCTCTGAATGCCATTATAGACAAATTTCGTATATCTGCATTCTACGCCATTGTTGACAAACTTGAGACAGAAATGAGTAGACGAGGACAAGTATATAATGATGTAACAGTTCGATTTTCTTGTTTGGTCGATGTATCACTATCACAAACATCTCAGTGTTGTGAAGAACTAATAAATGCTTATCCTAAAGATCTGAACAATAATTTATGTACTGAACTACAACAGTTTCATTCATATATTCGCCACAAGTTTCCTGCATCAAAATCGGAAAACAACACGTTCAATCATGGAGAATTATACAAAGTAATAGTTAGAGACAACATCGAGTGTGCCTTTCCAAATGTTGAAATCGCCTTGCGCATATTTTTAACATTAATGGTTACTAACTGTTCAACTGAGCGCTCTTTTTCTCAGTTGAAACGTACAAAAAATCCAAATAGATCAACAATGAAACAAGAAAGGCTCGATTCCTTATCTCTGCTTATGATCGAGGCAACTTTGACGATACCCTCAAAAACTTTGCTAGATGTAAATCTAGGAAAAAAAACTTTAAAATGTAAATGACAATATCTATTTGAGTTTTTCATCTAATAAAAAATAAAGTATTTTTGTCCATTATTATTTCAAAATTTATTAACTATTAATTTTAATACAGAAATACTTTATTGTAGGTTTTATATAAATGATAGTAATACAAACTACAAACATATTTGTTAACAACTGTTTTCTTTGAATAATATTGAACATACCAGCGGTCACGGTCAGTGAAAGATCAGAGGCCCCGGGCAGAAGGGGGCACCCATGTGGGTTTGTGCCTTGGGCACCAAAATGGCTAAATCCGGCCCTGGCCTGTAGTGTATATAAAAGTCCATCATGGAATATGTCAATTGTAGAAGAATGTACTAGTGCAGTGTTGAAGTCTTTTAGGATACGCCATGTCTCAACAGCTTTTTTTGATGTTATTAATGCAATTAGAGAGCATAGCTCTAAATTTCAATTGCTTCTTATTTTGAAGTAAATAGTACTATAAAATATATACCTAATAACACCTATTCTAGAGTTCTAAAACTTTAAAAACAAAGTTACGTATTGCTTAAAAAATTGATTCATAAACTTCAAATATATTATAGCTCTGTGCGTGAAGGGGACCTGCGCTGAAAGGCAAAGGTAACGCATGGAAACTGCGTTAGAAAGAGCACGGCTGTATGGTTTCCTACCAAGTGCAGTTGAAAATAACGCAGAAACAGGTCGGGACATGATTACAGCATTCCGTATGGATATGAGGTGAGGGAACGTGGCGACCCTCAGCGATGATTCTAAATATACAGTCTTTGATGGTACAGCTCCTAGGCGACAGTTTGAAGTGACCACAAGGAACTCAATCACACGTGGAAGATAAGGGAAATCCTCGATTTGGGAGTTCTTTTGTTCATGGCTGATTTTGGTAGAGATAATGTGAGATCATAAAAACTATGAAAAATATTTCGAGAAAAAAGATGTTGATTTCAACAAATAAATGGAAAAAAATGGAATGTAACAAAAACTATGCTCCATGATTACAGGACTGATTAAGGCAATTACAGTATGTTAATCATTGTTAGCTTAGTGAACTTGATATTAAATACCCCCACCCCCGCCTTCTCCATAAGTTACAACTAAGAGTCGACGAAAAAAAAGAGAGATTTTTCAATATGATCCGATTCTTGACACACACAAAATTATATAATTGTAGAGTTTATTTTGTTAATCAGAGTTTGGATACCGCAATGTATTCAGTTAACCAATCGATTTTTACAGTAAAAATGTCATTGTGAGTTTACAGTAAACTTGTCATTGTGAGTTTACAGTAAACATGTCATTGTGAGTCATTTTGGATTTTTGGCTGACATTAGACAACTACAGAAATTTGATGCACGTGACGTTTTCAAAGAATACGTGGACCTTTTTTAAAAAATTAGCTTTAGAATATGAAAACGAAGATCCAACAGACACCTAATGCCAACAAAACTTTGTGATGAGTTATCAAAATGAATAACAGAAAAATAAAGTCTATATAAAAAATGACATATGTATATGAGCCGATCCATATCGAATAAGCTTGGCTGCTCCTTTAGCAATGAGAAATTTGCTAACAATCACAATAACAGTTACTAGCGCCGAGAGGCGCCTTTCGAATTTCAAACTATCTTGAGACACAATAGAAAGAAAGATGTTTTCTATGTGTCATCAGATAGTTGGTTTGGCTAAGCTACAATATCCATAGAAGTAAAGACGATTTCAGAAGAGTAGGATATGATCGAAATAATTAAAGATTTTGTTTCTGCAAACGCAAGAAAAGCAATTTAAATTGAAATAAACTGGTAATCAGTATATACTTTTAGAACGTTAATAAATTAGCCATTATAAGATTTATTTTTATTTTTAAATTATTTTTTTTTGTTTCGGTAGCTTGCTTTTTTTTTTTTTTTTTTTTTTGACAGATGCAAGAAAAGCCTCTTAAGCTTGAAAAATCAACCATTAAAAAGTAAAGAAATCTTATCTCTAGTACAAACGTACCAATTTAAGAATTTGAGGTTGAGTAAATTAAGCTATGTAATCCCTATATTAAAAAATGTGTCTCTCTCTCAAGATTCGTAAACCACCCCACCCCCAACCACTATATGCATGACGTATTTTCTGATGGTCCCTAAAACAGTTGTTAAGTTTAAGTCCTATATGTCATTTTTATATCCTACGCCACTGTTCATAACGAATGGGTTATTGGGTCTCAAACGCCATTACTAACATTATTTGAATAGCTAAGAGAGGAATAGGGGGCCTCAGAGCATTACTTTGCCATGGGCCCCTGATTCTGTTAAATTAGAATTAACTCGTATAACCATAATATGGTTAGGCATTCAAAATTTGATGTAGTATAATTACTAAGACTGGGTATGTATTAAAATAAACAAAGCTCATTCTGGCGTTCTTTGACTTGATTTACAATTTATTAAAATAGCCTAAAATTAATTAAACAACCCCTAAAAACCAAGTTTTTCGTATAAATTCTTAATATTCATTTTTTCATATTTATTTGATATTAAAATTCTAATGTCCCACCCGCTTTTACACTGAAGACTTATTTCACACACTATTTCAAAGAAACAGGAAAAACTGATTTTGATGGGTTGAGGAGGGCGGTGGTGCTGAAAATTTGAAAGAGCGTGTTGTCATCGGCGGCAACGAGTCTATGTGCCACGTTTCAGCTCGATATGTTAACAGGAAACTTGTCACTTAGCCGTCCGAAGATTTTTCCAGCCAAAAAGTGAAACACTCGAACAAATGTTAATTTAATAAAGCCTTAAGTATTAAGGATTTAAAAATGGAATAACGTATAATCATAAAGCCGTCCCTAATTATATAGTCATAGGTTAAAATTTATTTTATTATTCAAGTAATATTAATTATAAAATCGAAAGGATTAATTAAAATTAGCTTTATTTATTATTCATATAGACCACACAAAAATTCGAACATTCGTTGGCTGGAAATTCTTGACTAAATGAATGGATGTTAATTATTTTTAAAAATGACTGATTTCTGGAGAAAAAGAGCTTCTCGGCATTTTTTAAGGCTGCACATATTGGTACCCGGGTACCAGAATTGAGAGGTTGTGATTAAAAAACGATTAAAAATATTATTGTTAAGTTTGTAAGACAAAATGAGGTATCAAATGAAAAGTCTGGGTCCATTTTGACTAATGCTATTCGGATGTCATTTGTAGTAGTTTATTTTAGTTTAAATGAAGAATTAAGTTTACAAACGTACAGTACATTCAATTATCTTTCATTCGATACCTCATTTGGTCTTACAAACCCAACAATAATATTTTTAATCGTTTTTTAATCCCAACCTCTCAATTCTGGTACCCGGGTACCAATAGCCACTTCGATTTGATTTTTTAAAGCAAAAATAAAAATCTTGCAAAGGGGAGGTCATTCTTGTGCACTTTAATTTCCGTCAGAGGGACAAGAAAGTAAACTTTATAAAATGAAAACAATGATTGATAGACAAGCTCTGTAAAGACATTATTTTTAAAAAAGGATTGTGTTTTCCATTGTTGAAAATGGACGAGAATTGTGGCCGTTTCAATTATGTTTATAGCTCTGAACTTGATGCTGAGTTCGAAATAAAGATGTAAGCATTTTTACTTCAAATTACTAATTGAAAGAACTGTAAAACCACAACAATCAACCTCCTCATTACCGCCCGTACTGAAGTCAAAGTCATACATACTAATACTAATAGTACGAACATAGACATAGTCATTGTATAGATAGAGGTATATTATAGAGTATAGACTATAATATACTATCATAAAACATAGAGAAGTGGCGTGAGCCCTGCTACCCCTGCAATGCAATGGGATATTTCAGGAGCCTAAGCCAAAATTGTGATGTGGAACAAAAATTATTTTGAAAATATTTTAAATTGCATAGAATAACTTTGAATAAAATAATAAACAACAATCAAATCGTGACTTAGGGCCTCCATGACATGTCTATACCATATCAAAATGGCATGTGATGGTACAGCGCTGCTAGGTAAATTTGTAGGCTAAGTGACCTAGTCAAAGTCAAGTCATTTTTCAAACGACAAAAAGACAAGTAAATGAAAGAATTATTAATAAGTTTTGAAAGGTTGTGCCTACAAAATGCCTACATCATCATAATATTTAAAATTATATTTTTTTTATTAACAAAACTAAGACGGTGGGCTAACTGACTAACTGTAATAAGTAGTGTAAGATGAAGCTGTCTATAGTCCCACGCCTACGTTTTCTAATTCTTTACTTAAAGTCTTTTGACATGTTATGAAATTAGCCCAGTACTTTGATAAAGGAAAGATTTAGAAAATTACATTGATTAAGCAATTGTCAATGAACTCAATGTTAGACAATGTTAATAGGTAAGGTAGTAACAAACCATTATCATTGAATTGAGTTAAACACACAGTTACACAAATGCAATTTCATACATTTTTATTTTGTCATCTTGAACATCTTCTCTTATTCAGAGGGAGCTTGGAAGGAAAGCGTAACAGACCAAGTTATCAAAGTCTTATAGATAAAGATTCTGTTGGTTACTTCTCTGGCTCCTACCAGGAAGAATGTTCTGACCTTTTTGTTACTGTTCAAGTATTTAATAATGGAAGACCAATTACTTTACCAGTGCAGACATCACACAAGTCTTTCACAACACGCTGGAAGTAAGTCATATATAACAATCAATTGGGCTGTGATATTCTTTTTAACTTCTGAAATCTCAAAATAAGTTACTGTTAATCAAGTTTAAGTAGTTATGAATGATGTCACTGGTGGGCTTTCCAGAAGTGTACTCACGATTTAATATGTTGACTTTAAAATTTCAACCCATCGTTGTTTATACTTATTTTAGTGAACTTTTTAAATGCTGAATTAAACATAGTATTTCTAGTTCAATTACAAATAAACATTTTGAAGGTGTATTTTTACATTCAAATTTATACATTTTTCAACAGTTGGAATGAATGGCTGAGTCTACCAATTAAGTTTAGTGACCTTCCTCGGGATGCATTGATTACCTTTACTATTTGGGACTATTATGGGACGGAAGGCATGATACCAATTGGAGGCACCACTATCTCTGTCTTTGGAAAGCGAGGGTATACTACTTTGGAAACATTCATTTTACTGTGTCAAGAATCAAGGGTTTTTTAAGTTTAAAATTTTATTTTGCAAACTATTTTAAAGTAATCTACTATGGCACATCATGTGGTTATTAAAAAGGCAAGCAAAGCTAGATGGACATCTATTTTTGGCCTAAAGAGACTTCTTGATAATTTAAGACTATTCAGTCCACCAGCATCACAATTTTAAGCATCAATATGAAAGGTGAAATTGTTTTTTATTTTTTTATTTAACTGATTATTGGCAGCCAGTAGAACCAGTGAATTCAGAAATAGTTGAAACAAGCAATCAATTAGAAGTCACCCTCAACTTGACTATTGTGAAAGAACTAACTGTGGTCCTCTATGAATAACCATTCTTACATTCAGTCATCATTAACCCACTGTTGCTTGAGGCAAATCTTTTTCTTTAGTTCTGTGCAAGGTCTGAGTTAAACATTTGCATATCTGCTCTCTGAATGGAGATGTCCTTGCGGGTTTGGTATTCATCCTTCATAAGTCCAGTTACCTGTCCTGCTTCAGTCTCAATACCAAAAGCATTTTGCTTTTTCCTTTGTCATTGTTTCCATTGCATGTGTTGCAAGGATGCCACATTAACTGATGAATGGGTAAAAAAAAAAAAGACAAAACTAAAACTTGAAGAATTAATTGATGAACTTTGTACTTCACATCCTTCCTAAAGATTTAGGACACAGTATAAAGCTGCAACTTGGCAGATGTTATCTGCAAATAATTTTTCAATCATCTAAGAACACTATCTGAATATGGAGCGATTCACAAAACAGAATGGGGCTTAACATAGCTTAGATTTAAATTAAACCACCTCTAGGAATAGAACTAGTTTTGTTAATTAGGATCTTATTGCTTCAACAATTATTTAAAATATAGCAACATTTTTTTGTGTATTTCTGTTTCTATTTAAATTGGTGTGTTGTTTTTTTTCAGGACTTTGCGTAAAGGCATGCATGATTTAAAAGTTTGGCCGGACCGCAAACCAGACCCCAATATGGAATCAGCAACTCCTGGCAAATCTAAAGATTCAAGTGACAGAATGAGCCAATTATCCAAAGTAAAGAAAAATAATATTCAAATAAAATAATATTACTAATATAACATTCGCCCTTATTGTTAAAATTCAATTTTCTAATCATTTTTAAATTAAATTTATCATTTCTCCCTTAATAAAAATTCTGCTGACAATATATAATAACATTAGATTACAATTTTAAAAATCTAATTGTTTTTATTAGGTGTTAAGTTTGATTCCTTATAATAGTGTTTAGTAATTTAATGGTAGTTTAAAGTTGATTTTTTTTTAAAAATCAGTTGGCAAAGAAGCACAGAGATGGACACATGACAAAAATAGACTGGCTAGACAGACTGACATTCAGAGAAATTGAACTAGTGAATGAACAGGAGAAAAGGGATTCGGAATGCATGTACCTTATGGTGGAGTTCCCCCGTGTTCACTTTGAGAATCTGAACTTCTCTGTTGTTTATTTTGAAAAGGTTGGTTTTTAAATGATCACTTTAAACGTTGTAAAAACTAATTTGTCATGAAACTATAGAACTTAAAATCAAGGTATCAAAATTATTCAGATAAATAAGTTTTTAAATAGATGAAAAGTCATCTGCTGCGGCTGCATTATAGTTTTAAAAAACTATCCTGAAGAGATTTTATCTAATACTATTAACCATTTTGTTTAAATAATTATTTTCCAATTGCATGTTGCCTCAGGAAGGAGAGCGGCCCTATGAGTTTCGAACGCAGGCTGAGGTTGTGACAATTCATGATCCTGAATTATTAATGGCAAGTAAAAGTACTTAAAATTGGGATGTCATAATTAGTTGACCTGATAATAAGTATTCAAACATATGCTGCCCTATGATTTCATCTTGACTATTTTTAAAAAACTAGTAACATTAGTCAAATCATGTGAGAATAATCTATCTGTAGCATCTTGATTATGATTGTTCATTATTTCATTCTCCTATTTATAGTTAGTTTATTTGTGTGAGTCTAAAAATATGCCTTAATTTTTATGTGTTACTCACATGTAGTGTAACTAAATGAACCATAATTAATGTGCATTTCATATACTATGGTATTACACAATCTGTTGTAAAGCTATTTATATATTATCCATGTTGAGAGAATGTTGATATTTCTATCTTTATATTTTGTAACCAGGAGAACATTGTAGAAAGCAAACACCATAAATTAGCTCGAAGCTTGCGGTCTGGTCCTAGTGACAAAGATCTGAAACCAGATGCAAGCACAAGAGATCTGCTCAATGTAAGAGTCTCTAATATTGTTGATCCTCTGTTTAACAGTAGCAACCCTAGTGTGTTATTCAAACTCATCAATGCTGACACTTAGCTCCCCCTCTCCTTGCACACTTGAATGAAGATTGAATATTCTAATTTCACTGAATCACACTGATGACTGTTTAAAGGTTCTCCATTTCTGTGCATTGTTTGCAGACTATTGTTGGCTACCCTCCTACTAAAACCCTATCATCCGAAGAGCAAGATTTGGTCTGGAAATTCAGATTTTATTTATCATCACAGAAAGAGGTATGCAGTGCACAAAAGTTTTCATTTCTATTGAGCTGCTTTTATCTTGTTTTAAAATCTAAGTCTTAAAAAGAAATCAAGCAGATAAAATTGAAATAATCATATTATCAAAATTGCTACGGAAATCTTTCATTTTAAGCTCTCTTTTTTTTTGTAATTGATTTTTATATACTTTTTCATTCTTCATTATTTGTAACAATCTTATTTTAAATTGATTTTTATATACTTTTTCATTCTTCATTATTTGTAACAATCTTTTTTTAAATTGCTTTGAATATAATAGGAAAGGGAAATATCCATTTTTCTAAAAGTATAAAATGTGGCAGAAACAAGTGAATAGGGATCTATAGAGGCCAAATTGTTGTTTTGCTTTTGTAATTGTTCTCTTTCAAAGGTTATATAATTACTTGTTTTTGAAAGGGTTTTAAAATTAAACAATTCTGATTTTCACATTTTGTAATCTAAAATTTGATAATTAATACAAATTATAAATTTTAAAATGGTTTTAAAAGTAAATTTGAAATGTGCCAATAAAATAAATGTAACTATTGCAATAATTTGTTAGGCTCTGGCCAAGTTTTTGAAAAGTGTCAACTGGAAATTGGCCCAAGAATCAACAGCTGCTCTTGAAATGTTACTTTTATGGAGTCCCATGAATGTAGAGGATGCCTTAGAACTTCTGAGTCCTGCATTCTCACATCCCAGAGTCAGGAAGTACGCCATCATGAGATTGAGACAAGCCAATGATGAGGTATTTTGCAATGAGGGGATAATTTATGTAAAATTTCAAACTCTTATGAAAGGTAAAAGATAATGTTTATTTTCTTGAAACAGAAAATTGAGCCCTCTCACCCCTGTAGTGAATCAAAACCTACACAATAACAAAAATGAGAAAACTAACTGAATCACATTTACTAAACGCTTTCTATTTTATTTATTGATCATTTTACTTTTCTTTTTTTAAAGTCACTTATTATTTAATGAATATTTTTTTTCTTGTTTTAGGTTTTTTTTTTTTTTTGTTGTTGTTTTTTTTACAGAAAAGTTTACGTTTTTTTCAGTTATATTGCACCATTTTTGCAATGTACCATTTCTTACATCAAGATACCGTATTACATCCTTCTCAGCTTATTATTTTTACTTGAGATAGTGCCCATAATGAGCTGAATCACATTTACTAAAAGATTTCTGTTTTATTTATTGATCATTTTACTTTTTTTATTTTTCAGTCACTTATTATTTAATGAATATTTTTTTCTTGTTTTAGGCTGTTTGTGTTTGTTTTTTTTTGCCCCACCGAACATATCTCTGAATTTCTTGATGGAATCTTCCAACCCATCGTATCCTCACTGCCTACTTATATTAAGGACACCAACCATGCTCTACAAACCTTTGAATCTTTCAGAATCCCACCTGAAAAGAAACATCATCTATTTCTTCTTGATGTATGTTCTTTATACACTTCTATCCCCCACACTGACGATCTCTTAGCTCTCAAATTCTTTCTCGAGACTAAACCCCATCCTTCAATACCCACCAACACCCTCCTCCGATTGGCTGAACTGGTCCTTACCCTCAATTCGTTTGAGTTCGGTGACCAGTTCTTTGACCAAATCAGTGGTGTTGCTATGGGGACCAAAATGGGACCCAGCTACGCTTGCTTGTTTATGGGACATTTCGAACACATAGTCGAAAGCAGCTATACTGGACGTCTCCCCGAATTCTATAAAAGGTACATAGATGATGGTATAAGGGTCACCACCATGGAGAGGAGTGAACTAGACCTTTTCATTGACTTTGTAGGCTCCTTTCACCCCTCCATTAAATTCACATCTCTTATCTCTGAGACCTCAGTAAACTTCTTGGACATCACCGTCACCCTTCACACTGACAGCCTACTCACCTCCGCCTACTTTAAACCTACTGACAGCCACAGCTATCTACTCTACTCCTCCTCCCACCCTAAATCCTGTAAAGACTCTATTCCTTTCTCTCAACTACTTCGTCGACTTTGTCAGTCGGAGGAGGACTTTTGGGACAAAGCACTTGAGATGATAGACTATTTCCGATGTAGGTCTTACCCGGAGACAGTACTTTCATCAGCCCTTCAAAGGGTTAAGAAGATTACCCGTGCTGATGCCCTCAGGCCTCGTCTGAGCGACAATGTTGACAGGACCAAACTTATCATCACTTATCACCCACACAATCTTATAGCTAAACGTGTTTTCCTTAAAAACCGTTCTATATTACTCAGGGACACGAGACATCTTCTCCTCCCCGCCTCTCATTGTTTTTAGACGGGACAAAAATCTGAGAGACCTCCTGGTGCACAGCCGTATCAACGCTGCCCCCTCCCACTTCGGGACCAAGCCATGTGGCCGCAGCCGATGCAACACTTGCCCTTTTGTTTTCCAGACTCAAAACATAAATTTCCCTAAGGGCAGTTTTCACATACGCGGCGGTTTCCTTTGTACTAGCCGCAATGTTATCTACTCTATTGTTTGCACCCGCTGCCAGATGTCACACATTGGGGAGACAGGACGCCGACTCTCTGACCGGTGTACTGAACACCTCCGTAATATTACACACGATAAACAGTGTCCTGTCTCCAAACACTTCAATAGAGCCGACCACCTGGGCAAGGCGGACTTTTCTATATGCGCAATTGTGGCCAGCACAAACACACCCAGCCGGGTGAATTTGGAGCACAAGCTTATTTTGACTTATGACACCTTGTACCCACATGGTTTGAATGTCATGTCTCTATTCACTGTTTGAACCTAGCTCCACCCCTTCACGTCACGACCTATCACAGTGGACTTACTTCTCCTCTTTTCTTTCACTCTTCCCTATTTAAACCTTTCTCCCACTTACTTTCTGTCACTAATCATTTGCTGCCCTCTTGGATACTACTTCTGAGCTAAGTGCTATATTATATTTTTTTTATACATTCTCATTTTATTAGTTTTTGTGTTTTTTCGCTGAAGAAGGCTTCCTGCCGACACGTTCGTTATTGTGTTGCGTTCCTTTTATCAGGTTTAACCTTACTGTGTTCTACTAATTTCCTATTTTTTTTACAGATATAGGTTACTTTTTTTTTTTCAGTTATGTTGCATCATTTTTGCAATGTACCATTTCTTGCATCAAGATAACCTATTACATGTGTCTCAGCTTATTATTTTTACTTGAGATGGTGCCCATAATGAGCCAGCATGTTCCACAAGTTTAGGGATGAATTTTGGAATGTCTAAGATTTTAATGACATGATTTAAAACATGATGGTCATGTGTCCTACTGACTGTGCCATCCATCTAAATCAGTTTTTAAATCACCCTGTCTCTCATTCTTCAATTGTGAATTTTATTTCTCCCAACAATATTTCTTCATATTACTTATTTGGTATTCATGGTGCTATTTTGTTTGCTAACTGCAAACATTAATAAATTGTTTTAATTTTTTTTTTTCTCCTCCATTTGTATGTAGGATCTACTCTTATATTTGCTACAACTTGTGCAAGCCCTTAAATATGAAAACTTTGAAGAAATAAAAAATCGGAGTGACAGGGATTTTGTACCTTTACGACCGGAATTTGACACTGGTCGAAGAGATTCTGATTTGACGTCATTGATGGCCTTAGAGCCAGTTACAGGCTTAGATCAACATCCCCTGTCACAGTCAAACATAACATCTTCGTAAGTTGCATGAGTATCTTGTTTGCTATCAAGCTATAAACATGAGTGTCAGTTAATAACATTCAAAAACAGAAAATATGAATTTTCCCATGCCTAGTGCTCAGACCTTTACTGATAGACTGCCAAGCTTAGGTTACATGAGCTGCTATGCTCAAAGTGTTTAAACATCAACAGGATGTTGCATGCCTCACTTTGTTTCTTCCTCTAAGCCAGGCCTGCACAACTAAAAATGTAAGGCGGGCAGAAATACTTTATGAAAAACTTGTGCTGGCCAAAAGATAATGGGACATGACTTGTGCTGGCCAAAAGATAGTAGGACATGACTTGTGCTGGCAAAATGATAATAGGACATGACTTGTGCGGGTCAAAATCAAATGGGAGATGGGGGAAAGCTAATAAGAAAATAATAAGAATAAAAAATACTTCGTTACTTCGCGGGCCGCAAACTGGGTTCTGGCGGGCGGTATGTTGTGCAGGCCTGCTCTAAGCCAATATCTGGCAATAACATAGCATTCGTGGTGAAGTCCAAATACTTAAGTTTTTTAACTGTATTCTATTTCTTATTCTGTCCTGTCTGCTGAAGAAGGCTCTCAGTCAAAACATTCTCCTTTTATTGTTCCATCTTTAAAGTTCAAGCTTCCACATACATTGTTCCACTATTTCCTTCACACAGCTTGAAAGCAGTCCAACATTTATAATCCTTTCATTCTTCATAAGATGTGCATCCATATTATCAATAAGTGCAGAGCTCTTCAGGAAAAACAAAATAACATCAGTGTTTGTGGGGTTTTCTGCAAAAAGAGCTAAATGCAATCAGTCCATCACAAATTATTTACAAAAATAAATATTCACCATTAATGTAATCAGTCCTGCTTTTAGTCTTATGAAAATAGAATGGTTTATAGAGTTTGTTATTCACAATTTTTTTTTTTTAAGAATGTGTTTTGTTGCTTTAATTTTTCCAATAAATATTATGCTAAGTTTGTTCAAATATTTTTTTTACAGAACTTCTAGCTTAGAGGAAGAAACAAAAGTTAGGTATGTAAAAGTTTCTTAATGTATGAACCATTTTAAAACAGAATTTATTACAACTTCTAATATTATTACTTTTTTTTTCTTTTCTTGGTTAGCTTTAATGTCTTATTGTCATTTGCATGCTTACTATAAATGGGATTCTATTTAGTGAACAGTAATATATTAAGTGTTCTAGTAGAGAACATAAAGCTCTTTAAAAATTTGAATTTTTTTAAAGATCAGATTCAGCAACAACAGAAGAAGAAATATTAGATGCCATGAATAGTGGACCTTCTTCTGGTAAAAATGGCATGTCCTTATCTGCTCTAGATGATGAGGTTTGTCCTAGTATGGAGGTTTTGTTTTACTCTCTTCACTGAACCATTTAAATTAATATTATATAAATGTAGTCTTGGTTACATGGTGAACTCTGAATAATATTACTTATAAGTTTAGTTCTATATTAATATAATTGCTTGATACAAGTCACACTAGTACATCCTGCACTAAGAAGCATAATATTTGCAATTTTTTTGGCTGTTCCAGATGGATCTTGCAACATTTCTCATCTCAAGAGCTTGCAAGAATCCCGTCATTGCAAATTACTTTTATTGGCAAGTGACTTTAGTTTCTATTATTTATCATGCATGAAAAAAATTCCACATCTGAAAATATATGAGCTGAAACATTTCTTTGAGGTGAAACATTTCATTGAGCTGAAACATTTCATTGAGGGGAAACATTTCATTGAGGTGAAACATTTCATTGAGCTGAAACATTTCATTGAGGTGAAACATTTCATTGAGCTGAAACATTTCATTGAGGTGAAACATTTCATTGAGCTGAAACATTTCATTGAGCTGAAACATTTCATTGAGGTGAAACATTTCATTGAGGTGAAACATTTCATTGAGGTGAAACATTTCATTGAGGTGAAACATTTCATTGAGGTGAAACATTTCATTGAGGTGAAACATTTCATTGAGGTGAAACATTTCATTGAGGTGAAACATTTCATTGAGGTGAAACATTTCATTGAGGTGAAACATTTCTTTGAGGTGAAACATTTCATTGAGGTGAAACATTTCATTGAGGTGAAACATTTCATTGAGGTGAAACATTTCATTGAGCTGAAACATTTCATTGAGGTGAAACATTTCATTGAGGTGAAACATTTCATTGAGCTGAAACATTTCTTTGAGGTGAAACATTTCATTGAGGTGAAACATTTCATTGAGGTGAAACATTTCATTGAGGTGAAACATTTCATTGAGGTGAAACATTTCATTGAGGTGAAACATTTCTTTGCGGTGAAACATTTCATTGAGCTGAAACATTTCATTGAGGTGAAACATTTCATTGAGGTGAAACATTTCATTGAGGTGAAACATTTCTTTGAGGTGAAACATTTCATTGAGCTGAAACATTTCATTGAGGTGAAACATTTCTTTGAGGTGAAACATTTCTTTGAGCTGAAACATTTCATTGAGCTGAAACATTTCATTGAGGTGAAACATTTCATTGAGGTGAAACATTTCATTGAGGTGAAACATTTCATTGAGGTGAAACATTTCTTTGAAGTGAAACATTTCATTGAGGTGAAACATTTCATTGAGCTGAAACATTTCTTTGAGCTTCTGCTTGACTCTCTGTTGCAGGTATTTGGTCATTGAGTGTGAGGATAACAAGGACATTCAAAAAGAAGAAGTTTTGAACATGTACAAAACTGTGCTCAAGAGATTTAGCCTGGCCCTCAGCAAAGTAAGTTTCCAAGAATCAAAAAAAAAATTTTATACAATGTCAAATTCTTTCCACCTTATAAAATGTGTTAACTCTGATGTGTTAACTTTGATATGTTAACTTTGTGCAATATTAAGAAGGCATTACTCTGAAATAAACAAGTTACACGTTTGAGTATTTGCAAGTAACAGAAAAATTATTTTGGAGCCTTATGTCTCCCTGTTTTCAAAGTGCCATGAATGATTATTTAAAAATTCAACTTTTGTTTTTAACTTGTGAAAATGTAACACTCTGACCCTTTTGCTATTGATTGCCAGGTGTCATTCTGGTAAATGAAATTTTAAAACTCCATTTGTTGGTCATGCTCTCGCTTCTTTCCAGGGGCCACCACAAAGTAAGAAACAGAGGGCCATCTTGTCTAGGCAGCAAACATTATTGAAAAAACTTTGCACCCTGGTGGAGTCTTTAAAAAATGTTGGTAGTCAGAGAAAAAAGGTTGGTAGTTTGCAGTGTTGATTTAAAGTGGAAATGTAATTGACATAATTATGATCTAGGGTATTGGTAAGTAAAGTTAATCACTGATTGCTTTATGAAACAAACAAGCTAAAGGATCTCATTTACTTGGAAGATGTAAATTAAAAGCTTGTTTCCTATTTTCATCAATAAAAAAAATATTTTAGTGAATCCCAATATATTGCTGCAAATTTCCTAGTTGGAGTTTATGCATAAATCCAAATCTGCCAAAAATATATGGGACTGTGTGATACTGACAATTTTGTTGAAGCTCCTGAAGTATATGGCTATGGCCTCTCCTAAGCTGTACCATTTATTGCACTCCTCTGATCATACATTTTTGTTTAATCTAAATGAATGTCATGTTCATTTAACAGATAGAGCACCTACAAGCCATGCTTTGTTTAATCTAAATGAATGTCATGTTCATTGAACAGATAGAGCACCTACAAGCCATGCTTTGTTTAATCTAAATGAATGTCATGTTCATTGAACAGATAGAGCACCTACAAGCCATGCTTCACAAGCCAGAGTTCTCAGAGATGCTCAGCAGTGAGCCCATACCTCTTCCACTGGACCCTTCAGTTTTAGTCAAGTCCATTATACCTGAGAAAGCTAATGTGTTTGCTGTGAGTTGTATAGTAATGAGTTAAATATTGCATTTGTGTTGCAGTGAAGGAAAGAACCTCAAGGCTTCATTCTCTTATATGGATATTTCTTAACTGAACTAAATGATATCCTTACAGTGTCGTTAATTACAACTGTTACAATTGTATGGGAATTATTTTAATTGCTTATCATGTTACAAATTACATTTGTGTGTATTTTATCTCTGACATCCCAAAAATACCAAAAGTTTTTATTAATAACTGTGGTAATTTCTATTTTGAATGAATAATTTTGTCTCAACCTCCTTATACTTCTCTATCCTCAGAGCAAGCTAAGCCCTTGTTTGTTAACCTTTGAGACTGTTAGCGGGAAAGAATACAAAGTCATATTTAAATATGGCGATGATCTCCGCCAGGATCAGCTTATCCTACAGATGTTTCAACTTATGGATAAAGTAGGTCAAAATCAGAAGGTGTAAATTCTGGGTTACCTTTATGCTGCCACTAAAAGATGGCTCACTTCTTGGTCCCAAAATTGAATTATTATTTTTTATATATATATACAATTTAGCATTTTAGAGACGGTGACCAGTCTTTGTAAATAGTTTTTTTTTAATGTCATTTGTTCTAGGGGAATTTCAATAATGTAATAATGCACACATTTCTTTATTTGACAACCTCTCCACCTTTGAACATTAAAATTTTCAATTTATTAATTTGCCATATAAATATCTGTCAGAAAAACTACTGAAATGTATTAAGATAAAAGCAGGTTTTTTTCATTGACTTTAAGTTTCACTTAAATTATTTATTTAAATCAATAATGCTTTTAAATATTTTTTTTGTGTGTTTTATTTTTTTGGCATTTAAATGAAACATCAATTTTTTTGCATACTGTATAATATAATACACCGAAACTTCAAAGGTTTGGCCTTTAAAAAAAGTAGACTACACCACTCTCTTTTTTACATTTAAGTTTCTGGGAGAAATAGCTTTCGGATTTTAAATAAAATACTTTTTTCATACATACAGCTTTTGCGACATGAGAACTTGGACCTACAGATGACACCATACAAAGTATTGGCAACAAGCAAAGAGCATGGTAATGTATTTATGAACATTTGTTTGACTTAACAAAGAAATTAGTAATATATTCACAAATAAAAAAAATTTCTATTGAAATAAGAATTATTATACCACAGTTGTTACATTGGTTTAATTTTTTGCTCATGCTGTATTCATCTTGAAAAAAAACTATCTAAAGAAACTTCATTTAAAAATAAATAAGTTAACCATTATCAACATTATTCATCAACCTTACTTTCTGTGACCAGGTTTTGTGCAATACATTGAATCCAAAGCATTGTCAGAATTGTCAAAAGAAAAGGCAATCCAAAATTACTTGAGACAGCACAATCCATCTGAAACAGGTCCATTTGGTATTGCCCCAGAAGTTATGGATAATTATGTCAAAAGCTGTGGTAAATTTTAACTTTTTTTGTGTTGGTTGAAGAGATTAAATACAAGTGGTTAACCACATCATTAATTAATTTTTTGTCACTATCAGAATTACTAGTCAAACCAAATACTGATTTTATACGCATTTTTGTAAAATATTTTCAACATATGTTCCTCCAATAGTAGCAGAAAACCAAAAAGGAGGATCACTATGAATATTCATCTAAATATTTTGGAAATATCAGTTATATATCTATCTATATTATATATAGATAGATATATATACACAGTAATATCTTGCTACTTCGCATCCTCACTCTTTTGGGGGTTTTCTCCTAGAATAGGTTCTGTGGATTTTTTGCTGTTTGCAGGATTTTTGAGGTATACAGTATATGTATTTTTATAACACTGTACTATAAAGTGTTTAAGAGCATAGGAAATGTTTATAAGAGTGTTGGAAAGATCAACAAAAGTCTGGGGAAGGTTTATAAGAGTGTGTGAAGGATTTAATAAGCCATATATATAAATCTCACCTTGCAGTTTTGAGCAATCGCCCTTGTCTGGAGTGTTACCCCCACAATATTCAAGTTATTATTGTACATATATACATACATAAATATATGTATATAAAGAATTATATATATATTTTATTTTTTTAAATTATTTTTTTTTAAAATATGCTCTTTAATATTATGAAACCATGGGAGGCTCCTTGAACAATAAATCATTTCATTTATTTGACCAGCTGGTTATTGTGTTGTAACCTACCTGCTTCAAGTTGGAGACCGTCACCTTGACAACCTATTGCTCACAAAAAATGGTACTTAAAATTATAGTTGTATTCTCTCATTTATTTTGCAGTTTGACTTTTAAAGCTGAGCTTAATATCGCTTTAAGCTCTGTTAGAAGTGGTAGATTTTATTGTAACTGAACTAGGAATTTGGCTGACCATTTTAAAGTTCCTCAGAGGCAGTTAAAATCTAAAAAAAAATTTCAAAATCTTGTTTTTAAAAAGCATGTTACTTAATCACATTCACTGATACTCATTGGTGAGTGAGTTGTAGGCCTTGTCACCTGAATAATTAAGTTGACCTTTTCTAGCCATCACTGTATACATGCCTAACAACACTACCGGTATTACAGGTAAAATGTTCCATATTGACTTTGGATTCATTCTTGGCCGAGACCCAAAGATTATGGCACCGCCAATGAAATTGAACAGGCAGATGGTAGAAGCCATGGGAGGATATGACTCAGAACATTTCCAGAGATTTAAGGTGTTCACATACACAGCTTTCCTGGCTCTTCGTAGGTAGGTTAGCGACAGAGTTGTCTTCTGTACTTGTGAATTAAATGTTACATCTTTGTGGACAGCTGTGTAATTATTTGGCACTGGTTTGTCCAATGTCCTCTATCATCCTAACTGTTGTGAACTAGTTTGTTGTGAATGGGGGGGGGGGGGGGGTGTTTGTTAACCGTGAGAGTGTTTTTATGAGTTGTAAGTGGTGAGGTCAGAGTGTGAAGTTGGTTAGTGGTGTTGAGCTTTACGGTATGCTGAGTGTGTGTAGAGATATAAAAGGTGCAGAGTAGATCATTAGTCGAGAAAGTTGAGAAGAGACAAGAGAAGAGTTGAGAGAGTAGATTGTCGAGTGTTAGAGTCAAGAGTGTAGAGTGGTCCAGAGAGAGATAGTATATTTGTTGGATTCGCTGTAGGGCTTGTTGCCTCAACATAATATTTTTCAGCTGGATGAATTATGTAGCAACTGCATTGTGTAACAAGTGAATGCTTTAGTCCATGAAAATAAATACATAATTTACACGGAACAATTGAGTGTTTGAGTTACTTGACCAAGAGAGTGACGAGAATTAAACAAACAGGTCTGATATAAGGCTAGACAGAGTTGTCCTATGTTCTCATGATTTTTTAAGCTTCACATTCTTTATGGACAGCTGTGTTAATTATTTGGCACTGGTTTGTCCATGGTCCTCTATCATCCCAACTTATGTTTTCAGTTATGACCAATAGCATGACTGTTATCAAAATAACAATCAAAGTTGTTTGCCTGTCAAAGTGTTGGGTTCTATCCTCACAAGCTGGAAGCTTACAGTTCAACTGTGCAGATTAAGCCCAAACATCTCAGCACCAAAATTAGTGGGAAATCAAACCCTTATTAGATGAATCTGTTTATTGTTAAAGCACTTTATTTAATAAGACAATGACATTTATTGATAGATTTCATTTACTTAATTGGACAGTTGTGGGGATTTAATCATTTCTTCACGTATTAAAATAATGATTGATAAAGTTCTTTACTCATGTTACATAAAGTAATTACTGTGCTTCTTCTTCAGATCAGCTAATCTGTTCCTAAACTTGTTTTCTTTGATGGTTGATACAAACATTCCAGATATTGCCCTTGAGCCTGATAAAACTGTCAAAAAAGTGAGTACAACCCAACATTGGATTATTTCCACATTTAATTTAAGAGCAAACACCTTAGCTAATTCAGTGCTTGGTTTAAAATATTTTCTTGCCTACTTGTAATGACAGGTTCAGGAAAAGTTTATGTTACACTTGAATGACGAGCAGGCAGTTCAGCACATTCAGGGTCTGATTGATGACAGTGTGAATGCCTTCATGCCTACATTAATGGAGTATGGTCACAAGGTGGCTCAGGTGTGTATAAGTGACATTGTTAGCTTACCAGTGAAAAACCAGTAAAGTATGTTGTTTTGATAAGATTTGTTTTTGTAACAGGGCACCACTAGCAGAACAAAAAATCTATTTAGAATTGTGTTTTTTCTTCACTGGTAGTGTATAAATATAAATGTTTAACTCTTGGAACCAAGCTGAAAATTAACTCTTTCTTTGCCATTGAACAAATACAACTAAACTGTTTCTTCTTCAGGCACTGAGGAAATGATCACATGTGATTATTTTGGCCAAGGAATGGATAATCTGTGTCAGGATTACATATAGTTGGAACTCCAGTGTCCTTCTGTTTCAAACTGAATTCATTATCTGTGCAATGAAAACATTTTTAAAAAATTTAAGGCCTTATATTTTTATGCTAACAAGCATTAGAAAAAAGCTGTATTGAGTTTTCTGGTGGTTGAAATAAATATTATGTTATAAATGAGAAACATCTTTAAAACATGCTTGGGTATGGCTACATAATATAATTTATTTTTTGCAATTTTATGGAATGGGAATTTTTGAGAATAATAAAATACTTTTGAGATTATAATGGATACTATATATTTATTATGTCAAGTTGTGTCCATCACACTTGTCAATGTAAGCCATGAGACTGATTTACTTTACTGTAGAAAGTATATTTTTTTAATTAGTAGTCCAGAAATGTGTCATGAACTTAGATGTCTTGAAAGCATTAATTCATGAAAAGACAGATATATAATTATATATGTATTTAATTTCTAACCCCGCCCCTTTCCTCTTACACACACCAAAATAAAAAAATTCAATGTAAATAAATTACATGACATTTTAATGTGATTTGAAGAAATAATTTCTTAAATGTTTCATTATTTGATTGTTGGAAAGCTCTGAAAGGCTTTGAAAATACAAATGTGATGAGGTAGTATAATTCATAATGAAGAAATCCCTATTTTATAGCATTAAATGATTCCAATTGAAGACCCTAGTGCTAAAAGTACTTAAGTCACATTTTTGTCAAAATGATTCTAAACTGTGACCTTTTCTTATCTGGCTTAGCCAAGTGTAGGCCCACTGCACAATTTTAACCACATTAACATGGACCCAAGTCTCCTACTAAACAAGCCAAGAAATAAGAATGATCAAATTTTATGAGAAAAAGAATAATTGTACTGGATTATCTCTAAAATGAATTGGCTTTGACTTAAATTGTTTTGTATTGATTGAAATTTCTGGGTTTTTTTTTATAAATTGTGTCACAGTCAGCTTTTTGAAGCTGCTAAACTTGTTGCTAGACCTTGTTATGATTTTAGCCCCAACATGTTATCACATTTTGTTTCAATTATGGTCTAGCTATAAATTCATTAATGCAAAACATGATAATGAATGATTGAATAAATAAACTGTTACTTTCCTCTAATATATGTTGCTTAAATTTTATGTGTCAAAAAAAAAACTATGCCTGAATATTTTATTTCAATAAATTGGAGTAACAGAGTAAGCATTTCCTTTTTTTTAGGTTTTCCCATACTTTGTTTTACTCATTGCCTTTTTTGCTAAGCTGATTGCACTCTCTCCCCCTTATTATCAACATTTTAGTATGAATAACATGACGGCTGGGCAAAGCTTATCTATGTCGCAGCAGGGAACGGGGCTTAATTTATTGGCTATAGTTATGACTATTTTTCGATCACTCTATACCAGCAGTTCTCAACCTGTGGATCGCGACCCCTTTTGGGGCCGAACTCCCCTTTCACAGGGGTCGCCTAGGACCATCGGAAAACACATATAAACTACAGTTATGAAGTAGCAACGAAAATAATTTTGTCGTTGGGGGTCGCCATGACATGAGGAAATATATTAAGGGGTCGTGGCATTATAAAGGTTGAGAACCACTGCTCTATACTGTACATTTCACGTTTTGCATGCTAACACTTAGCAGCTAAAAAATAAGAAAAAGTATAAGGGGTGAGGTCTCCTGGACCAGTGTCGGTCCGAAGATCACCATTTTGAGACGCACTGGAGTAACTAGGTCTACACTACACTCTTTGTTTGTTGGTCAATCGGCTTTCGTTTGGCCGCAGGCCCACTGGTGAGACACACTTCGCTGATCCCCACATCAAGCCTGACTGACTATTGTTTGGTGTAAGTTGGCGCTGTGGTGTAATCGTATCACCTTTGTACCAGAAACAGATAGCCTACATTTAGACGGGTTACCTATTAGTCTGAGTCTGGTAAATATATTCTAAGTTGGCGGGCTAGACGTGAGTACACCCTGTCTATTGATCAAACCCCTTAAACTTAAAAGGCTCGTGGTTGGATGGATATATCGGATTACGACTCTGAGGAATTCAAAAGTTCGACATTCTTTTTTATGATTTACCTGCATTGACACACGCCACGCCAAAGTCGAGTATCAATCAGTTCTATTACTATTAGGCTACCAATTAATGTAATATCTAGTAGAGCTTTAATATTACTCAAACAATTTTTGTTTAAATTATTTGACCTTTATAATGATTGTATATGTATTATTTGATGTCATAAATGAAGACGCAAAATATTTGTATTTTTATAATAAAGTTTACCTTTAGTCATCTAAATCTGAGCCCTTAGTTCCCAAACTTTTTGACTCGCGCAGCCCCTTTTTTTAAAAAAAAACAATTTCTATGGACATGCATCTCTCTGGCATAGCCTTTGTCATTAAAAAAAAAAGTTAATAGAGTTTCCTGGAGTTGTGACGGAGCCCCTGAGAAGTTTCAAGTAAGCCTAAACCACGACCACTGACTTAAAAGGTGTTTGATGTTAATTAAATTTGAAAATTTAAACAGCAAGAACAACTCAGTTTACTTATACTTATAGTGAATTAGGCCCACCGGGGCTACCCGTTACTATTTTTACATTTGTCTTTCTTCCTCCGTCATTTGTAATTTCAAAGTTTCATAAATAAAAAGAGTAGCAGTAGCATACCCATTAGAAATGTAGACTATGAGATTTAATTAATGTTTTATCTGATCGTTAATGACTGATGTAGGTCTAGCCTCTCTTGTTCGTACACACTTTGACTATAGGTGCCACGAAATAATGCTTCACTTTGAGCTAGAAGTCCTAAAGTGAAACACATGACATTGTATTATAATATTCATGTGGTCCATTTCCAAATTTCACTAGGTCCTTTATATTACTTTCACTCATAACCTGAGCGTGTAGGCTAGTCTGGTAACTAGACTACCTCATGCAGGCTGAGCCGTAACGTGTGTGTGGTGGTTGGGGGGGGCACCTATTAAATGACACCATGCATTTTTTTGGCCGACTTTGGACCCTCACTCCTCCATGGTCACAAATTTGTCACAATTTAGACACACTCATTATAGAACGTCAAAATTTTGTTACCCCTCCCCCATTTATAGCTGTACCCCCCTCTCCGTTTGTGTCCTGAAACTGATGTGGCATCGGATAATTACGGGGTAGGCCCTATAAGTGTAAGGGGCCAACAGTTAAGAGGAAGAAAAAATTTAATTATAGATTTTGAATGCAAAAGGGTGGGGGTGGGGGGTGGCACACAAATCGAAAAGTTGCAGGGGATCTCCAAAAGTCACCCAATGTTTCTCAGGATGCACAGATAAATGATATACAACAAAATTTTAACAGTTTGGTTTGTGGGTAGTGTCACTTAAAAGAATGAGAACCGCTGATTTGCATGGTTCAATCAAACTCGTACTTTTTACGTCCCTTTCGTTTGCCCATGATAAGGTTTCCTGTGCTAGGTCATGGTTCATAGGTTATAGGTTACCTCATGTCATGTGTCACTGAATTTAACGACTTAAACGTAAATAATGCAACCAGGAACTAAAAAAACTACATAGGACTATCCTGAGATAAATTGTCGTTTTCATTCCTTGGGTTAAGTTTGTAAATGTAGTGATGTTAAGCTAGAAATAGCAGCATAATCATAACGGTACCGTATTGATAATTAACTTCCTCGTCTTATTTTCTTTTGTTGTATTTATTAACTTAATTACTATTACAAAGACAAATAGTATTATATATTAGTATTAGTATTAGTAATATAGGCCTATAACATTAATTATTAACATATGTAACTATAACTATTTTAGTTCGTATGAGTCAAGTATAACTTACTACTTAGTATAAGAATCATTATCATTAAGAACTTTAACTTTAATTAATAAAACTTTTACTATTAGAATAATTAGTTAGTTAGTATGATTTACATAGGTCATGACTCATGAGTATTGTCATGAGTACATTTTTTACTCACCACCTGATCTGGATCTCGTGAATTTTAGTTTAAAAATAAGCCTGCTAATTTAACTAATTAAGTCTACTTTAACTTTAAATTTAATGTTTAAAATTTAAAATACTTATTTTCTTTTGTTTTTCAGCCGCCAATTGTTTAGAAAGAGTATAAGGGTTTCTTTCACAAAAGGCTGCACGACAGACACTCAGATATTAATATTAACCACAAAATTGTATTTGAAAAAATGACATCTGTAGGCCAAAATGATTTAGATTTCTGGCAAAACAAGTGCAAAGAACTTGAGAAAGTCATCAAAACCTTATCAAACCATTGTATGAGAGGTAATCAGCTTACACTTACTTTATACTTTATGAATTCTACTCAGACTAAGTCTTAGTGATTTAAATTAATAGGCCGCTTTTTCAAGTTCAAGAACATGTAAACTGGCTATTATTTTTTAATCAAAATAACATGCTGTTATAAAGAATATTGAAATTAAAGCCTAATTAAATTATTCAGTTGTCAATATATTTAATAAAAACTTGCGCCTTCCTCTCCTAAGCTTAAGTATTAATTATTAAGCAGTCCATTTTAATATAATTTATATCTAATTTATTTAAATTAATAATAATAATCAGTGTCAAAAATTAGCATAATAAAAATGACATATCCATAGCCTAAATTAACATAATTATTTATTGCACATTTATAATTTATAGGACTATATAACTATTTATCTCTTAACTTTATTTGTCAAAACCTATATTATGTAATATACATATATATATATATATTATTTTATATGTGCGATATACAACAGTTGTTTCTAGACCCAGGTTTAGCAAAGTCTTAGTGCCTTTTAATCTATGTAATTAAGCGGTATCATCATCCAAGTACAATGTTTGCAAAATATTTTTTTTTCCTTGATTGATTGAAAAAAATGTGATTAAAAATTGTTTGAATTGAAAGACCTTTTCTTATACTTCCAGTGATAAATAAACATGAAGAACTTCTAGATAACTACAAGAAGAACCAAAGTCAGGTGTGTACAAACATATATATTTATGTGGTTAAGTTGCCGCCATTTATGTGAGTAATGAAAATTTTTTTTTTTTTTTTTCTTGCTACACAAATTATTTTTTCAGTAAATTATTAATGTTTGTTAGCAAACTGATAGGTCCTTTTTTAAATTTGATTTGTTAGTTCAGTGTTCAGGGGGAAAAAATCATTTATATTGAGCAATAGTTATTTGGTAATAGTTAATTTTTTACTGCTTACAATTTTATTGTTGCCTAAAAAACATTAGATTACCTTTAAAAGGTTTTTAAAAGTATCTTATCTGTTAAAATAACCAATCAGATAAGATGCAAACTTTTAAAAAATCAATAATTTAACCATTACTCATACTGCTTTTATAGATGCCTATGTAGGATTTAATTTTAGTATTTATAGGCCTGTTATTAATGATGTAATGCTTTTTTTTTTTAATAGTACAATGTCTTAGTACAAAAGCTAAAAGAAAAGGGGGAACAAATAAAAAAAGCAAAGGAAGGTTAGTATGTAACTCAAATCTATTTAATGGACATTTTAAGTTTTATAATATTTTTTCAGTTGAATAAAGTAGAACAGTATTTAATAATTTGAATAATTTATGGAGTACAAAAATGTTTCAATTAATAAAACTAACCATTTGATCAAAGCTACTATAAATTCAATTTTTTTTAATGAAATTATGAAAGTTATGAAAGTGCTAAAATTTACTTAAATTCTATCATTGAGGACCTGGCTTTAATCAAGTGTATTAGGATGTCATTGTTGGAGGAAAATATTTCAGGTAGTTGTTTATTTATTTGACTTTGAGAAAATGGCTTTATGAGTTATGTTTATAAATAAATACATTTCAGTTCTGGGGCCTGTGACACAGGAATATGAGGCTCTCAGAGAAAAGTATGAAATTGCTGTGCGCTGCCAATATGAAGCAGAGCGCTTTGCAACTCAGGTATTTGATCTTTTTCCTTTTTTTTTTAACAATAGGATTATTGAAACAATAATTGCATCTATAAAGTTAAAAGTTAAGTTTAATCTGTTAAATGCCTTTCATTGCATCTGCTATGCATTTCTGTACATTTTATAATCTCCAGGTGAACAGCAAAAACAAGGTTTTAAAACGTCAGAGTCAGATGTTATTGGACAAAGTTAGTGGTTTTAATGTTGTTGAGTTCAATTTTGATGATGAGGAGGATAATGATGAAGAAAATGAGTACATAAAAAAACTCAGCTTACAAGTTGAAGGTAAATCCACTTTAAAAAAAAAAATTCTCCAACTTTTCCTTTGGGTTTAGTTCACGTGTATGAGCAAAAATAAGTTAATAACATCTCCTATTAACTGTTTATGTCAGGGGTCTCAAACTCAAATCATCCATAGGCCGCAGGAGGTAGAGTCTGAGTGAGACTGGGGCGCATCAAGTATTCCACAAAAAGGCAATTACAAATTCAATAAAGTACAACTGTTACAATCTGCTCCACCTTTATTAATAACAAATAGAAACATTAAGGGTTCTCAAGAAATAGGCTTCACTTTCTTCTTCCTACTCCTTGTTGCCAGAGATCTGGCAGCGCTTCTTCTTACACAGATGAGCCACATTAGGCTTGAGTGAGGAAGTAACTGAGACCCTCAGTATAGCTTGAAGATGCTCATCACTAAGTTTGGATTTTGACTTGTTAAAGTTCATAGTGGAAAAGAGCTTTTCACACAGATAGGGAATCCCAAAAAGGCACATGATCCGTTTGAACAACCTGGAAATCTCAGGGAAGGTAGAGGGCAATGCTCTCATAAATTGTCCATGCTTGTTTGTCTTTCCATTCACCTCCCTGAACTTAGCCTTGAGTTCAGAACTGCACTGAAGATCAACCCTATTTTGAAAGTGACCCAGCTAACAATCTCAGAATTTCCTTCACTCATAAATCGTAGCACTATATTTAATAGGGATTCTTTGATACTGTGTCAGATTGCTACGATTTACACAATTATGGTTGTGCATTGACTTTTTAAACTTTTCTCAAAACCACACTTTGGCCATGTTTGTCTCATGAAATGCTATAAAATAAAAACTTTTAGTCTCATTTTAAAATGTTTTTTACCATTATAATCAATGTCCAAACCTATACAAACATAATAAAATCAGAATTAGGCTGATAGGTGAGATTCGACTGAAACCGCCACGGAGGGTCACATTATAGATATGAGAATGTGGAAAATGTGCGGGCTGCATAACACTAAACTTTGCTGTCAGGATTTGGGCCGTAACACATCATTATGCGGGACCGCAAGTTTGAGACCCCTGGCGAAATGAGGCTCTATTATTATAGAACCCTTTATGAAATGAACATTATTTTATACTATACGAGAGAATTAGAAAAAAATTTGGAAGGACGGCCAAGATTAAATGAAGTGGTTAAAAACAATCAAAATCTATTTTATTAATTACTTACCACCCAAATTAACATTTTTGAAAAAATATTTTGTCCATAGAGCTTGAGGAAAAGTCAAGCACATTGTATGCAGAACTTAAAGAAGTGCAAACTAACTATGCTATTGAACTAGATAGAAACAATGAAATGCATAAGCAGATTGAATCCCTGAAGAAAACTATCGCTAAGTATGAAGAAAATGTGGCACTGCTGACCAAGACATCTGAAGCTGCATTCAATGAATACAAACATTTAGAGGAACAGTATGAGAGGGAGATAACTGATCGTGCTAATGCTGAAAAGATTGCCCATAATGTCAGTAAATACATGAAGTTTATTTAAACATACTAAAAACACTTTTTATTTTTTAAGTTAAAAAAATAGTTAATATTTGGTTTCTTGATTAAAATCTCTCTAGTTTTTTTTGCCAGTGTGAGGGTGTTTGATAACCTAGCTACATTACAAAATATTTCTCACCAAAGTCTTAATAGCAAAAATCTATTGAAAAAAAAATGTTTAGCAATTATGGTAAATGTTTGGGGTTTTTTTTTAGTGTGTGGGGGTGGGGCTGGTGGTGATGGTGTAGGAAGTGTGTGTTCAAAGAAGAGGCACAAAACTAGTCACTATCCTCAAACTTAATTTGAAAATTTTAAAAATAAGTGAGTCCATGTCTTTTCCAACTTTTAAATGCCTCTTTACAGCACCAAGACTGATAGGGTCGCTGTGATATTCCAGTGTTAATATCCCTTGGTAGTTTAGTGAGGCAGAGTAGTGCTTGGAAGCATTTAAAATGATCATGACAAAAAACGCGGCCTTCATCTTTCAGTTATATGGAGAGAGGGAAGCAGCTAGAAGACAGAGTGCTATGCTAATGAAAGATATTGCAGGGGAGAGGAAGCTAATGGAAGCTCTTATTGAAGTTGAAGATCTAACCACCAAAATGGAAACCATGAGGAAAGACTTTGAGTACAAAGTAAGAGAAGGAATTGTTTTGTCTCAAAAGTTTTTGTATCAATCTCATGATATATTATATTATCATGATAAATCACTAATATTTATCCAATCATTATATTTGTCCACTTTTCTCTAAAATGTTCTGAAAAGGTACAAACCTGAAAATTGCTAAATGTGCTCTGTGTTTGTTAAAATCAATGAACATAACTATTTTACTGATTGTGGAAACTGATTCTGATTCTTAGGGAAGATAAATTTAAAGTAATAAAGTTGTCATATAGTGAAGTTAAAAAATGGGTTTATCCCAATCTTTTGTAAAAAGTGTGAATCTGAAGTTTGAGACAAGGGTTAATTTATTCTATGCAATTTTAATAATATCAGTCATTAGGACAGGTGAAAAAAAATAATTTCTCTCAAAGATTCAACTTCTGGAAGAGCAATTGAAAAATGAGGCAGATAATCCTACCTCTCAGTCTTTGGAGGGGGAGAATTCATCTCTACTGCAAGAAAGAGACTCTCTACTAAAGAAACTCACTGAGGCTGAAAAGGCAGCAGAAGATCAGAGATCCCAATACTTGTTAATCCTTAAAAAGTGTTAGTGTGTTTTGTTTATGTTCATATTGATCATTTTTGTCTCAGATAAAGTGAAAATACAATTAATAAGATGACTTTTCAAGGGTCAATTACTTTTGTCAACTATTGTCAAACTGAAATTTTAACAAAGAACTATTATATATCATATTAAAGATCATAGTTGATAATTTGCTTGAAATTCAGTGTACTACTCACTTTTTAGGCTTTGGTCATTTCTGAATATAATTTTTTAAAGGAATTAACTAAAGCAAAGCAGTGGGGAAAATATTCAGGGTAAAATTATTTTTTTTGATAGGAGTGCATGAAATCCTGTAATATAGATTATAATAATTGCATTTCTTTAATGCATTTTCAGATGAAGAGCTTGAAAAAAAATATGAATATGCACTTTCACCTCCACCACCACCTGCTCCTCCACTTCCACCTCAAATGAGTAAATCAGGAGGGTAAGACTCCTAGGTGTATATTTATTTTTACTCATATTTTGAAAATATTTATAGATATAATAATTATTAAATTATTTTACATTTTAATAAATTCGCTTTTTATTTGATCAGATTTCTGGCAAAAATTACAGGTGGAGGCAGAAAAAAACAGAAAGAACTTGCTCAGAAACGATGTATGTATATTTATTACGAGGTGATTCCACCCATCAAACCACCTTTCTTACCTTTTCCTTAATTGAGACCTCTCAATCCAAGCAAATTTCATATCTTTCAGCAAGAAGTTAATGAGAAATAAAGAGTTGTAATAATAATTGTATTTATTTTACTATTTTTTCCTGGTTGTCTGTCTACACCACGCATCTTTTAAACCATTCCATTCATATGTGTATGAACAAAAAATATTTTCGCATTTTTTAAAGTATATCTTTTAGTTAGTAGTATTTTTTCCTATTGTTCAAATGTTATCATCACACAAAAAAAAAAAGATAAAAAGAAACAGCAACAAGCAAAATGAATTTCAAGGGTGAAAAGCAAGTTAAGAAAACTTAATTTTTAATTATTTTGACTGAATGAAATGTCCAGTATTCAAAGACATTTTCAAATACAGGTAATGTGTCATGCCTCTAGTCACATAGACAAATCAAATTTTAGGATCTACAACCCCCCCCCCCCCCCCCGTAATATCAGTTTTCTAGTAGCCCTTTAAATCTGATAAAACATTTTTTTTTTCAATAAAAATGTTAAGTTGTAATATTTATTATATGGTCTGAGTCTAATTTAATCTTTCTAAATGTTCTTTAAAAGTGCAACTGGGGGGTGCTGCTGTTAATAATGACTATTCCAAGGCTGTTGATGAGATGATGAAACGTATCCAGCAGGGAAACATTGGCCTTAGACCTGTCCTCAAGTCACGAACTGTAATAGCATCTTTAATTAATTAAATTTGTCCCTATATTAAATGAAATTTATATTTTACAATTTGTTCCCTATTAATCAATATTGTTTATGCTAATATTTTGTTCAATATCAGAAATATTTGACTGATATTGTTAAATTTACATTAATTCAATTGGAACTGAGAGGACAAATGTGAAGTTTGAATTCTTTTATCCTTTTAATGCAAACACCTTTGATTTTATTGTTTTCACTGATAAATATTTTTCTAAAACAATTTCTCTCCCTTTTTCCATTAGGCATCCTGTCCTGACCAAGATGCTACTGATGGAAAGGCAATGATGGAGCTTCAAGGCATTCTAGTAAGATTTTGTTTAAAATAATGCTATAATGCTTTTTTAAAAATAATATATCATATATATTTATAAAAGTGAAAATTTGTCTGTCTGTTTGTTTGTACCACAAAGGCTTTTACAGGGATTGATGGATCTTGACCAAACTTGGCACGAAATCCATCATTATCCAGAAGGAACTCTTAAGGGGTTGAGAACTTTTAATAACATTTCGTGTGGGGCCGTGGGCCCAGAATGTCATTTTTTTCTTATATGAGCTATATAAATAAAATTAACAACAAATACTCCTACATGAGTAGATGGATCTCGAACAAAATTAGTACACATACATTTTATTATCGAAATTCAAATACTGAAGGGTACTGAACTCATAATATCAATTTCTCTGGGGCTGGGGGCCCCATTTAATTTTTCCTTATATAAGCTATATATAAATATTAATAGGCTAAGACCGGTATACCACCGGTATCGGGATCTGACAGCTATAGTTATCCCACTGGTATCAATGGGATTGGGATAATAGCGGAATTGGGATCCAGAGGGATCAGAATCCCACCGGGAAACTGTATACTATGGGAGCGGGATACCAACGGGATTGGGAGCCCACTGGAATGGGAATAATTATAAGGCTGTAGATTGTTGAAGTTCCTTCGTTCCGAATGCTATCCCGGCAAATTGCCAGGTATATCCGCTAGTATTTTATAATTGCATAGTGCATAAATTTTTTTTTTTTTCAAGAATAAAATGAAAAAGGCCAGAAGTGAAGATGATTTGTCAGTGTTTGATGATGAAACAAAAATTGATGAGAATACGGAATTGTTCCAGAAATTTAAACAAATCCAATCAAATAAAGGTAGCAGTCAACAATTAATTTTAGCAATTTGTTTAAAATATCATTTAAGTATTATAAAAAACCTCTGACAATTTTCTTGTTTTTAATATTTTAAATGTTATACAGCTTTAAACTATAAAATTAAATTACAGCTTCAAGTGCTCCTTCTGAACTTATTGTGATGCATTTCTTAAATTTTAATTTTTTATTAATTTGAAAAAAAATAAGATCAAATTAAATATATTTTTTAACCAAAATAAAAGAGGGGCTGATTCCTGCCAAACGACTTTCAAGTAATCACTTCCAGTTTCAATTATTTCATACATTTGCTATAAATAGAATTGTTTTTTTTATAATAGGTCCCAAACCTGCACCCAGACCTGCCCCTCGCAAACTCTCTGTTATTAAAGATGATGAAGCAGATGAAGAAAAAGCATAAGTGAAATAGGTAAGTGGTAAATCATAGTCAATAATGGGAAAGAGTTTTTATTCAGTTTTATTTCCAATTAAAAATAGGTGAGAAGAAGTACAACTAATGCATGACGACATGTTGAGTATTTATCTAACTCACCTCTATAGGTAAACCATTGCAGAATATTTATTCACAAATTTGCATAATGTTACTCCAACGCATCACTTCTAATTACTATGCTAAGCTGCTTGTTTCCAGTGCCAAAAAGACTTTGGGGGAAAGTGATAATACTGTATGCAAAAAAAACATTTGGAAAAAATCTATTGAGAAACGGCTCACTATCAGTAACCAAGTTTTAATTCTATTTATAAACATTATAAATGGTCAAGCGATTTAACCTTATTAACAAACTCAATCATCCACACAAAAAATCACCTGTCGTTTAAATGTCTCTGTGACCTCAATTCATCTTCTACTGTTACTTGAAACATCACAATATACCTTAATATACCTCTCTTTCCCACCCCCCTCTCCACCCAGGGTGTCCTCAATAGCGTAACTATTGACTAATAATGTTGACTTATTTTTTTTTTGTAAATAAAAAAATGTAATGTAATTAATCTATCTCTAATATTCACAGGTGTGTTCCGAGCAAGCCACATGAAAATGATGTTATGGATCGCAATACAAAATCTTATCAAATTAGAATTTACTTTGAATTTTAATAAACTAATTTTTTTTTTAAAAAGAAAGAACACTTTTCAAGTTTATCCATTTTTTTTTAGAGTCAATAAATCGTAAGCTCACTGTGAATTAAGTTTGTGTGGTGGGGAAGGGGGGTTGTTAGTTTTTAACTTAATTATGCCGCTGGAAATTTGCTGGCATATAATAAATTTTAATTTGAAAGGATGGGAGTCATAAATCAGTCTTCTTATGAAATTAAATAGCTAATGGAAGCTTTTTATTTTCCAAAACCAGAGCGTTAAACAGTGGGATTGAATTGGTAAACTATAGTTAATCAGAAATGTCATCTATTATATTCAGAAAACCAAGAATTACTCACCACACTCAGGTCCAGTTATTATAATATTATGGGCCTTAAGAATTATAATATGGTAGCTAATTATTCATCGTTTAATCTTAATTTACCTTTTTTAATTTTAACAAACAATGAATGCGATAGCCTAACGGTGGTTAGGTGTTGTTGTCTAAGATTTTCCTTTATAATTATAATTGTACTTCTAGTTCTTCGCTGGAGGCTCTGACTAAAAATGTATGTATCTGAATGTGAAATGGTTGGTGAACCTTGTTATATATCTTTATATTGTTTAGGAAATTTAAGATGTGGCTCGTTTGATGAACAATACGTAACAAAAGACTTGAAACCAGTATACACAAAAAAAAACGATATCAAAGCCAGTGATATTGAGAATATTAATTTTAATTATACTATTAAGTATATATAAAAATACAAAATCATATATACCTACATAAATAAAAAATATATTAATTTACATCACAGCAAGTGAAAAAAGTATAATCCTCGAAAAATACAAATATTAATATAAACACAAAGTACAATCTTTTTAAGGCTCCTATATTAACTCTTGTAAAAGTCTAGGAAAATCTAGCAAAAAATATCTCGTCTGACAGGGAAAGCTGCTGCCCTATTTATAGAGAGGGAGTTAGAACCTTGCAGAAAAGAAATTATAGAAATTTCATCACCTGATAGTATTCTTTATGAATAAATAGAACTTAAGCAACCTTTTTCCTAAAATCAAAGGAGGGGTGGGGTTGGTACTGTGCTACACATTTAATCGGTGATATCTAAACCAAAAAGAAGGGAAACTAATGGTTGTCGCCACAACATTACTTTGAAGCTGAAGTAAAGTAAGGTCAGCACACGTGCTATAACAACCCTACGCACCGTGACTACTATACATGAAAAAAAACACTCTTTTCCACGTTAGTGAGTTTTCTTCTTTGCCTTTTTAACTAACAGTGGAACATATGCCGTTAAAAATATCTTTCCACCCCTTTTGATCTCTTGTAACCTTCTCCAACTCTTTCCAATCTTAAGAAAATCCTTGTCTTCATGATTGGTCTCGCCCACCCTCTTTATCCCTGATTTCCTCATACAAGTGCTTGCCTGGTTTTACCTTGGCACCCGTTCTTTTATATATATGGTAGTATCAATTCATATCCACCTTCTTTTCTGAATTTCTTATTCCACTGGGAACTTTTATGTCACCCCCCCCCCCCTTTTTTTTAAATATATTTTGGATTAAGTGAAACTAACTGTTGTTTAGGAATCTGCAAAGGTATCTATTCCCGAAGGTTTGCAGTCTTTCCCGCTCTCTTGGTTGATTGATAGTTTCTGGGCCATTCAAAAGAACAGATTAACATCTGAGTTTTAACCAATTTAAAGTTTTGTCTTTGCCGTTATTTGCCTTCAGTTCCAAATATGTTTAAGCACAGCTTTGGCATGTTGCCATATTCATAACATCATCATTTGATTAAAGAGGACTCACTTATTGAGAAGAAACAGCTTCTAATGTTAGTTTACAATTGTGCCTAGTTATCTGATATCGACGAAAATGAAGATAAAACAGCTGCACTGCACACTAGAGCAACGTTTCCCAAACTTGTAAGTTTGGCGGACCTCTGGACAAGTTTCGAAATTGCACCAGGGGCCGGTGCCAGTTGTATTAATTATATTATCTTTTTATTTGACGATAAATAATAGGCCTTATGCATCTTGTGCCAACCGGAGCTAGTCTGCGGACCTTCATCACGGTAACGCTGCTTTAGGGGATCACGTGGTGCCTTCAACTTTGAATGGTTTCAGATTCATACAAATAAATAAGATTATGTGATCGATCATAATTCAAGAGAGAACCAATGATATGGTCTTAAATATTAGTCTCTTTTGGCACAGAAGCTCTGACAATACCAGAAAATTGCCATTGTGGAGATTTCTAATCAGGTCAGATTTTCCACGAATAGCTAATCCCCGTTCACCAAGAAACAAAATGACATTCAAAATTTGTTACAGCATTTTTTCCATATTGCAGCTTCATTCACAATGTAATCACTTTAAAAAATAGACTCAACAGATCGTTTTATATTTACTATAATATCTCCAATTCACGCCACTTGTTGTAGCACTTATTTTGAGGTTTTGGTTTTAATTGTCCATGTTCTGGTACGCGAGTGATGAGGTTTCTCCACTTCTTTTCAGTTCCCCTTCCTGACATTGTTGCAAGTGCTGACATTCTACCAATTTGCTGTTAAGAACAAAATAATCGATATGGAAAACAAACAAACAAACAAAACAAAAACAGCCTGCTCTGCTTGACTAAATGCAAGCCAAGCCTTGAAAAATATTATTGATTTTGCCGTCTGCCTTTCAAAATTGACATTAGGAAAGCACTTTTTCCACCATCTTTGGTAGATCTGGTGGAAAAGAAATAACACAACTCTCCGGGTGAGTCAATGAAATTGTATTCGATTCAAATTGTCGAAAGGCTGCAGCCAGAACATCTCCAACTGTCTGTCACAAATAATTTATGTTTTCATGAATTTGAAGTATTTTGTTAACTTGGTCAATTCCATTGCTACTGACCACATTTTCCCCTCTTCCTAAATTCTATTCTTCTGGGTCTACCAAAGTGCTAATTGTTGGAGCATCTGAAGCCTTAACAAATCCAATGTCAAATAATGTTTTCTTTTCAATGCCGTCTTTCTTTCACTTTCAAATTTATTTGACTTCATTAAAAAAATGTCTGTTCGGATTGTGTTTTGTCAGTTTTTAATAGTGCTGAACTCTTCAATCTTCAGTCTTCGTTCAAATCAGGAAGTTGAAATCGAGTCTATATCCGCATTTTTTCCACTTCATTTTCAAATACCTTTTTCCCATAAACAATTTGATTTAAACATGTAATAAATAGTTATTGTTTCAGATTTTTAATTTGGCAGGCTACATAAATCAAGAACTTTTGTTTCAATTCATCGATGAGTCCAATTATAATACTGAATGGAAATAAGGAATTATTTTTTCTCGAACCATGTTTGCTGGCGTCGGTAGCTATTGAAATGAATCTTATATTTTGCAGTCTCACTTATTTTGGAAATTGTGTGCGGAGCTATCATGTAATATATAATGGTTTCAGTTTTGACAACCTTTCGTAAAGATGAGAGGGTAAAAAAATGGTGTGGGTGATAACTGTGCGGATAAGTTCACAAGGGAGGCAGGGTTTGGAAAGAGGATTGGATGGAAGAACTCGGAGCGATAGGAGAATGTAAAGAGAGTGGGTGGTTTTGGGAATTGGAACCCAGAGAATAGGGGTGTGGACAGAGCCGTCAAGAGTGCCCCGCAAACCTGCACGGTGGCGTCAGATCAGACATTTACGGGGCACAAAGTTGATATGTGGAAAAATTTAAACTAGCAACTTAAAGATGCAGGAGGCACAAAAAGGTGGCTCTTGGTGTGGCTAGTTAGAATGGGGCTTGAGGATGTACTGAACCGAGAGTGAGAGAACTTCGAGGGTGGGGGGGGGGGGGAAGTGGGTGATGACTGGAGGGATAATGCGTGGCCTAGAAAGGGATGACTTTCCATTTAGATTTTGGGGTCAAGTGGGGTGCTGGTTTTGTTTTATGGTGGGAGAGGGAGGTTTGTGGTCAGGGTGGGTATTAATTGAGAGGCACCGGGGCGGTCATAAACTCTAGGCCCTGTATCTTATAAATTGAATATGAAATTCATGAATAATGAATTAACTATGAAATTTATTTGCCTTATAACTGGCTTGTATAATAATTTGAATTTATTAGTTGAATTTGGTTTCAACTTGCCATTTTCCATGCTACATCATGAAGTTGATGAAGAGTGAAACGCTGCTAATTTTTAAAAAAAATATTTTAAAAAATATCTGAATATAATTTAAATGGTTGCAGTAATTGTTCATTTCTTTTGAAGGACTCAATAACTTATTTGGAGTCTTTAACTGGAGTCTTTTACGAGGACAGTTTCAGAAAGACATATTACAAAAAAAATATTTAAAATAATATTTACGATTGTTTCATTTTCTATGTGAAAGCATACATAATTTTTATGTTTTTCATAGCGGAAGTTGCGGAAGGCGGTTCTGACGAAAAATAAAAAGCAGAATTTAGACTATTGGGAGAGACCCAGAAATCATTTTGAACGTAATGATTACGGTAATGTAAATATAAGCTATCACCTGGCCAATTTTAGACAGTTTTAAATGTTCCCCCACAAAAAAATAAAATAAAATTGAAAAAATTTCTTGTTAGTTGGAGAATATGGCTTTACTAACAATACTAAGACAAAGTAACGTAGCGGGTAGCGTTCCGGTGTTTTCGGACACTTTCATTTAAAGTCAGTTAAGAGAGTCATTTTATACTTATAAAATATTTCTGTAAAACCCATTCATAATCTATAAACTATAATATAAAGGGCTAATGTTGAGAAATATCACTGTGACTTCGTTAGGGATACATTTAGGGTTCAGGTTAGGTTTAAGTTTAGGGATAGATTTAGGGTTCAGGTTAGGCGAGCTACATTTAAATAGGAAATGTTTTCATTATTTTTAAACATTTTATTCTTAATTTTACGGTTCACAGCAATCAAGTTGGCGGCCATGGTAAAAACGCGGTGATATCTCAATTTACCATAAAAGGATTTGCCTATACTTATTCTTTTTCATTTTGATTTCTTTAACTTTAATGTTGATGCCTTCGCCTCTCACTAATCAAATCAGGCCTACTTTTGGTAAAAGTGCAGTGCAGGATGTGTGTATATTATACTGTATATTATTATTTCTTAATGCATTTCATATTTTCTGGAGTAGACTTACGTGTATTCTATGCTAATTAAATCCAGGCAGTAACACTAACAGTGAACTAATACTGAATTATTTTTTTTATTTGATTTCTAAATTATCTCTTTAATTAGTCTTTAACTTTAAACTAAACTTAAAACATCCCCCAACCAAAGTTATAAAGCCCACCATTTATTTGTTTTGTATTTTTTTCCACCCTATAGGGCTTGTCATTTAATGGTGGAAATCTATAAATAGAACTGCTGTAATCATCCGGTAATTATGCAGACAAAATGCCAACACTGTTCAGTATTGCTATGTTAGCGAAGCGACTCTTAACCTAAATCAAAACTTTGTTTTCAACTATATTTAATGAAATATTTATACCACTTTAAAAAATCTACATTCTCAATAATAAAATGGCATAATACTATTGGAGAGAGATTGAGAGAAACACATTAATTTATGTGGTGTTAGGGGATTGAAATCATCCGAACGCAGGTCCAAAATTCATAACATTAGTAGTAGTAGGCCTAATGCATAACACTAGTAGTAGTAGGCTTAATGCATAATGCTAGTTGTAGTAGGCCTAATTCATAACACTAGTAGTAGTAGGCCTAATGCATAACACTAGTAGTAGTAGGCCTAATGCATAACACTAGTAGTAGTAGGCCTAATGCATAACACTAGTAGTAGTAGGCTTAATGCATAACGCTAGTTGTAGTAGGCCTAATTCATAACACTAGTAGTAGTAGGCCTAATGCATAACACTAGTAGTAGTAGGCCTAATTCATAACACTAGTAGTAGTAGGCCTAATGCATAACACTAGTAGTAGTAGGCCTAATTCATAACACTAGTAGTAGTAGGCCTAATGCATAACACTAGTAGTAGTAGGCCTAATTCATAACACTAGTAGTAGTAGGCCTAATGCATAACACTAGTAGTAGTAGGCCTAATTCATAACACTAGTAGTAGTAGGCCTAATGCATAACACTAGTAGTAGTAGGCCTAACTCGAATGCCAGTTTAATAATGTTTTACCATGAGTAAATGGTCAAATGTGATAATAGTCACTTAACAACTGTCTGAAACATGTTCAAGTTGTGTGTGTGTCTCTCTCTTTCTTACTCTCTCTCTCTCTCTCTCTCTGTGTGTGTGTTGGGGTGTGTGTGGGTGGGTTTGTTGGTTGGTTGGTCTGTGAGTTTGTGTATGTGTGTTTGTTTGTATGTGTGTGTATGTTTATGTTTTTTTGTTTGTTTGTGTGTGTAAGTGAAAGCGCCACTGGAAAGCACACAATGAAGTAGTTTGGAAACAGGCCAATTTACGCTTGACCTGCACCCAAAGTCCATCAATAGTATTTGTGTAGATTCCTGGATGAAAGGGTGTACGAAATATTGGGCATCTTTTAATATATAGCACAAACACTTACAAAAATTGATATTTTAAAAACAAAAATTAAGAATTTAACGGGTGCTTACAAATAGGGCGCTTTTCATCGATTATTATTGTGTTTATTTGTGTTTTCTTCAAATTTGCTACTTGTGTAACACAGTTTCCTAAATAACATAGTTAAACAAAATCTTAGCCTATAGTTATTAAATTGCAGACTGTTTTTTATCTTTTTATTTTCAGAATAATTGACAAGACCATCCGAAAAAACATAAACCACAGTTATGAAGTAGCAAGGAAAATAATTTTGTGGTTGGGGGTCGTTACAATATGAAGAACTGTATTAAAGGGTCGCAGCATTAGGAAGGTTGAGAACCACTGATCTAGATCAAACCAAACTTATTAAACATACACTTGATTATCCATATTCAAATACCCGTACTCAGTTTTAATTTAACCTAAAGCTAGTAGACAATGTACATGGTGTCGCTCTTTTAGTTTTAACCATGTGAATGTGGTTGTCTTTTTTTCCCGATGTTCATCTTGGGGTATCAGCAAGGATGAGTTTCTCTTTTTATTTCTTTTGAATCTTGTAAGTTGAATTTTAATAAAAACCGAAGTGAAAATTTCATTTTAATATATTTCATATTAACGGTATCATCATTTGTCTGATTATGTTTTTCATGGGAATAATGCTCAGTGAAGAACAGGAAAGTTATCATTCTTATGGTTCAGGTCCAACCGTTGGTCCAGTTACCCAAATTCCAGTGTTGGGATTCCCCAAAGTGACATCACTGCGCTTAGGGTGAGACAGCTCTTGGCAAGTCCCATGCCGTTAACTGCACATTTATGTTTATTCATTCAAAATAAATATAATGAAAGAAACCATGAAATGTTATAAAATGAGGATTTGTAATTTATCTTACATGTCTTCAACTTCATGGTTTTTATTGGTTAAAGTGGTCTGTCATTTTTTTTTTTTTTTTTGCGTATGGACATTTTATTGTTTGAAGAATTCTGGAAAACACTCAGTGGTTTAGCTACTCAAAATAAGTTTAAAGAAAGAAGCCATGAAATGTGCACACTAGGTCTAGAGTAGCCTTAATTTCAGACAATTTTTTAAATCGCCTTCAAACCACAACTTTCAACTTATTTCTAAAATGAAGTTAAACAAATTTATAACAGATAAATGTCATTGTTATTTTGTCCTTTTCCCCCCACTTATATTTGATAATTTAATTGTCTATGACTCACTGTTATTGATGGGCTCAAGCAAAGTATGCCATGTTGTTAAGTATGGCCATAGCAATAAGCCAAAGCCACTACAAGCCTATTTTCATTAGGCTATTCATTTACTTTATTTTAAATTGTTATTTGACCCCTATAAAAGTTTTTATGCAGATTAATTAAATGATTTAATAAAAAATAACCATTATTTTCCCCCAGCTCTTACTATGTCTTCAAATAAGACAATGTTTAAAGGGTGAGTTGATGAGTCTTGTCCTTACAATACAATTCAAATTAGAATTGAGTTGTGCAATGGACATTTAGTTAAATAACCATTATTTAAATTGGATTTAATCTAATTATTAAACAAATGTTGGATCTGCATTGCCTATTTGTCAAAATGTCTCTGATAACCAATAGTCTTGAAAACCACTGAGATTGATGAAAGAGTTTTGATATACAATACATTTTTAGAAAATATTGACCATATTTTAATTTGTTTCCTCTTTATGAATATGTAATTATGATGGAAATATTTATTTTTTCACATTTTAAATTTTTAATATGCTAGACATGGTCAAAATATCTTGTGCCTTGTAACTAACTTCACCTTATATCTCTCAATAGATTTACCTTTAAAAAACCAAGTGTAGGTCAAAGTCCAGCGGTAACGCCATTGTTGAAGCCAAACACTTTAACTCTCCAGAAACCTGCTCTGGTAACAAATAGTCAACAGGGTCAAGCAACAAGGATAGCACCCCTCTTACAAACACCACCTACAACCAAGGTTGAAATTAATTAATATGAAATAAATTTTCATGCAGTGGAACCTTGGTGTTTATCACTGATTGGGTTTGTTGGAGTAATTTGAAAGGGGAAAAAATCAACTAAAACCAAAGCAATATATTAAGTTCAGTTATTACTGCTGCTGAAAGTTTTGAACAAGTTTCTGGAAAATCCAGAACGCAGACCAATTATTTGGATGAACCAAATGTACATGAAATGAAAATCAAGGCAGGCTAACATCAAGGTTCCACTGCACTTTGACTTTAAATAAAATTAGCAGGCGAAATGAATCAACATTTGCAAAATTCCTTTGCAAATCTATTGGCTGACCACGGTTAATACATATCTATAAGTAGATTTTGTCTATATCTCGAGGGAAGTATTTTTACCAACAATTAGGAAATATGCAATGACTCGTGGATAAGTTGAGGGTAAAGCTTGGGGCTATGGAATTCTGTGATTTTTATAATTTTGTCAGATTTTACCCACCAGCAATCTCTGCACTGTATACTAAAGTATGGTCGGTGTCATTATTCTTACCTGCTCTCGCATTTGGTGGTATCATCAAGCAACATTCCCGTAATGTATATCAGTGTCCTCTCTCCTCCATACAATAGAGGGTGATGGACTCAGCAGTCAACAACGACGCATGTGGCTTAGTCTCAGATTTCAGTCAAGCATCAACAGCTGTTTTTCTCTCTGTGTGTGTACCTGGTATCTGGGTCAACCTACAGCTACCAGTATGTACACTAGCACTACTGGTAACTGGACTTTGCCCCGCATTCAAAGTACAAAATTCTATCAAAACTAACACCGACCAATGTAAAAGTCAATTCTGCATTTTAAAATTAATGTTACGTCTAAAATTTCTTGACTTATACAGGAGTATAAACGGTAATTATTCATTTTAAATTTGCTTATAGTTTGAATCCTCGATTTTAGGTTGATACTGTACAGACATCCATAACTTCTTTTACAAAGAATAGAGAAAAAGCAGTTGCAACTGTTGTACCCCAGATGTAGGTAGAGATCAACAAAAAATTACTGTTTATTTATATATAATTTATAAGAAATTATTAAAATAACTTTTTGGATGGTTTTCATAAATGTCTTCTTTTTTTGCTACTAACTTGGCTTGAACCAAATAAATTACTAAAATTGTTTTAATTAATTCCATATAAAATGAAACATTTTTCTGACATATTTTTAATTATCTTTTTCTCTCCTTATTTCAATTTAAGATCACATCAAAATGGTGAACCAGGTGTCAGAAAAAATCAGCCATCTAAAAAGACAGTGGAGTCTACTGAGATTCCAATAGAAATTTTTGATGATGACGATGATTTTGCTCCTCCAGTGTTCTCTCAAAGCAAGTATTGATTTTATTGTATGAAACTGCCTGATGGCATACTGAATTCTTATGTGGCCCTTCCCTTGCTGACTAGTTCTGTCCACCAGAATTAGAGACAGACCGAATTTCGGCTTCGACGCAAAAAGTTATCTTTCGGCCTAGTTTTGTTTTTGGTCGAAACTGAAAAATTATTTTTCAGCTTAATTTCAGTTTCGGCCAAAAGTTACTGAAGTTTTTGGTCATCTACCAGAAGTCAGACCATCTATTTGTCTCTAGGCCGGCAATCCAATATTCATTATTGCTCAACGTCTTGCTATCATCGTATGTTATATGATTAATACTCTTGGAAAACTGCTCACTGATTTAGATGACTTGCTTGTCCTATATTTCCAAAAAATTTAATTTCAATTAGGCCTAGGCAAATGTTAACAGATTTGTGGAAGAAAAACTAATGGAATTGTAATATTTGTATAATTATTTTTGGTTTAATTTTTTTTCAAAAATAAAACTTGGAACCTTAGGTTAATTCAGTTCCTTCATTTGTGATATTCATTTTGATTTATCATTATCATGCGTTTCAGTGTTGTCATAGGCAAAGGTGAATAATATTGAATAATCCTAGGGAATGGTAATATTTCCATTAGTATTTTTATTTTAATGTTTTTTTTAAATTAATGAAACTTGGGCTTTTTTCAATTCATTTCTTTTTTTTAAAATTCATCAATATGCTCATAAACATTGTTATTGACAAAATAACATGCGTGTGCATGTATCACTGGTTCGTATTATAATTATGTAGTAGGCCTACTGCACACCTGTTTACTTTAATTGATTTTTGCGACCAATTTAGATGTCTTTTGCGATTCTCCGCCGAGACCCGTCAGAATAATAATTTTAAGAGATCCGGTTAAATAAAAAATTCCCCCACCGATGGGGGTGAGGGAGGTTGGTTGCCGAACGAAATAATTATGTCACCAGCTCGGAAAGACTAATGTGTAGGTTGGTACTATGCTAAATGTTAATAACGGCATATCTTGCCAATGTATTACTATAACGATAACCGCGAAACATTGTTTTGATATTTTTATAGCTTTAATAACTGATATTTAGGCAACAATTGGCTCTTTCAGAGCCATGTATTATCAGGTATATGTTCTAGGTTGTAATTGTATTATAAAAGCAAAGGACACTGACTTTCGGTCGGTCTCTAACCAAAATTTATCAAAATGTTATGTGATCAGGCACTTAAACCCTTGAGTCCCCTTAAGAGTATCTAACAAAGATAATAATACACACACACAGTTAGTTGATTGATGAAGTTTAAGAGCAAATAGGTATTTTTAAACAAAATCAATTTATGAATGTTTGATAAAAGTGGGAGAACTTTATTTTATTTTTTACGTTGGCAGGTGAAACAATAAATTTGAAATTACCCATTTGCTTAATGAATTTAAGAATACAATTTAATGCTCGGTTTTATTAAGCAAAATGAACTTGATCAATTGTTTCTACCATCTTATCCTATCTTAAAAACAGCCCACTCTTGCTAAAATTAGTAGTTAATTTTACAAAAGAACTCAAATTTGTCAGTTCACTTTTAGAGTTTCAACAATATGTTTTTGTTGGCATATGCAAACTAATTGTTGATTTCAATTTTAAAAAATGGATTTCATTTATGTAAATCTTTATTTTACAAAATTGAAATTAATTTGTTAAGTCAAAACGTCTATGGCAAGACTGTCATCTTAGTCACCATTTAATATGAAATTATCTTTTTATGGATATTTCTTAAACTTCTTATTTACTTATATTGCACTCTTAAATATGTTTTATTCATCTTTCACTGAAATAATATTATTTAAGTTTTATGATTGCATTTTAATTTCAGAGACCCCCAAAAAACTATCAAAGAACATTTTAAAAGCCTCTTCAACAACCAGGAAAAATAACAAGGTCTGTTGACTAATTTCTGCACTAGGGAGCTGTAGATAGCCAAGCTCTTATATTTTACCAATAATTCTATATTGAAATAAAGCTAAATTTCATAGTCACAGTACCATTTTTAATAATTTAAACTGGCAAAAAATGCACTTATTCTACAGATTAAACCTTTTTAAAATTTTTTGCAGAAATCCGAGGAAACTGATGATGAAGTTATTCTTGGAACACCTGAAAAAGTTAACCAACTAAAATATGTATGTTTTTATGATGTTAATTAGCTGTCCTAATTGCCTTTTAATTATGTGTCCGACATAACATTCTTAATTTATTTGGTTTTAGGAAGTAATGTGATAATAATTGAATGCTATGTTATGAAGAAATAATTTTTTTCCTAAGGCTGATTCTGATGAAGAGCTGTGGCCTGGACCAAAAAGACTTAAAAGAAAATACGTCATTGACAGTGATGATGATGATATTTATCCAGTCTCTAAATGTGAAAATTCCGGGCTGCCTAAAGGTAAGCTTAAAATTATAACCATTTTAAACAGTGTCTCATTGCTCAGGATTTTATTTATTAAACTCTGTTAATTTTAATACCTTTCTTGACCCAAATTTTTTTCAAAGCTCAATTATGTTTTGATATTTTTGAAGCAGGTGAAACTGAAATTAAAAGATCCAATGAGCAGCATGTTCCCTTGTTAACAGATATTTGTCAGCACCCTTTGCTTAAAGGAAATAATCTTTCTACTGTAAGAATTTTTTATTTTTTCAATTTAAGTTTGAAATAATTTAATACAGTCAAGAAATTCAAGCCAGCATAGTTATAAAAATTATTTGGTTAATAAGATACATTAAAAAAAATGTAATCCAGTATTCTGGGCATGTAAATTGATGTTTATGTATTCTTCTTAGGCTGGGAATGGTGAGCTACTTTTGTTAAGAGACATCCTGTTGCAAGTAGCTGATGAAGTTTGTGAAATAGTTTGTCAGATCAAGACAGGGGATTTAATGAAATTTGTGTCTTCTGACCACGAGAGGCTCCAAAAACTTCTGCTAGTAAGGTTGGTACATTTGTTTTGTATGATCATCACTTTTTCAAAACTGTTTTTTAATTATTTTATTAAATTAAGCTTTTAAAAATATTCTTCTTCTTATGAATTAGATGCCACTGTTTCAAATTTCAATTTTTTTTCTATAGAAAACAGATTAAAGATATTGGGATTATAGATGTGGAAAAACCTTTAAAAGAAGGAAACAGATATCATTGTACCCCTGCAGCCAAGATTTGTTCAACATCTAACAAGTTTGAACAGCCAGAATCAGCATCAAGGGTTAACTCGGTGCTCATTTCCGCTGCAACATCTGTCATTTCATCTAAATCTTCTAACTGCTTAAAATCTGAGCCCAGTATTGGGTTAGGTGGAAATGCTTTCATTAAAAAAACACCTGCTAGTTCTTTGACAACAAATAAACAGTCACCAATTCCATGTGGGGAAAGCTTTTTTGATAGCCCATGCCTGTTCACTCAAACTCACAGAAACTATGTAGATAATACAGGTAAAAGGAAATCAGATTTTTCAGAAAAAGTTAACAGATTGGAGATTACTTGTGATTTGAATAGAAGTAATGAAAATAATAGAAAGGATGAAACAGCATACGGCAGAGGACAAAATAATGTCACTAACTCAAACTATAGTGATCAGAATCACAAAAGTATTCCACGTTCTTGCTTAAATCAAGGGATCTGTAAAGTAAACACTAGTCCAAACTCCAGTCCAACTGAAGAAGTTAGGAAAAACTTAGACTTGGATCAGTCGTGGCAGAGTGTTTCTGATCTTTATGACAGAGACTTTGAGGATGAGATGGAAGTAGCAATGGCTCATGATAAGGATGACATGGATGACTTGGATGAGACTTCAAGTTTGAAAAGGCCTTCACATAGCTTAAATAACAATCAAGGCAAATTCAATGCATTGAATAGTTATGGTAGAAATCAAGTGCAGAAGGAATTTGCTGTGAACTCTTATGACAAAGAATGTTATGGATCAGGTAATAAATTGGAAAAAAGAATTACTCAAAGTAATGACAGTGTATCATATATTAATAAAAGTATCAAAGAAAAGCATAAAAGTTTTGTGAATTCGGAGGATGAATTGTTTGATGCATCTGGATATGAAGATTTTGGTGAACCTGTAGATTCACAAGAAAAGAAAAATCTTGAAGGTAATATATAATGACTTTTAAGATAAGTCGTTCTTTAACTTTTGTTTAAAAATTGCAAACTTATTTACTTTGTAATAACTTATTGTCACATAATTTCATTAAATCAAGTGAAATATATCATGTTGTTTATTTTTGTACCTGCAAGTTAAAACATCTTATAGCCTCAATCCTATGAAAGCATTTTAATGCAATAACATTTTTAGATTCATCCTTATTTTTGTAGACCCACTTTTTATCTTTCAGATTACACTCCAGTGTTCAGCACTAGTGATCGTGATGATGGTATAACACCAGAGTTTGCCGGAATGAATTTTGACCACAGTAATACATTATTCACAATGTTCAGACAAGTTTTTGGTTTGAAAGAGTTCAGACATAACCAGCTTCCTGCTATAAATGCTGCACTTTTGGGACATGACTGCTTTGTCCTTATGCCAACAGGTGAGCTTTCTATTTTCGTCTTAATTTTTGTTTCTCTGAACTACCATTTTATTGGCTGTTTAATATGTTTATCCTTTTAAAATTGGAGTGTAATTTCTTCTTCTTATGCCTTTTTACCCCGTCTGGGGCATAGGCCGTCCACAAGAATTTTCCACTCATCCCGGTCCTGTGCTTTCCTTTCCAATTGCTTCCAGGTGTATCCCATATTTTGCGTGTCTGCCTCTAGCTCGCGTCTCCATGTATTCTTAGGTCTTCCTCTCTTTCTTTTTCCCTGTGTATTCCATGTTAGGCATTGTCTGGTGGTGCTATTTGGTGGTTTTCTGACGGTATGCCCAATCCACCTCCATCTTTTCTTTATGATGTCTTCATCAATAGGCACCTGGTATGTCCTTTCTAGTAGAGCTTTGTTGGTGATGGTATTTGGCCATTTGATGTTCAGTGTAATTTAGAATGTTAAAAATTTAGATATTTGAACTAATAAAGTATGTACTATTCCGATTATCCACATTTAGTAACATTTAATATTATTAAGAAATTGCCTCAGTTTTAAGACTTAAAAGAATCATCATAAGTCTTTGCTGTAAGTTATAAAATACTATCATTCCTCAAATAATAATAGGATATTTAAATTAAGAAATGTGATTTAGTTTTGCTGCATAATTTCTTTTTTTATGGTATTGAAAATGAAGAAACAATGAAATATCAGCAAAACTTAAAAGGGGTACAAGAGATAATAAAATAAACAGTTCTAATCCTTTGCAGTTTACAGTTATTAAATTTTTCTTACTTTGAATGGCCTTGACCGCCATCATATAATTTTTACTGCTGTTAATCACTTATATGATATAATTCTATTAGGTGGTGGAAAAAGTCTCTGTTACCAACTTCCCGCCATCGTTACAAATGGAGTGTCTATTATCGTCTCACCTTTAAAAGCTCTTATTCAAGATCAGACACAAAGGCTTTTGTCATTAGATGTGAGTTATGTGAATTTATAGAAGAACAAAGACTTTTAAAATTAAATTGCTTTAAAAATGCAAAGAAATATGTCATACCTTGAAAATATATTTAAATAAAAATTCTGATTAAAATTCTTTGCTACATTTTAAATGCATTAATTTCACTAATGAACTGAGTTTTATATCATAATATTAAATTTAATTAGATACCAGCAGCACACTTATCAAGTGAAGCAGACTCAGGTCAAAGCCAGTCAGTCTACAGTGGCCTTTACCAAAGAAGTCCTGCCTATAAATTGTTGTATGTAACCCCAGAAAAGGTATTGTTGCTTTGAGAAATATGTGCAGTTTATAAACCAAGTGTTTTTTCTTTAAAGCTGACTAAAGGTTTCTCTTCTGTTCGATTCATTAATTAATTTATTATTGGTAACAGTTTTAAAATCAAATATGTACAACATAGTAACGTGGTACATAAATATTTTATTGTAATTAGTAGATTCATTGAACAATTGGCTGAATTCGTCACAAGATACTGTATTAAATATTTTTTCAGCTTTCAGCAAGTGAAAAGCTTCTCAACTGCCTGGATAATTTGTACAGACGCCAACTTCTGAATCGTTTTGTCATTGATGAGGCTCACTGTGTCAGTCAGGTAATCTGACTGAGCTTGTTTTTTGAAAGAATTATTATAATTGTACAAATATTTTACAAAATTGTTCATTGTATGGAATTAATTATTTATTTAAATAAAGGCTCATCTTTTCTTTTTCTAGTGGGGCCATGACTTCCGACCTGATTACAAAAAATTAAATTTGCTGCGCCAGAGATTCCCGGGAGTTCCTATGATGGCTTTGACAGCCACAGCAACACCCCGCGTCCGTAAAGACATCATTCATCAACTTGGCATGACCAACCCAAAATGGTAAGTATAAAAATTGTTCAAAAGAAAAATACTTTCTTTAACCCTTTGAAACCTTGGCTCCTGGGCCTAAAATACCCATGCCCCAGGGCTCCTGTGAAAAAATTCCACAAACTGACACACACGCAAACAAAATTGAATGATTATAAAATTAATTTTTTTTTTTTTGTAATTTCGATCTAAATTTGTCTATTAGTTGTCCATAAGTATTAATTTATTACAAGAAGAAAATTGTCTTAGAAATGGTGTAAAATAGGAAAGTAAAATTTATACGACTGCTTTTTCATAAAAGTCAGGGCTAGAACTAGGGGAAGATCTTGTGTTGTTTCTTTTATTCCCAAAGCACACATCAATAGCACTAGTAGTTGAAGTCCATTGATCGTCACTATCATTGTCTATTTGCTTTATTTCAATCCTTTTTCAAAACACGATAATAATCCTTTGCATCAATATAAACCTTCTCTGGTTTGAGTAATTTAGAATATCAATTTTGCATTTTTCATCACCTCTGTACATTGAAAAACATTACTAAAACATAATAAAAACAATGCATACATGGACGTGGCCATTTCTGTGACCTTTCGCAAGTCACATGATAAACCCTGAACTGAGTATTTGCAACACATTTTATATACGGAATGTTGATCTAGGGTTAGGTATGGGAGGCCGAAATATCGGTCTAGGGATTTTTAATGCACAGACCGATAAAGGAGGATCGGGGGTCAAAGGGTTAAAGAATAAGAAAACTTACAAGATAAATATATTTATTAATTAAAAATTCTTATACCTGATTAAAACTAATAATTTTCTTTCAGGGATTCTATGCACCTATTTATATCTTTGCATATCTATATCCATATAATTGATACTAGATTTTATATTTGTTAATAGGTTTATGCAAAGTTTTAACCGACCAAATCTGAAGTACAGTGTACTAAACAAAAAGCCCTCTAATGCAACATCTGATGTCATTGAAATGATCAAAACAAGATTTAGCAAAGACAGTGGAATTGTATACTGTTTATCCAGGTAAAAACAACACATTGACATATTATTCTTATTGCATACTGTTGTTTTTAATGCTGAAACACGTTTCATAAAAAACTTTTATAAATAAATTTGAATTACTTTGTTAGTAGTTGTTTTTTTAGTTGAAATTAACTTAAACTTACATTTTTCAGAAAGGAATGTGATAATGTTGCTGATGAGCTGAGAAAAGCTGGTTTACAGGCAGAGCCTTACCATGCTGGCTTGGATGATCCAACAAGGGCTAAAGTACAGGAACGATGGTTAAATGATGAGAGGTGCAAGGTAATTTAGAGTTTATATTATTGAGAACAGAAAATGTATCCCTCAACTTAAAGTAGTTTCTAAATGCCATCATGGTCTTTAAAAACAGGTGCTTTGTTTTTTTATGGACTGCTATTTTGTTCTTTAATCATAAACACATTTGATGAATCATTTCCAATATATTTAAAGCAGGATGAACTCAGGATCTATTTTTATAATTTTTCATTGAACAATTTTATAATTTTTTATAATTATCATGTTAATATATTTGTATATTTTTATACAGGTGATATGTGCCACAATAGCCTTTGGAATGGGCATTGACAAAGCAGATGTCAGATTTGTGATACATTATTCATTGCCTAAATCTGTTGAAGGGTATTATCAGGAAGCTGGACGTGCAGGCAGAGATGGAATTCTCTCTTACTGCATACTACTATATAATTATCAAGATGTAAAAAGGCTTCGAAGAATAATAGAAAGTAAGCAAATAATGAGAAATGACATATTCTAATTATAAAAGATTGTAAAAGCAAAGCAACTAAGAGAGTAAGTAAAATTATAATTTGAACCTTTTTGAGGAATGAATGGTAACTGCTAAAGGTGCTGAGATTTATTTTTGCCAGCTGTAAAAGTATTGGGATGTTTAGTCATAAAAGTATTGGGATGTTTAGTCATAAAAGTATTGGGATGTTTAGTCATAAAAGTATTGGGATGTTTAGTCATAAAAGTATTGGGATGTTTAATCATAAAAGTATTGGGATGTTTAGTCATAAAAGTATTGGGATGTTTAGTCATAAAATATTATTGTGGAGTAGGTTTCAATGAAAGAGTTTAATTCTGACAAATTATTGTGTTAAATATAATCGAATACAATGATTACTTGAGGAAACAAGTGCACTAATAACTAAATAACTTCACTTTGCTATTGAGCTCAATACCATTTATTATTAAAATGACAAATTTAAATAGGAAAAATGGTTTGCTGAAAAATATTTATTTGAGAGATTAAAAATCATAAAAAAATATTTGAGACCTTAGCCAGCTCATGACTCAAAATGACTTAGTAGTGAAGTGTATTCTCTTTGTTTGGTATATCTTTTTATGCCAATATTAGAGCAAAATATCTACTTTTAAGATACTAAATATGCTATTTTCTTGCAGCGGATCCAACTGCCAATAATGAATCAAAGCGTGTTCACAATGACAACTTATTTAGGATGGTTAGTTATTGTGAAAATTTTACTGACTGCCGTAGATGCCACATCCTCCAGTACTTTGGAGAATGCAGTTTTGACAGAAACATGTGCCCAACCATAAGAGGTGCGCTGTGTGATAATTGTGTAATCAAGGCAAGTGAAGCAAACTTTTACATTTCTTATAACTTCATAGCTAAAAATTATATTAACACTTTCTGTTAGAATGTTTGTCAAGTAAATTTGAAAAATCTTTGACATAAGGATAGTAATGATACATTTTTATATCTAGGATTCCTTCAGTCTTCGAGATGTGACAACTGATGCCAAAGAAATTGTGAAGTGTGTCAAAGAACTCAATTCCTCTAGCAGGGCAAATTACACTCTCATTCACTTTGTAGAAGTGTTCAAAGGTGAATAATGAGGGTTTTATAATAAATATAATTGATCATGTCAAAGGAAGGTTTTTATGATTGAATTACACACGTTTGTTTATGCTAAATTAAATCACAATTTGTTATGAATTTATTTTACTTTTTTTCTCTTTAAGGCTCCAATAATACCAAAATACAGAGATTAGGGCATTCTAAATTACCATTGCATGGACGTGGCAAGGAATGGGCTCGAAGTGATGTTGAGAGACTTTGTCGCAAGCTTGTTATAGAAGGAATTTTGAAAGAAGACCTCCAGATCACTGCCCAAGACCATGCAGTTTGCTATGTTAAACTGGGACCAAGAGCTATAGATCTGATGCAGAATAAGCTTAAGGTTAATATTGATACCATGTTTTGCAGCTTAATAATTTTTTTTGCATTTATTTGCACAATTCTAATGACCTAGTCAATGTTTTTCTACACTGTATTTGTATTGTAATTACTGTGCCAATAGGTGGAGCTACCGATACAAGGTGGTAGAAAACGAATGGATTTATTAAAGGTTGGAGTGGAGCCGAAGAACAGCAGAGAGAAACTTGAAATGGAATGTTTGACAGAACTGAGGGCAAAGGCTAAGGAAATAGGTCAGTGTCGTTATCTATTTCTTATTTCCCAATTTTAACTGTTCATTTTTTTTATTATTTAACTAACAGCATATGTCTATTTTAATTTTTGTTACATATTTATTTACTTGATGAGACAAATTGAATGCTCTGATATGTTCTTATGATTTAATTATTATTTTTTATATTTTTTGGTCTCCAAGCTCAAAAAAGAAAATATATATAAATGTAGGTTTGCTGAACTGTATTATAACACTTTTTTAATTCCCCCCCCCCCCCCCCCCCCCCCCCGGGGCAGTCATCTAGTGATTTCATCTTTCCCAACAAAGAACACCTATTTGAATTAAGTAACATTATCGTTTTACTGATCTAGATCCTTATGTTAAAGATGTTACATTTACAACCATTGCTGTATGTCAAATTGAATTTCTATATCTTTGACAGCTGCTGAGCACAATGTTAAAAACTATGCCGTCATCTTCCCTGAGAGTGCACTGAAACAGCTGGCTCACCGCACTCCCATCACCAGGGAGGAGATGATAGAACAAATTGACCATTTCAATGCCACAATCATAGACAAGTATCAGGCTCACAAGCTACTGGAAATAACTCTCAAGTACAGTATGGAACTTGCAGGTCTGATTCAAATACTGAATATGTTTAATCTAAAGTTAATATTATTTTTAGCTTTTGTAATAGTTTTGGATATATTTAAAAAAAATTTTTTGAACTCATGGAGCTGTAATGGGCGCTTATATATTGAGAAAGCTTTGGACATTGTATGAATCAATCAACACATTCACATCTGCCGTCTTGGAAATAAATCATTTGCCATATTGTAAACAATTCAGAGGATCACATGAACCATTAAAAAAACAAGTCCGCTACCTACAAAATAATTATCTATGATCTTGAAAAAAAAGCAGAGAACACTGTTTGAACAAAAAGTCCAAGACTCTGTTCAAAATGCCAATGTACACTCAAGAACCTACACAGCTCACTGTTACTCTGACCATATAATGATTCCCATGATGCCTTGCTACCAACCAAGTTTAGGGAACAGCAAAAACTCTTTCAAGACTGAAAACAAAATGTGCCATGTGATCAAAACAAATTTCCATTTATTTGGATAAAAAAAAGCATAGTTTTTGTTATCTTATGTAACAATTTAGGATATAATTGTATTTAATTCTATTTCTGGCAGAATTTTGTTAGTTTCATTAACCCTTTACAGTCCAAGCCTATTCAGCATTTTCTAATCCTAGTGACCAAGCAAAGGGTCATAACTCCATTCTAAATGAAGGTTCTTTATCTAATTAATTTACAGAAAATAAACTATAAGCAAGAAAATAAAATAAAAAATACCTAAATACAAAGAAATGATTAAAGCAAAAGTTGCACCAAAAAACAGTTTCAGGGACACTAGATTTATGAAATAGTGAAGCTTCATTAGTCCTAAGTTCTTTCAAAATTGTATCCAAGGCTTTGATAGCCATTTTTTACAGCGAAAAAATCGCAACTTTTAAAAAAATCGTAGAAAATCAGCCCCTAAAGACACCGCGGTCAAACTAGTATCAAAATAAATGCCGACAACGAGGCTTTCTTCCGGTAGAACTATAAATAGTAATGCGCAATGAATTTCCGCTGTGCTAAGAACGAAAGTAAACAACCTCGTAGCGGGGCGAAGCGGGCGGGTTTGGCCGCAACGGACTGTAAGCTTAAGGAAAAAATCGGCGCATTTCGGGCGCATCGGACTGTAAAGGGTTAAAAAACATAGCACCTTATATCCATAAGTTTATAAGATTAATATTTCAGCAATGTGTTAATTTATTTATTCCAGCACTCGATGATGATAATTCTGATGAAAAGGATGTATCTGCTGATGGATGTTCCTCCCACTACTTTGAAGAGACTTCTTCAAGTGTTCGAGGAGGGAGGGGACGTGGTGGAAAGGGAAACAAGTCTTTTTGGTCCAAAAAGGGGGTAATTACTTGATTATCTTTAAAACACCTTTGTTATTCTAAATTTCAAAGAACTATTTTTATTTGTACTCATTTTTAAATAGCTTAATCTTGGTTGTTGTTTTTTTTTGTCAAAATGGATTTTCAATGTAAAATAAGAAACCACAGTAAAGTGACTTCCTTTCTTTTCCTTTTTGTTATTGTGGGGAACTTGTGCCCCCTTTGTCTTTTTATTAAATCCCAATTATTAATTATACTGCTTATTTACTTCACACAAAGTTTTCGTTCATATTATTTACTTAAGCTATATTATAGTCCAATTCTCTTAGAAAAGTCCAGTTAGCTGAAAAGTAGAATTAGCTCACTCTGTGCGGGACATAACACTGGGCTAAAACTATTCATGATGTCTTGAGAAGATCAGTTTGACCATAAATATATCTTTAACAATTTTCTTACTTGTCACCCTAATTAGAATATTTCCTTTAGATTTGATGAATTTTTCCTTTATATGTGATCTCATTTCACTTTCAGAAGGGCAAAACCATGAGCAAGAAGAGCACAAGCAAAGGAGTTAAGAAGGCACCTAAAAAACCAGCCAAGTAAGTTGATTGTTCAACCACATCTGATTCACTGGCAGTAACTAACGTATTAGCTGGTTTAGAAAGTTGTTTACCGTCCAAACTCAAGTGTAGATATTAGGTTACTCGTTGAAATATTTCTATTCACTATATTTGTGTCTGCTCTATTCACAGTACAAATTTGAACCAGTTCCATTACAGAAGAGCCATAGATACTTCTGCACAGATGTCAAACTTTTCAAGCCCACCATCAATACCATCTAAACCTCGGGGTGTAACGAAAGCAACCCTAGGACTGATGCCTGATCCAAGATCACGTTCATTTCTTTCTTCATGAGATAATTTTTATGAAAGTTCAAGATGATAGTGTATACTTCCACCAAAAAAGGACATAAAAGAAAATTATGCCATCTTTTTAAAAGATCCTAAATGTTGCTTACATAAGAAATAATTGCAGGTCATATCTTTTACAATTAAGAAAGTTGGTTGCATCAAATGTAATTGTAATGTTCAATTTTTAAAATGCTATTTTAGATAACTTAATGTAACTTTTTTTAAAACAGATACATTGTTATTACAACTTTTTTGTTTATATTATTTAAAATATAATTTTAAGTAAGTTTTATCATACGAATGATTGTATAAGTTGTATTAAAGAAGACATACGTTTTTATTCTGTGTAACATATTGTCATGTAAATAAACTCATTAATAAAGAGGAATGTGTTGATTGACATTTGTATGTCCTGACGTTAAAGTACTTAAACTATGTTTATGTTCAGTCAGATCACCTCCCACAACTGTAGATTACCATACGAACAATGTAAGCACATTCTCAAGTGGGTCCTCGATATACAACACCATTTTTTACATATTATTACAAAGACAACATTTTTAGACATTGATGGACATTTCCTGTCACAAATCTCTTGCTACCCTCTCGTATCCTACGTTTCAGCTAAGTGCTTCTGTTTTTACTGTTGTTTGTTTGCTGATGAAGGCGTCTTGCGGACACGTTTGTTGTTTTGTTGCGTTCTTTTTTTCAGTTTTTCCCCACACTTTGTTCCACTCGTTTCCTTTTGATGGACTAAAGACGGAGTTTAATATTATTCCTTAAATGTGCACTAAAGATCATCGATTCCTCTGATATAGCGCAGTCTCCTGTCCACTCTGATATAGCCAGTAATAACTTGATTATCTCAACATGTTCATGTGTCAAACTATATTGTGTTTTGGTTTTTTTATTTCCAAAATCAACAGTAAGACTTTTAAATATTTAGATAAATGCATTATACATTCTTATTTTTTTTAAAAATCGAAACTAAGCCCTTGTTATAAATTATTCCCTGGATGAGGGAAACTTTATTCCCGTTTTTCTGGGATAAGTAAAACCTTGGTAAATGAGAAACCCTGTAGTGTCTATTCTCTTGACATAGCGAAGGCACCTCTTGCTAAGAGTTGAGAACATGCTGCACATTTCAGAACATCTGTTTTAGGGCACTTTTGTTCTGCGATCGAACACACAGAATCATACCAAGTCCCCATATATCAGAGAAGACGCGTTTTAGTTCTATCTCGTGGCTGGCGTATATCATCATCATCAGGTCCCGTAGTCCTTCGACCTTTGGGGCGCCACAGATGACATGTACACTATTCTTCTCCATTCCTCTCGGTCTTCTGCCCTACACATAGCATCGCCTAGTTTTAATCCCGTCCATTCTTTGATATTATCTTCCCATCTTTTTCTTTGTCTTCCTCTTCTTCTCCCTCCTCTGGTAGTGCCCTGCAAGATCTCTTTGGCGAGCCCTTGTTTTCTGGTCACGTGGCCATACCACTCACGTTTGCGCTTTTTAACAGACGTCAGGAGGTCATCGTATTGCCCAATTGCCTGACGAATCCTTTCTTTTATTTGCTCATTGGTGATGTGGTCTCTATAGCAGATGCCAAGAATGCCTCTGTAACATCTCATCTCCATCGCCTTTATTTTCCTTTCAAGTTCTGCTGTTAATGTCCAGGACTCACAGGCATAGAACAAAATGGAGAGTATTAATGAGCGCATCAGCATGATTTTGTTGCTGGGGCTATATTTTTGTCGTTCCATATTTTCTCAAGCCTCTTTAGTGCTGTCGTGATCTGCGCAATCCTGGCCATTAATTCGGGCCTGGAGCCTTGTTCCGATACTATTGCTCCGAGGTACTTGAAGCTGCCAACTGTCTCTAATCTTTCCTCCCCACCTTAATTTCAGTGGTGATGCCATTAGTGCTATTCGTCATCATTTTTGTCTTTTCTGCACTGATTTGCATGCCAAAGGACGATCAAGTCTTGTCGAGACTCTTTACTAGGTTGGCTATAGCTCTTCCTCGCTTCCAGCCAGTCCGTCTATGTCATCCGCAAAACGTAGGTTGGTGATTGTTCTGCCACCAATGCTGACTGTCTCTACATGCGTTTCTAGTGCATCTGACTAGAATCGTATATACGATCTACCTTATCACAGAGGGGTGAACCGAGCGCACATTTCTGTAGATCATGCTCAATTTTGTCCTTTCTGATAAATGAGTTGTTACACACCTTTCAGTTTTATTTGCGCATTGTCATAGCTGCTGCTGCTGCTTTGGGGGGGGGGGGGGTCCTGATGTTCACCTTCTCATCGATAAGGATATGATAGACACAACAGGGCTGTTTGGGAGGGGGGGGCTCCCTTCACGGGCACCCTCTCCACACGGCGCCAAAATCTTAATTTTAATACTAAATATTATGCTCATTAATAAATAATGTTTTGGGATGAGGGCGCCCAAATTCACATTTTGCCCCGGACGCAGCTTTTCATTGCAATGGACCACGTTCTCAACAACTGCCAGGTCGTATCCCTTAATGGTTAGGTTTGTAGCGGAATGTGTTTCTTGTATATTTTTTCTCCTTCTTAATATTGACCATCGATCCCAGCGCGTTAAAGGAGTGTGGGCAACTATGTGTTGATGCATTTCCATGTGCTACATAACGTTTTAATATTTTTAAAGTTAGAGTTTAACAATAAAAATATTAAAAAAGCCTTACCAATCGGCTCATTTGCACTCGTTAAATGCACTAGCAGCGACAACGCGAATTCCTCGCTATCTATTTAATAATACTAGCAGCATATTTTCATTTATACAGTTTATGGGGCTAGTAAAATATAGCAGGCTCCTAGCTGTAGGCAGTGTAGCCCAGTCACCCTGTCCACTCCACCTAATCCACCACTATCAAGTATGAATTTAGATAATGCGCCTTCAACTCACAGAAGCGCACCAACATGAACGTGGAAACCTCGAGCATTAATTGCATACTACGTCATCGAAATGTGCTTATTATCCTTCAGTCCTATAAGAAGTAAAGGTTTGCATTGATGGGCTAATGAACCATCGCGCCCTTTCAACAGTACAAAGCTGAAGCGTGTGGGCGAGCGAATTCGATCGCACGCCCCAAAATGCCTGTATCATTTCATGCGAATGGGTGAGCTAGTTTTACTGGCGCCCATAGGACACGGTAACGAACAGAACACTTAAAATTGTGGACCTCTTCTTGGGATTATTTTTTATCGCGAACATTCTCTCTTTGTTATACATATACTGTATATAATACTGCATGGAGTTTTTTGGTTTCGCTCCAGCAACCACCTGCAGTATGGAACCCAACTATCCTCTTTTCGAGGAGACCGTGTTGAAAAACTTCCCAGAAGTAGCCATCATTCCCCCTGTGGTCATCGAGCCGCCCAGCGCTCCGAGTCCGGTCACGTTACTCGACTCCCTCCTTCAGTTTCCCGGCTTAGCCTATTTCCAAAGTATCCCCAACTTCACCGTCTGGGACACCGAGCTGGGCGTGATAGTGAAGAAGGTTTGTCAGTCTCTGGTGATCATCTCCAAAAAGCCTTTAACGCGACACGTGTTTGCAAGTATCGTGGTTGCAGTGATTGCCTACGGTGTATGGAAAATCAACGAGGCCTGGTCGCAGGAACTGGATCTGGTAGGCTTGAGTATAATAATATTACAACCTTGCACTTATGGGCATGTACACGGGGAGGGATCTAAATAATCAATAAAAGTTGTCACCAACTACAAAAAAACCACGCCATTTAAAAACAAATAATTAGAATTTAACTTAGTTCGTTGTCTTTTCGACAAAGATAGCGCTTCATGTAGAATTTTGCGTCACCAACGTAGAACGATAAACTTGATAAAGACATATGCATAAGGTGCGGTTAGACTTATTTTAATTGTTTTTTAGCTCCATCTTTAACAAAAATAAATGTTTGAATGCGTGTAAAAATAATTTTTTGTCCGTAAACAATTTGAAGATTTAAAGCATAAGTCAGTAAATATTATTATGTTTAGTTTTTTCAACCCTGCTCATGGCACCCGGGCCACACCCAAGTCTCTATAACCTGTACTCGTTTTCAGTTTAAGGTTTTGTAAGATAACCGTCTTTTCTTTGTTAGGGTTTATTGAAATGTACGCTCATGTGAATCTATTTTAGATCTACGTTCAAACCGTTAAGCGTGTAGTCAGGTAATAATCCTGTAAACAAAGACAAACAAATGCATTGTACAACTGAAGTATACAATCTTCAACATTATAAATATGGTACATACTTTTTCGATCCAAAGATTCATTGACGGCATTATTATAGTAAAGCTTACAAACAGGTACAATTGACAAACGGACAATCGCTTTTTCGTTAATATTCCTTCATGATTTTGATCTCGTCACACTCACTCCTCTCCCTGATTTTCTCTACTTCTCACATTGATGCAAGAATACTATGTTGCCTATCTTATTCTGCCTTGATAATTGATTATTCCTATCACAATTTCCGAGGATATTTCTAAAAACAAGGCTTTATAACCCCGATTATTTCCCCGCTTTCAAAGTTATCCCCACTTCCTGATATTACTATCTCACGATAGGCGTCAGGAGTTTCAGTCTCGTTATGGATGTTAATCGTGAACGTCATTTCAGGAGCTTTTGTTTTCAGTGGGGGGAAAAGGGGGGGGGGCGCAAAAAGCAAAACTTGGTCGGCTTGTTGAGTTGTTAATCATTGGTGGCGCCACAGTACATAGCAATTTAAATAAAACCTGCCAATTATGGGGGGGGGGGGAGGGCGGGGTGCAAATGCCCTACCCAAATGACGTCCCTGGTTAATGGTCTGTTTTTTTGACAAACCGGACAGTGGCGTAGGAAGGAGGTGAGGAGGGGGCGTCAATTTCAGTGTTTTTTTTCGTGGAAGGGGCGGCAAAAAGCCCCCCCCCCCCCCGGAGACATTAATTCAAGCTACACCACCGAAACCGGTTATCCGTTATAGGAACCCAGTTTAAGGCCAGTTATCGGTTTTTACAATGCATTCAAAACGTTAAGGTCAAATTTACATATTTATAAGATCGAAGGCAGCTTTTGAAATTTATTTTTAGAATAGTAAACGCAACTCTCATTTTGATACAGTGGGTTACCGGTCTTTATCCTCTTTTTTTATAATTGATAATAATAGTGACCAACCTGCGACAATGCAATCTGCACTTATGCACACTCGTTAATTGATACCAATACCAAAATATCCGTCTTAAATACGGCTACATATTTGATTCCAAGCAAACGATCACATATTTCATGAAATAGTCTGAATTAAAAAAAAAAATTTTAAAGTGAAAAGGAAAAAATCGCATGTCATTTTGTAAAAAAAAAAAATAAAAAAATACCCGGTTATCGGTTTCAAAACCGATCACTGAAATTCAGGTTATCATTTAACATCATTAGTCTCTGTTGGTGAGCAACGTGGACATCATTAGTCTCTGTTGGTGAGCAATGTGGACATCATTAGTCATTGCTAGTGAGCAATGTGGACATCATTAGTCTCTGCTAGTGAGCAATGTTGACATCATTAGTCTCTGCTAGTGAGCAATGTGGACATCATTAGTCTCTGCTAGTGAGCAATGTTGACATCATTAGTCTCTGTTGGTGAGCAATGTGGACATCATTAGTCTCTGCTAGTGAGCAATGTGGACATCATTAGTCTCTGCTAGTGAGCAATGTTGACATCATAAGTCTCTGTTGGTGAGCAATGTGGACATCATTAGTCTCTGCTAGTGAGCAATGTGGACATCATTAGTCTCTGCTAGTGAGCAATTTGGACATCATTAGTCTCTGCTAGTGAGCAATGTTGACATCATTAGTCTCTGTTGGTGAGCAATGTTGACATCATTAGTCTCTGCTAGTGAGCAATGTTGACATCATTAGTCTCTGCTAGTGAGCAATGTGGACATCATTAGTCTCTGCTAGTGAGCAATGTGGACATCATTAGTCTCTGCTAGTGAGCAATGTGGACATCATTAGTCTCTGCTAGTGAGCAATGTGGACATCATTAGTCTCTGTTGGTGAGCAATGTGGACATCATTAGTCTCTGCTAGTGAGCAATGTTGACATCATTAGTCTCTGTTGGTGAGCAATGTTGACATCATTAGCCTCTGCTAGTGAGCAATGTTGACATCATTAGTATCTGCTAGTGAGCAATGTTGACATCATTAGTCTCTGTTGGTGAGCAATGTGGACATCATTAGTCTCTGCTGGTGAGTAATGTGGACATCAGTAGTCTCTGCTAGTGAGCAATGTGGACATCATTAGTCTCTGCTAGTGAGCAATGTTGACATCATTAGTCTCTGCTAGTGAGCAATGTTGACATCATTAGTCTCTGCTAGTGAGCAATGTTGACATCATTAGCCTCTGCTAGTGAGCAATGTTGACATCATTAGTCTCTGCCCTTTGAGCAATGTTGACATCATTAGTCTCTGTTGGTGAGCAATGTGGACATCATTAGTCTCTGTTGGCGAGGAATGTGGACATCATTAGTCTCTGTTGGTGAGCAATGTGGACATCATTAGTCTCTGTTGGTGAGCAATGTGGACATCATTAGTTTCTCCTGGTGAGCAATGTGGACATCATTAGTCTCTGCTAGTGAGCAATGTGGACATCATTAGTCTCTGCTAGTGAGCAATGTTGACATCATTAGTCTCTGTTGGTGAGCAATGTGGACATCATTAGTCTCTGCTAGTGAGCAATGTTGACATCATTAGTCTCTGCTAGTGAGCAATGTGGACATCATTAGTCTCTGCTAGTGAGCAATGTGGACATCATTAGTCTCTGCTAGTGAGCAATGTTGACATCATTAGTCTCTGTTGGTGAGCAATGTGGACATCATTAGTCTCTGCTAGTGAGCAATGTTGACATCATTAGTCTCTGCTAGTGAGCAATGTGGACATCATTAGTCTCTGCTAGTGAGCAATGTGGACATCATTAGTCTCTGCTAGTGAGCAATGTGGACATCATTAGTCTCTGCTAGTGAGCAATGTGGACATCATTAGTCTCTGCTAGTGAGCAATGTGGACATCATTAGTCTCTGCTAGTGAGCAATGTTGACATCATTAGTCTCTGTTGGTGAGCAATGTGGACATCAGTAGTCTCTGCTAGTGAGCAATGTGGACATCATTAGTCTCTGCTAGTGAGCAATGTTGACATCATTAGTCTCTGCTAGTGAGGAATGTGGACATCTTTAGTCTCTGCTAGTGAGCAATGTTGACATCATTAGTCTCTGTTGGTGAGCAATGTGGACATCATTAGTCTCTGCTAGTGAGCAATGTTGACATCATTAGTCTCTGTTGGTGAGCAATGTGGACATCATTAGTCTCTGCTAGTGAGCAATGTTGACATCATTAGTCTCTGCTAGTGAGCAATGTGGACATCATTAGTCTCTGCTAGTGAGCAATGTGGACATCATTAGTCTCTGCTAGTGAGCAATGTTGACATCATTAGTCTCTGTTGGTGAGCAATGTGGACATCATTAGTCTCTGCTGGTGAGCAATGTGGACATCATTAGTCTCTGCTAGTGAGCAATGTGGACATTCATTAGTCTCTGCTAGTGAGCAATGTTGACATCATTAGTCTCTGCTAGTGAGCAATGTGGAAATCATTAGTCTCTGCTAGTGAGCAATGTTGACATCATTAGTCTCTGTTGGTGAGCAATGTGGACATCATTAGTCTCTGCTAGTGAGCAATGTGGACATCATTAGTCTCTGCTAGTGAGCAATTTTGACATCATTAGTCTCTGCTAGTGAGCAATGTGGACATCATTAGTCTCTGCTAGTGAGCAATTTGGACATCATTAGTCTCTGCTAGTGAGCAATGTTGACATCATTAGTCTCTGTTGGTGAGCAATGTTGACATCATTAGTCTCTGCTAGTGAGCAATGTTGACATCATTAGTCTCTGCTAGTGAGCAATGTGGACATCATTAGTCTCTGCTAGTGAGCAATGTGGACATCATTAGTCTCTGCTAGTGAGCAATGTGGACATCATTAGTCTCTGCTAGTGAGCAATGTGGACATCATTAGTCTCTGTTGGTGAGCAATGTGGACATCATTAGTCTCTGCTAGTGAGCAATGTTGACATCATTAGTCTCTGTTGGTGAGCAATGTTGACATCATTAGCCTCTGCTAGTGAGCAATGTTGACATCATTAGTATCTGCTAGTGAGCAATGTTGACATCATTAGTCTCTGTTGGTGAGCAATGTGGACATCATTAGTCTCTGCTGGTGAGTAATGTGGACATCAGTAGTCTCTGCTAGTGAGCAATGTGGAGATCATTAGTCTCTGCTAGTGAGCAATGTTGACATCATTAGTCTCTGCTAGTGAGCAATGTTGACATCATTAGTCTCTGCTAGTGAGCAATGTTGACATCATTAGCCTCTGCTAGTGAGCAATGTTGACATCATTAGTCTCTGCTAGTGAGCAATGTTGACATCATTAGTCTCTGTTGGTGAGCAATGTGGACATCATTAGTCTCTGTTGGCGAGGAATGTGGACATCATTAGTCTCTGTTGGTGAGCAATGTGGACATCATTAGTCTCTGTTGGTGAGCAATGTGGACATCATTAGTTTCTCCTGGTGAGCAATGTGGACATCATTAGTCTCTGCTAGTGAGCAATGTGGACATCATTAGTCTCTGCTAGTGAGCAATGTTGACATCATTAGTCTCTGTTGGTGAGCAATGTGGACATCATTAGTCTCTGCTAGTGAGCAATGTTGACATCATTAGTCTCTGCTAGTGAGCAATGTGGACATCATTAGTCTCTGCTAGTGAGCAATGTGGACATCATTAGTCTCTGCTAGTGAGCAATGTTGACATCATTAGTCTCTGTTGGTGAGCAATGTGGACATCATTAGTCTCTGCTAGTGAGCAATGTTGACATCATTAGTCTCTGCTAGTGAGCAATGTGGACATCATTAGTCTCTGCTAGTGAGCAATGTGGACATCATTAGTCTCTGCTAGTGAGCAATGTGGACATCATTAGTCTCTGCTAGTGAGCAATGTGGACATCATTAGTCTCTGCTAGTGAGCAATGTGGACATCATTAGTCTCTGCTAGTGAGCAATGTTGACATCATTAGTCTCTGTTGGTGAGCAATGTGGACATCAGTAGTCTCTGCTAGTGAGCAATGTGGACATCATTAGTCTCTGCTAGTGAGCAATGTTGACATCATTAGTCTCTGCTAGTGAGGAATGTGGACATCTTTAGTCTCTGCTAGTGAGCAATGTTGACATCATTAGTCTCTGTTGGTGAGCAATGTGGACATCATTAGTCTCTGCTAGTGAGCAATGTTGACATCATTAGTCTCTGTTGGTGAGCAATGTGGACATCATTAGTCTCTGCTAGTGAGCAATGTTGACATCATTAGTCTCTGCTAGTGAGCAATGTGGACATCATTAGTCTCTGCTAGTGAGCAATGTGGACATCATTAGTCTCTGCTAGTGAGCAATGTTGACATCATTAGTCTCTGTTGGTGAGCAATGTGGACATCATTAGTCTCTGCTGGTGAGCAATGTGGACATCATTAGTCTCTGCTAGTGAGCAATGTGGACATTCATTAGTCTCTGCTAGTGAGCAATGTTGACATCATTAGTCTCTGCTAGTGAGCAATGTGGAAATCATTAGTCTCTGCTAGTGAGCAATGTTGACATCATTAGTCTCTGTTGGTGAGCAATGTGGACATCATTAGTCTCTGCTAGTGAGCAATGTGGACATCATTAGTCTCTGCTAGTGAGCAATTTTGACATCATTAGTCTCTGCTAGTGAGCAATGTGGACATCATTAGTCTCTGCTAGTGAGCAATGTTGACATCATTAGTCTCTGTTGGTGAGCAATGTGGACATCATTAGTCTCTGCTAGTGAGCAATGTGGACATCATTAGTCTCTGCTAGTGAGCAATGTTGACATCATTAGTCTCTGTTGGTGAGCAATGTGGACATCATTAGTCTCTGCAAGTGAGCAATGTGGACATCATTAGTCTCTGCTAGTGAGCAATGTGGACATCATTAGTCTCTGCTAGTGAGCAATGTTGACATCATTAGTCTCTGTTGGTGAGCAATGTTGACATCATTAGTCTCTGCTAGTGAGCAATGTTGACATCATTAGTCTCTGCTAGTGAGCAATGTGGACATCATTAGTCTCTGCTAGTGAGCAATGTGGACATCATTAGTCTCTGCTAGTGAGCAATGTGGACATCATTAGTCTCTGCTAGTGAGCAATGTGGACATCATTAGTCTCTGCTAGTGAGCAATGTGGACATCATTAGTCTCTGCTAGTGAGCAATGTGGACATCATTAGTCTCTGCTAGTGAGCAATGTTGACATCATTAGTCTCTGTTGGTGAGCAATGTGGACATCATTAGTCTCTGCTAGTGAGCAATGTTGACATCATTAGTCTCTGCTAGTGAGCAATGTGGACATCATTAGTCTCTGCTAGTGAGCAATGTGGACATCATTAGTCTCTGCTAGTGAGCAATGTGGACATCATTAGTCTCTGCTATTGAGCAATGTGGACATCATTAGTCTCTGCTAGTGAGCAATGTTGACATCATTAGTCTATGCTAGTGAGCAATGTTGACATCATTAGTCTCTGCTAGTGAGCAATGTTGACATCATTAGCCTCTGCTAGTGAGCAATGTTGACATCATTAGTATCTGCTAGTGAGCAATGTTGACATCATTAGTCTCTGTTGGTGAGCAATGTGGACATCATTAGTCTCTGTTGGCGAGGAATGTGGACATCATTAGTCTCTGTTGGTGAGCAATGTGGACATCATTAGTCTCTGTTGGTGAGCAATGTGGACATCATTAGTCTCTGCTGGTGAGCAATGTGGACATCATTAGTCTGTGCTAGTGAGCAATGTGGACATCATTAGTCTCTGCTAGTGAGCAATGTTGACATCATTAGTCTCTGTTGGTGAGCAATGTGGACATCATTAGTCTCTGCTAGTGAGCAATGTGGACATCATTAGTCTCTGCTAGTGAGCAATGTGGACATCATTAGTCTCTGTTGGTGAGCAATGTGGACATCTTGTGTCGTTTTCAATATCAGTAATAATGTCACTGTGCAAGTATATGATCAGTTAGCCCACCTTTCCGTTACAAAATTTAATCTAGTTGGGTGCAATGTTCCCTCTAAGGTTTGCTGGTTCAAGTGCAAAATCATAAAGTTGTGTGCAAAGTTTTACTTTGTAGAGTGCAGCGTATCTGTTCGAATGTATTTTTATAAAAATTTGCTGCGCGGCATCTGTGAGGTAGCTGCGCAGCCGCGCACCTTAAAGGGAACATTGGTTGGGTGCCCCCCCCCCCCTGATCTGTTCGACGTGATACTATTTTTATCATGGGCGTTATGCACTCCTTACACATCTAGAAATATCTTGATACTCTTGTATTAAGGGAAACTGTTGCACGCCTAGGAAAATAATGAAAATTTAAAAAACAATTGAGAGTGGATACACAGAGTAGGAGGGGAAACGATAGACCAAAATCAAACTTATTAATGTTTGTCTTCTATGCGCAGATTATTATAACATTATAATTTATCATAACATTATTATAACTGTGATCAGATATTAAATAATTATTTATTAAAGAATATATGCCAACCTCCCTTTTCCAAACACTCTTCCCTTTTTCATTAGTTGGTGTGAGGTCTCCCCCCCACCCACACACACACAAAAATGATCTTATATTTCATGATTTCGGTTACAGCAGTTGTTTTGTGGTCAAATAACAAGGTTTGCTGATGTATTCATGAATATATTCCAGGGTTCGCTATCGAATATCAATTTAGATCTTGAAGTACAGAAACATCACCTCTTCAAAATCACGGATGACAAAGCGATGACGTCGAGCCCCGAGCCTTTCTATTTTAAGAAACCCATCCCGGGTGTCTCCCCCTTCCGGTCTGTCAGCAGTGCCGGCACCACACCAGACACGATTGTCTCCACCGTGCAGGAGGCGAAGATGTTTCACGGGCAAGACAATCCTAATCCAGAACCGGAAATAATCTGTTCAAGAGCGGACAGTTTTATCAGCTCCACTGAAAAATTTCAAAGGTGAATTTACTTGTAATAAAAAATAATTTTATTTAAAAAAAAACAAAGAAAAATAAAAGAAGGACACCTAAACAACAAAAATAAAAAAATTTAAAAAATTTAAAAACTAAATAAAAAACAACAAGCGATGCTTTAATATAATTATTATTTGTTCTTTTTTATTTAAAAATATAAAAATTCACTTCATATTTGCAGGCAATTGATAGAGGCCTTGAGCAGATTGGATGAAGTCAGGCTTCGTCTCAAAGAACTTGAAAACGAGAAAGAGCTGCTGGCCGCCGAAATAGACTTGAGGAAGAAAGTTATACAGCGTCTCCAAGAGGAGAACACGTTGGAGAGAGACAAGAGACAACAGGCCGAATTAAAGATGGAGGTAAAATCTTTTAAGAATCTGTGGCTGGAGTAAAAGAGAAAGCGTAACTCACCATTAATAGGTTGCGAATTCACTTATTGCGGGAAGGGGAGGGCTGCAATGATACCCAGGCGCAGGCGGAGTGTGATTTCGAGGCTCACGTTCTCCCCCCAACTCCACATATTTTATATTAATTATACTGAGTGAAAAAAGGCTGTCATGCGTGACGTGTAAACTCAGGTTTAAACAATTGGTGAAAAAGGGGGGGGGGGCGCGACTATGATATTAATCAATAAAGAGCTACGGGTATTGTATAGGACTGTCTGTAGGACTGTCTGTAGGACTGTCTGTAGGACTGTCTGTAGGACTGTCTGTAGGACTGTCTGTAGGACTGTCTGTAGGACTGTCTGTAGGACTGTCTGTAGGAATGTCTGTAGGACTGTCTGTAGGACTGTCTGTAGGACTGTCTGTAGGACTGTCTGTAGGACTGTCTGTAGGACTGTCTGTAGGACTGTCTGTAGGACTGTCTGTAGGACTGTCTGTAGGACTGTCTGTAGGACTGTCTGTAGGACTGTCTGTAGGACTGTCTGTAGGACTGTCTGTAGGACTGTCTGTAGGACTGTCTGTAGGACTGTCTGTAGGACTGTCTGTAGGACTGTCTTTAGGACTGTCTGTAGTACTGTCTGTAGGACTGTCTGTAGGACTGTCTGTAGTACTGTCTGTAGGACTGTCTGTAGGACTGTCTGTAGGACTGTCTGTAGTACTGTCTGTAGGACTGTCTGTAGGACTGTCTGTAGGACTGTCTGTAGTACTGTCTGTAGTACTGTCTGTAGGACTGTCTGTAGTACTGTCTGTAGGACTGTCTGTAGGACTGTCTGTATTACTGTCTGTAGGACTGTCTGTAGGACTGTCTGTAGGACTGTCTGTAGGACTGTCTGTAGTACTGTCTGTAGTACTGTCTGTAAGCCTGTTGCTTAAATGCCGCCGGCAGGTAGGGTGTGGGACTGTCGTATGTCTATTGTTTAAAGGCCGGCAGGTAGGGTGTGGGACTGTCGTATGTCTATTGTTTATAGGCCGGCAGGTAGGGTGTGGGACTAGCTGTAGGACTATTGTTTAAAGGCCGGCATGTAGGGTGTGGGACTAGCTGTAGGACTATTGTTTAAAGGCCGGCATGTAGGGTGTGGGACTAGCTGTAGGACTATTGTTTAAAGGCCGGCATGTAGGGTGTGGGACTAGCTGTAGGACTATTGTTTAAAGGCCGGCATGTAGGGTGTGGGACTAGCTGTAGGACTATTGTTTAAAGGCCGGCATGTAGGGTGTGGGACTAGCTGTAGGACTATTGTTTAAAGGCCGGCATGTAGGGTGTGGGACTGTCGTATGTCTATTGTTTAAAGGCCGGCAGGTAGGGTGTGGCACTGTCGTATGTCTATTGTTTAAAGGCCGGCAGGTAGGGTGTGGGACTGTCGTATGTCTATTGTTTAAAGGCCGGCAGGTAGGGTGTGGGACTGTCGTATGTCTATTGTTTAAAGGCCGGCAGGTAGGGTGTGGGACTGTCGTATGTCTATTGTTTAAAGGCCGGCAGGTAGGGTGTGGGACTGTCGTATGTCTATTGTTTAAAGGCCGGCAGGTAGGGTGTGGGACTGTCGTATGTCTATTGTTTAAAGGCCGGCATATAGTATAGAAAATAAGAAGTTAACTCTTTTTTTTAAGTTATTGTAACACTAGGTATTTTCTCGAAATACCCGGACCCCGATGTTAACAAACTGTACCCGGTTAAACCCTTGTTCTTCATATTTTAAAACAACATATTTCTTTAAATGCGTCTATAAAAAAATGAGTTAGAAGTCTGCACCGAATGCTTACAGCAAGGTACTAGCAAGTGTAGGTCTACATCATTCATTAAGTAGCCGGCACACCCTGTGTCAGTTGCCCTTTACCATCGCCACTAGAAGACTGAATCATCTAGACTCTTTGACTTAAGGTTTGGACTTGGGAAGGGTTGGGGGGGGGGGGGGGGAAGTGGGGGGGGGGGCACCGTGCATCCCCGCGTTTAGGTCGCACTTTAAAAAAAAAAAGATAAAAATTAAGGGCGCGACCTAAACGCTCGACATGATATTGCGCTTGTTATTCAGTGGGAAGTTAGGAAGCATTCATTTATATGAAAAAATCCGCGAATCGTTTTCTCCATTCCTCTCGCGTATACGCTCGACTCGAGCATAGGGTTATCCGGTATAATATAATATATATTTTTTAAACATCAAAGATCGCGTACTTTATGACGATTGCTTTTAATTATTATAAAATTTTTTTTTTTTTTGGTGATATCTGTTTAACAAATATTAGTTATAATTACGCTTTAGAAAAGCCGTTGCCCACCCCACACCCCCCAGTGGCGTAGCGAGCTTAACTCGCGCCCGGGGCACAATACCTTTTTAGCGCCCCCAATACCTTTTTAGCGCCCCCCCTATTCGAAAGCCATACAATATTATAGTAAAATATACCATTTGGCGCCCCATTGTGAGTAGCGCCCGGGGCATGATGCCCCCCCCACTCACTACGCCACTGCAAAACCCCCCCCCCCCCAAAAAAAAAAAAGAGAAAAAAAAAATCAAAGTGTTCGACCTATCTGCGGATCAACCCCAAATACCCACTTTGGCAACCCCAAATACCCACTTTGGCAACCCCAAATACCCACTTTGGCAACCCCAAATACCCACTTTGGCAACCCCAAATACCCACTTTGGCAACCCCAAATACCCACTTTGGCAACCCCAAATACCCACTTTGGCAACCCCAAATACCCACTTTGGCAACCCCAAATACCCACTTTGGCAACCCCAAATACCCACTTTGGCAACCCCAAATACCCACTTTGGCAACCCCAAATACCCACTTTGGCAACCCCAAACTAAGGGCACACCTATACTCTTATGCGACACATACGCGAATAATTACCGCACTTGGTTTTGCTCAGAGTTCCACATCATACTCGAATTTGAGAGATCTTAAATTTAGGACCGACTGATAGAACAATTCTTTTCTTCCCCATTCTGTCCGAATTTATCAGTGTAGACCCCCCCCCCCCCCCCCCAAGCGGTTACCGACGCTAAATGATGACTTAGTCATTATTGTGACTAGAGGAGTTCATTGATGACTGACTTCTACGCTAGAGAAATACGTTAAATGTCTTGTGTTTAAATTGTTATAATTCTAGAATATTGTCCTGCTAAAGCAGTGGTTCTCAACCTTTCTAATACCGCGACCCTTTAATACAGTTCCTCATTTTGTGACGACCCCCAAGCACAAAACTATTTTCGTTCATGCTTTATAACTGTAGAGTATATGTGTTTTCAAATGTTCTTAGGGGACCCCTGTGAAAGGGTTGTGCGACCCCCAAAGGGGTCGTGACCCACGGGTTGAGAGCCCCTGTGCAAAAATATGTGAAAATGATTATAAAGAATTTAATTTTTAAAAAAACACACAAAAACATTTCCATTTCTTTGGATCAATAAAAGAACCTCATCTTATAAATGACATCTATCTATATTTAAAAGGTTAAGTCTGTTTTGTTCACATTAAGTCTGTTTTGTTCACATTAACCAACCTGATTAGGCTAATATAGCCTAACATATTGGCTACTCGCTCCTGAAAATTGTAACGTTATATTTTTCCACTAAACAATGTCCAAATAAGATGATGGAAATCGAGAACTCTCAGCTACGTCAGTTGAGAAAAGAGTTGATGTTAAAAACAAGTCAGGTGGAGAGGTTAGACAAGTATCTGAGAGAGAAGGAGGAGCAGCAAGAGAGGCTCTTCGAAGAGGTGAGTGGATGTGTCAGGTTAGTCACTGTGTCAGGTGAGTCACTGTGTCAGGTGAGTCACGGTGTCAGGTGGAACATTGTGTCTGGTGTGTTGTAACAATCATTTAAGTTTCTTCAGTGAACAACCCTGTTTAAGAATATAAAACATTATGTATATGATGCATGAGGGGCATAAGAATTTTAGAAAGACTTAGGTGGGGCATGACACAAAAAAGGTTGGGAAACACTGCCTTAGACTCTAATAAGATTTTCCCACTCTAATAAGATTTTCCCACCAATATTTAAAAATGATTCAAACATATTATACATTTTTATGGTTGAATTAAATTATAAATAGGCTATTTACAACTGCGGATAATAATGAAAAAAGCATTCATTTATAATAATGCCAAGACATTATTAAATTGTTCAATATACAGTTCCAGTATCGATAGGTTAAAAGCACTATGGAAATTATTTGACACGAGTCTTTCGCTACCTGCTCACGTGGCCCCAATCACGTGACCATCATTCATATTAAAAATAATGGTGTACAACTAGTAGAAAGTACAACCAGAAAGCAAAAACGGCAATTTGGCATAAATATATAGAAAAATACCCAAACATATTTGGAAGCAGCAAATGTGAGTAAAACTTGAAATTAAACTCTCATTGACAAGATGTTTTGGGTAGATATTATCGTTTACATTGTCCATTATCAGAACGTAGTCCTGCCAAGATCTGTGGCGCAGGTCCGTGCCAAGGAATTCGGAGAACTCCAGTCTCGCATACAGAAACTTGAAACGGAATTGAACGTTTCTGGGCGCAATGCTAACATGAGGTAACTCACGCGTCGTGTCGTTGCACTCACTGACATATGGTATCTTGAGGATAGCTACACCAAGACTCGAATTAGATCTCATTTAAAACACTATACAACACTGAAATACAGTTTTTTTTCCATAAAATAATATATTTCCCCAATCCTCTTCTATACCAAGTATCAGGGACGTCAATTATGTAGGGCCGGGTGGCGGCATTTGCCCCCCCCCCCCTCGAATTTTCAGGTTTTTTAAAAATTGCTATGTACTGTGGCGCCTCCAGTAATAAACAACTTGACAAGCCGACCAAGTTTTGGTGCCCCCAACCTTAAAAAAAACCCTGAAATGACGCCCCTGCTCAATATACAGTACACTAAAGAAACTGTTCGACTAAGTCTCGCAGCCCCTCTAAGGTAACGCTTAAAAATGTCTTCAGATAGTATTAAACGGCCCATAAAAACAAATATTTTCGTAAAAATCATTATTATGCATATTTTATTATTTTATATTAATTTTCTGATGTCCCATCCGCTTTTACACCGCAGATTTATTTCATCAATTATTTCAGAAAAACAAAAGAAAATATTACGGACCAAACGCACTTGTGATAGTTTTACGAATCTTATTTAGTGCAGTTATAGGGAATTTTATTTCGTGAAATCAGTGGCATCATATTTCCTTCATCTTCCCATTGAAAAACAGGAAAAAAAAATTGTTTGGGGGTCGGGGTGGGGTTGAAATTTGATATTATGTTGTCATCGGCAACAAGTCTATGTGCCAAGTTTCAGTTTGATAGGTTGACGGGAAATGGGTCATTAGCCGTCCGAAGTTTTTCGCCACACACACACACAGCCAGAGAGAACCACACGAACAAAGGCGAAATTAATATAAAAGATTATTTGAAAATGCAACGAGAAATTTTGAGTTTAGATAACAAACCCTGCTCTGGGGACTTAAGCTGTGCATCAGGAACTGTTGTACCATGGTTGGACATAGAGATTAAACAGCAGATCGACGTGTGTGGAGATGTAAGACACGTGACACCTGCCTAAAAAATGCACAGCGTTGAAAAATTTTAACTAAAAATTGTTGGGGTGTTTTGGGGAGTCTTACAATTTAAAGTGCGTGATGTGTACACGAAAAAATTAAACGGTGAGCCCCAAAATGAACAGTACTTCACTCCTCTCCGGCGTTTTGTACCAGTACCACCGGTTTCTAAACCAGGTTTTAGGGGGGGGGGGGGGGGGCGCGCACCACTAACACTTTACCAATCGATATAAAGTAGATAATTTTTTGTTGGTTTTTATCAACTAACTTAGTAGAATTTGGAATAGAAAAAAGGCTGTACCTATTGGTACACGGGTACCTGAATTGAGAGGTTGGGATTAAAAAACGATTTAAAATATTACTGTTGGGTTTGTAAGATCAAATGAGGTATCAAATGAAAGATAATTGAATGTACTATACGTTTGTAAACTTAATTCTCCATTTTAACTAAAATAAACTACTACAAATGACATCCGAATATCATTAGTCAAAATGGACCCGGACACGCAGCGCCGCCATTCGCACCCGGGTACCAATAGGCTCAATGCTATCCGGATGTCATTTGTGGTAGTTTATTTTAGTAAAACTGAAGAATTAAGATTTCAAGATAGTACATTCAATTATCTTTCATTTGATATCTCATTTGGTCTTACAAACCCAAAAATAATATTTTAAATCGTTTTTTAATCCCAACTGTCAAGGTCATAGAATCAGTGGCAGAGTGTGTGGGTTGATTTGGGAGAAATGAGGTATGTGAGCGAGGTGAACGATTGTCATTTCACGGACGGGTGAATGACTTTTGAAATGTTTAATGTATAAAAGGGGGGTTAACTGTTATGTTCGAGAGAGAGAGAGAGTATATATTCGGGAGAGAGATTATTAGTTTCGAGAGAGAGGCTGTTATTATGTTCACGAACTTGGAGAGTGAACGAGATTGATTCGAGAGCTGAGGTATTTTATTCGCTCGCTAAAATGGATGGACGTTTGGTAGCTGAAGTGAATATCGAATTCCTTATACGGTGAAATATACATGTATACATTCATCAATTATTGTGCATTAATATCATGTACCAACAAGACCTAGACAACGAGTATATTCTAACGGACCAAAGAATGTTTGACACCAACCTCTCAATTCTGGTACCCGTGTACCTATAGCCACTTCGTAGAAAAAAAATACAGTAATACAGTGGTACATCGAAATACGAGTTTAATTCGTTTCGTAACCTTACTCGTATGTCAAGGCACTCGTATGTCGAGATGTCACTGTATATAGAAAGTCAAATATTTTGTAAAAAAGGAAAAATAAAGGAGAAATATTCTATTTTTCCCCTTACAGGGGATAGAATTACAGAGATAAACAGACATCTTATGTCCCTGAGATAAACAGACACCTTATGTCCCTGAGATAAACAGACACCTTATGTCCCTGAGATAAACAGACACCTTATGTCCCTGAGATAAACAGACACCTTATGTCCCTGAGATAAACAGACATCTTATGTCCCTGAGATAAACAGACATCTTATGTCCCTGAGATAAACAGACACCTTATGTCCCTGAGATAAACAGACACCTTATGTCCCTGAGATAAACAGACATCTTATGTCCCTGAGATAAACAGACATCTTATGTGACTATTTAATCAATTTTTTTTTTTTTGGAATAGCTCAACTTCGTAAAGTTAACTATTCATTAATAATATTTCAAACTTATAATAAATGCCCCCAGGAACCACTTGCCCCCCGATGAAGGTCCGAGGCTAGAACTAAGGAACCACTTGAACCCGTCTCCAAGGCTTAGGCGTAAAAATTTAGCCGTGGTTTCGAATCTCAATCTCGTGACCAAGTCTAGTTCGTGCAGCAAGTCCTTCAAAACCGCCGTGTCAAGGATATGTTTGGTTGGCAAGCAAAATAATGCGTCTGCCAACGCTCAGATGGACGAGAGTAGCAGCTCCGTCAGACAGCCGTCGGAGGATTCGTCGAGAAGTTCGCGTTCGCCTGAGAATATAGACACATTCAGATCGGGGACCCCTCACATTCAAAAGAGCCAGAGTGGCAAGGGGGTCATTGCTCACATCAAGGCGCTCATCACCGGGAGCAGGGAGAGCAGCTCCGAATCCGACAACGGGCAGGAGCAGAAGATATGGTCTCCCTTGAACAGTGACGGCTACCCTCTGTCGGATGGTCAGAGCAGCGTCTTTATGTCCGCTTCGAGCGGGTCCGTCTCGTCGGACAACGATACCGCGGTGAACACTCGAGAGACTCCGAGTCACACGCCGAAGAAGAAAGCGTCCGTGAAGCGCCTGTCCAAGCACGAGCGTGACAGGCTGCGAGAGAAAGACGTGAACGTGTCCAAGTGTGTGCAGAGCTCTCATCGCATGCTGGGCAACACGCTGACCATCGACTTGTCGGAGATCATGTACATTGACGACTCCAGCTACAGGAGCCGGCAGTCGCACCAGGCGTCTGACGGCTGCAGCTCCTGCTCGTTTACGAAGATGTGCTCAAAATGCCCGAGCTTTGCAGAGAGCAAGATGGGCAGCGAGGCTAATCAGTCCGGGAGCTCCGAAGACCGCGAAACTGAGAGCGAAGACTCCTGGATTGTAATTAAGCCAACAGTGGGTTGAAATCCACTATGCAAAATAAAAAAAAACCAACAACCAACAAAACTGGGTAAATGCAGTTCTAGCCCCAATCCCAGTTATTCAGAAACGCTGAAACGCTTTATTTCCAGTTCAAGTCCAGAAATTTGCAGTGGGAGAGGTATAGACTTGAACTATAGATCTAAATTCATCAGATAATTTCCTTCTGAAAGTTTATTTCAATAACGCATGGTTGTCTTATTATAAAATGCATAGCCCCGTAAAGTAAAGAAAGGGTCAAATGTTGAAGACTGAATGTTAAAGTTTCTTGGTTATGACGTGTGTGTGGTGGCGAAGCGTGAGCTGTCATTGGCGCCTTTGGAAAATAACGCCCCCATGAGTGTGCAAGTCTAATTCATTGGTGGTAAATGATTGATTAAATTAAAGTAAAGCATTTCAACGCAAAACGAATCACGTGCTTGTTCATTGTTGTTTTTGTTTTCTTGCTGCATTTTAAAATACATTTTTGTGTGAAACAAATTTTTTATTTGTTTTTATTTGTTAAATTCTATATGTTTTAAAATAAAGTATCAAATAACTCCCCGATATTTTCTTCAAGTCGCAAAGTAAATTTTGGGCTGCAGGTGAAGACTTGGAGAGCCGCCAGTTTGAGAACCATGCCTACGTGGTGTTTTCATCCTTTATGTGGACCTACACATTTTAGTAGCCGACCATGCATGCAGTGGTGTAGCTATAAGGTTATTTCCACCCATGGCGGGCACAGAATTTTGCCACGCATTTCCACGAAAAAGTAGATGGCCGAAAATGCCGCACCTACATAAAGAAAATAAGTGCCGCCTCTTCCGCACCCCTTCATACGGCACTGCCTAAAAGGTAAAATTTTGAATATATCAAGCGTGTTTGAAAATACTATCATTATTAGAAGAAAACTCAAGAATTGCAGAGAATAAATATGAACATTAAAAAAAAAAAATTAGTTACTTCAAAAATTCCCTTTCCCACAAAGCCTAGTGCGTATGGTTAAGAGCGTGCCCAACAGAAGTTGCACCTTTACACAACGTGTTTTGAGACCCCCCCCCTTGTGCCTCCCCCCCCCCCTTTTTAAGTATTTTATGAATAGCCCTATACATATTTTAAAACAAATTCCCAAAGTCTCATTAGTTCACGTTAAAATTATAGTTTTAGAATTTAGTAAAGCTAATATATACATTGAACAATAATTAAAAACACTTTAAAGAACTTTCAATATTGGATTTTCAAACTTATCAGTTACATCATAAAAATCCATTCTTTGGCAGCTCGAATTCTGACAGTCTTAAATGATCTCATATCATTTATGAACTAAAATAATCTATGATATGTTTCATTTTGGAGAAGATTTCCTCGTGCAAAAGTGACGGATGAAAAAACAAGTATACATGTTCTCTAAAATATTGGTGGTATTACTTATATAAGTCCCTTCGTCAATCAAAGTCGATCTATCTAAATATAGATCAATCTTTGGCTATTTATAAACCCTTTCAGCTTGCTTCTTTCATATGATTTTGTTAGCCTTGATATTAAAAAATGGCATTTTCGGTGTCCCATGGAATAGTGTAGTCAGTTTCGGAATGATAAACTTTATATATTCTTTATTTAATCACTGATTCAGATAATAGAGACGTTGACGTAGGAAGAGATGGATGGTGTTGGAGTTCCGCCCCAAGAATCACTTGTGCGTGTGTGTGTGTGTGGGGGGGGGGGTAGTATTTTCGGTCCACTTCACATACTGATGTGTATTCTATATTTTAGGACATCAGAGCGCTGTGAACATGTTAAAATAGCATGGACACAAGCGCTATAAAAGTACTCAATCACAATCATCATCATCATTTAATTTACTCATTGAAGGAAGACTTTATACTTTAAAATAATAAAATCTGGTTTCATCCCATCTGTTTTGTTAAAATGAAGAAGTTCGCTGGTTTCAAAATTGATAAACTAATGGAATTTTATAATCCGTTTAAAACTGCAAAAATTTTTTTACGACTAAGCCTTGGTCTCCCTTATACAGTGACGGCTACCCTCTGTCGGATGGTCAGAGCAGCGTCATTATGTCCGCTTCGAGTGGGTCCGTCTCGTCGGTCAACGATACCGCGGTGAACACTCGGGACTCCGAATAACACCCCGAAGAGGAAAGCAACATATTTTATAGCTTAGCTTTACTAATAATGTCGCATAGGAGATGGCGTCGGTGGGCCGTCGAGCGTGAGCTCTTAATGCCCCTCCCCGGCGCCCCCCCCCACACAATCCAGCGCACTGAAGGACTTAACCCGACGCCAGCCCGTGCGGAAGGGCGCCGGGAGCTTCCCCCTTGACCTAGGGGAGGCCCGGTCGACCGAGGACGTTGCGTTTAAAGCGTCCGCAGTCCACTCTCTGTGGGTCAGGACGGCTTTACTTCCACTCCGGGGGGTTGGTATTGCGTTGCCATTCCCCACCGCCCAGGGAGTCTTTCGGTCGGGACGTTTGTAGTGGCGGGACGAAACGGTTGCCTAGGAGCGGCTTTCTCACGGCCGCGTAGTTAAAGTCATCGGCATGGGTTTTGATGGCCACCCAAGCCTCATATCCATTAACAGCAACTAGTAATCATGTTAGTGGCAGCTCCCGTTGCGTTGGGAGTCATGCGTTTGGCCGGGGTTTTTTAGCTTCGGGTGGACAAGTCCCCCTACTAGTCTGCCACGCCACGAAGAGGCAAAACCCCATGTGGGCGCCCCCAAGTCTCCTCGGGGACGCTGCCGCTTTCGCAGCACAGCGAGCTCTTACTCCAAATGTCGCATAAGAGATGGCGTCGGTGGGCCGTCGAGCGTGAGCTCTTAATGCCCCTCCCCGGCGCCCCCCCCCCACACAATCCAGCGCACTGAAGGACTTAACCCGACGCCAGCCCGTGCGGGAGGGCGCCGGGAACCTCCCCCTTGACCTAGGGGAGGCCGGGTCGACCGAGGACGCTGCGTTTAAAGCGTCCGCAGTTAACTCTCTGTGGGTCAGGACGGCTTTGCTTCCACTCCGGTGGTTTGGTGTTGCGTTACCAACCCCCACCGCCCAGGGAGTCTTTCGGTCGGGACGTTGGTAGTGGCGGGACGAAACGGTTGCCTAGGGGCGGCTTTCTCACGGCCGCGTAGTTAAAATCATCGGCATGGGTTTTGAGGGCCACCCAAGCCTCATACCCATTAACAGCAACTAGTAATCATGTTAGTGGCAGCTCCCGTTGCGTTGGGAGTCATGCGTTTGGCCGGGGTTTTTTAGCTTCGGGTTGACATGTCCCCCCTACTAGTCTGCCACGCCGCGAAGAGGCAAAACCCCATGTGGACGCCCCCGAATTTCTTCGAGGACGCGGTCGCTTACGCAACCCAGAGCGAGCTCTTACTCCAAATGTCGCATAAGAGATGGAATCGGTGGGCCGTCGAGAGTGAGCTCTTAATGCCCCCCCGGCGCTCCCCCACACAAACCAGAGCACTGAAGGATTTAACCCGTCTCCAGCCCGTGCGGGAGGGCGCCGGGAACCTCCCCCTTGACCTAGGGGAGGCCCGGTCGACCGAGAACGCTGCGTTTAAAGCGTCCGCAGTTAACTCTCTGTGGGTCAGGACGGCTTTGCTTCCACTCCGGTGGTTTGGTGTTGCGTTACCAACCCCCACCGCCCAAGGAGTCTTTCGGTCGGGACGTTGGTAGTGGCGGGACGAAACGGTTGCCTAGGGGCGGCTTTCTCACGGCCGCGTAGTTAAAATCATCGGCATGGGTTTTTGAGGGCCACCCAAGCCTCATACCCATTAACAGCAACTAGTAATCATGTTAGTGGCAGCTCCCGTTGCGTTGGGAGTCATGCGTTTGGCCGGGGTTTTTTAGCTTCGGGTGGACAAGTCCCCCCTACTAGTCCGCCACGCCGCGAAGAGGCAAAACCCCATGTGGACGCCCCCGAATTTCTTCGAGGACGCGGTCGCTTTCGCAACCCAGGCGAGCTCTTACTAAAAGGGGGGATTACTCAAAAATTACATTCGCCCCCAAACAACATTTCCTAGTTTATTCCTCTTAGTGAATGATTAATAGACATTGCAATTCATCAACTGGTCTAATAAATTGTAATGAAAAAGAGAACATCTAAATATTTCAACTTTGCATGAGCTGGTTTAAGTCTCATAACAGATAGTCAAATGCCATATTTCTCCCCCAGGGCAAGGCTATGATGAGATTGACTTTGAAAGCCAAACCAGCAAGCGGCTTTTATATTTCACCCGTTACTGTGAGTAGTGTGAGTCGTGACGTGAATCTGATGTGCCACCAAGGATCAAAAGAGTGTTAAATTTTATGTGGCTATTTCACCTACAATTTGATGGATATGAATAATAAAAATGTTCCTTAATTATAATTTATATTCAATTATAATGAAAATGTAGGCGTTTATGCCGCTCATCAATTCAATATTCAATCGAACACTCCGAACAGCAGGTGCGCAGGAAATGAGGGGGCAGCCGAGGGGGCGGTCTGTGCCGGGGGACACATTTTTCTGTATGACTTGGGGTGGCATTTTCTGCCAAATGCAAAGTTTTATTTTTGATGTGGGGGGGACAAAATTTTTGTCCAGCCAGCCCTAGGCGGCACTCACCCTAACAAAGCCACTGCCGAACGGCCTAAAATAAAAACTTAAATGCTGTGATCGTGGTATCGCAGAACATAAATTATCAGCTCTCCCCTCTAGTGTCTCGTACATTCTATATGCACATGTGGAGAAGCTGGATGAAGCTGTCAGTCAACACTGAATTTAAATGGTTCGAGAAGCGAAAGTAGGCTAAATTCCAATGTGCCATCTAGCGGATCCTTTTTTTTTTTTGATCAGCCATCTTTTTTAGGAAACTTCACTTCCTGTGTATTTATCGTATTGGTGGAATCCGTTGTGATTGTTTTAGTGACCTGTGTTACGTCTACTATTTGACATTTATTACTTGATGGTTTACATTCAATCGGTTTGCATGAGGTCCCTCGCAGTACAAGATATGTAAGTGCTTAATTTTGGTTGTGTAATAAGCCAATTATTTAAATTAGCATATTTAGTTTTAGGGCATAGGCTAGAAGAACTCAGACTAGAGTCTAGAGCTAGAGGCTAGGAGTAGGGCTACATAATTTTTTTAATGACATGAAAATGTCTGATGTCTGCTATAAAATGAAATGCCTGAATACAAAATAAAGAAAACATTAAAAATTGTAAGACGAGAAATAGAGCTGAATCGATGTGACTCAGCTAGTGGTAGTGAGATAGTTAATTTAAAATAACTAAGAATGAGCCCACCATATTTAATTATGTAGGTAGTCATTAACAATTACAACATTCAACATCCAGCCCTTGGCCTGGGTCTGACTAATTAGTCTTGCATGAGTTAATCAGTTTAAATAATAAAAAGCAAAGGCTACTAACAACTAGTCTAGTCTACTTAATAAGTTATTAATAATAAGTTAATCTTCTTGGGCCTGGGCTTGCCTTGAGTAAGGCAGGTCATCATTCATACATTCATAAGGCTAAGGAGATACTGAGTGAGTCTGAGACAGTCAAATTTCATTCATTACATTATTTATATGCACTCAAGTTGGTATGCAGTTCAGGTGCATATCATTATCATATTTATTTCTTAATGAAATTCATATTTTCGCATTTAAACACTGTTGTTCCGGTTTGAAGTGCTATTTAATAATTTATATTTAAACGGTTTATTGAAAGTTATTAGTTTATTGATTAGATATATTCTTTTATTAGTTTTTTTTATCCAAATAAATGAAAATTTGTTTTATGACATTGTGCATAAGTATTTCAGCACATATATAAAATAATTAAAGACAAAAACTTTTAAAAATAAATAATGTAAAATATTTATTAATATTTAAAATAATTTTTTTTTAACAATTTGAGTTTATATCATCTCCACGCAAATGATTGCAGAACATGAACTCATGCAAAAATGAAGGGCGGCATGTGCCAAATGTATTTAGTTTGGGGTTTGCATGCTTCCACAACATTCCACCAGCATCATTTGGATAGAAAATCTTTTATTGATGGACCACAATGGTGTGTTTGTAGATTCAATATCTGATCTTTGCATTCATAAGCCACCCATCCATACTATTCAGTAAGTGAGTCTGGATGCATAATAATAATATAGCTCTCTTTTGCACTCATGTAACGTGATCACATATCTGTCAGGAATTTCATTGAGAAAACAGTGACCACTCTCTTTAATGCCACTGAAAACTCAGTGGCCCTCTCTCCACTGTCTTATTAAGGGACATCGATAAAATAAAAATCATTTAAATAGCACTTCAAATGGGAACAACACAATATTTTAATAACCGACACTGAAGTGGCAGATTACCAAATTAACTCCAGGTTTTTGTGAACATGCCTTCAATTGAAAATTTCATTTATCATACCAACTTATAGGTGAAAAAATATGGCATATAGTGTGAAAAAAAATTGGCAGATCATTTACAGACTATGTACCATTGGGGGATGTACAACGACACTTAAGAAATAAAAAGAAAAGTTCGCGCTGTACAATTTAGCTTTAGTTACCTATAACTGCCTGGAGTTCATTTAATAAAAATGCACATAAGTTTACCGGGGAAGATGCAAAATTCATTAAGAAATAACCTCTAGGTATCTGCATTGTATCTTTAATAATTGAAAAGAAATAATTATTACATTGATTATGTCACTCACACAGAAATGATGGATTAAAGTTATCACTTGGCTAAAGATGTAAATACCAAACTTTGCAGTGATAATATTTTTTTCTATAGCCTTTTCATGGACCAATGGAATTTCAGGATAATGATTGTAGAAATTGTGCATTTTAAAGTTTATTTGGAATCTGCAAATACTCACCACCCATATGCACCCGTCTAAATCAACCATTCCCCTCCTTGCATAGGAAGCATTTGATGGCCCCTAACTGCAATAAATTTATATAAAATAATTGAAGAAACATTTAACAAACTTTAAATGAAGGTGTGATCTAATTCTTTATTATTCAGATTGTTATATGACAATATTCAATAAATATGCTAATTAACTGAGATTTTGTTTGTTTTTTGACTGGTGTAACTTTAAATTTAGTCTTAAAATCCAGTGCATAGGGAAAGTCTATCAATGCACCTTTAACTAGTGAGCTATTTTGGAAATAGCATAATTTCAATGCAATGGCAAGATTCCATGACTGGATTTATTTAAAAAATGTGGAAACTTCTTTTTTAAAGCAATTAAGATTTTTGAAAGGAACATTTAATAAATGCAAATGCTTAGAATTACAATAATCATAATTAACAAAAGTATATTTGACTCATATTTCAGACCACCAAATGAGTGACACTGTTAACAGAAAAACAATAAATAGCTTTAAAATCAGTTGTCTCATAGCATTTACTTGGATATTGATGGAAAAATTGAATATAAAAAGAAACCCAATATTTAACACATAAAAAAATACAAATTTCCCTCTTCCCTATAAAAAGTATTTATACATGCCATTGCTTTTCATTTATTGAAAACATGCTTCCATCACTACTGTATTTGTTTCCCCAGATATAGAAGATTTGTATTAACTTAGCAGTGTACACTTTCAAGTTCATCCCAAATTAAAAGCAGTTGTTCGCTGGAAATTATTTGAGATTGATCATTGTAATAATAAATTCTAATGTAGATAACATCTTTGGTAAAAGTTTGTCAAATTTTATTTACAAAACTATTCTACCGTGGCTTAATAACATATTTTCTTTGCGTTACGCCTTTTTTATGTTTTCTTTGGTTTTAACCAATTAATGGTCAAGGTTTTAGAGTCTGCCGGTGAAATCTATTTTAAATGGTAACCAGGTGTGCTTGCTTTAACTAATGTGGAACTAAATTTTGGTGAATGTGTCCTCTTGGCTACTTCAATTGGATGTATCTTATTGGAATGGATTCTTAACAGTAAATAGCATGAACTTTATTAGTTTTTATTAGATTCTATTTTATATTCAGTCACAACACACATTTTTAAATGAATTAAGGTGTCACCTCCGAGGTCAAGACTTAACAATATTTTAAAACTAATTTAATTAAAATACCAGGGATTCAGCTAACCACTATTATTTTGATATGTTTGATACAGGATCAATTCTAAAGTTGTTTCTCATTTTCTTTCTTTAACTTTTTCATGTACAGTGACCACTCTGTGTATTTAAATATTTGCTTTTCATCAAAATTTGTTTTACTAAAAAGAGAATGTTGTTCTTCTTTGAGCCCTTTGTGAGGTACATCATGATGAATGCTTTTCATTCTTTCAATTTTATTTACACTGACACTTCCAAGAACCACAATTGCTAATTTGACTTCCTCATCCTTCCTGTGAGTGTGAATAATAACATACAAAATTTGGGGGGGGGGGGGGGGGGAGACTCCCCATGATTAAATATTTAATAGTTCTTAATGGTTGATGCACAAATGCTGTCCTTAAGTTTGTCTTGAAGTGAAAACTTTTTGTTTAAAAAAGGTGATTTTCAACGGTGTGCAAAAAATTCCACATTCCATTCTTTTGACAATGACAATTCACCCAGTTGTGTCTCTTTAAAAATGGTTTTGTCTCTTCAGAAGCCTTGGGCTCAAGTCAATTCTTCCTGCTTTACTGTTTGAAAATGACATAAAATGCTTAAGTAAATAATTCACGCCACACAATATGTTGTTCTAATTCCTATGATGGCTTATTATTATGATGATGATGCTAGATAAACAATATAGTTTTTTAAAAGTGAAACGTTACACTGACTAAAAGATGCGCAGCTGTTTACATGTTACACTGACTAAAAGATGCCCCAGCTGCATATAAAGTCATATTGTAAGACAGAGCGCAGCTGGTTACATAACAAGTACCAGGGCGGTATAATGGTTACACACCCGGGGTTGCCAAATTTACGGATAGTCCGGAAAATCAGACCTTAAAATGACCAACTGTTAAGTTCGTAAGGGCTTTACCAAGCACGCAGAAGGCTACAAGATTTTGCACCGTATGACATATTTATATACTTGATAAACTTAGCCATACACCAGGGTTATTTTAATTGTTTTGAGTTTGAGCTTGATATTTTTTGACAAATGTATATAAAAACGTGTCCATAGATATAGTTTTCTTTGGTCAAGATTTAAACATTTAAAGAAAGTGTCGGTAATTGATTAAAAAAAATGATCTGTCAACTTCACAGAGAACAAACTGGGATTTCTGTGGGCAACTTCAAGATAGGTCATTTCGGAAAATAAATTACTAACTAAAGAAAATACAAATTTTCATGTGATTAATAGTGCTAAACGATTTAAATATGATTATGTGTTTAACTAAAGTGCAAAATGCAAAACAAATGAATAACATGGTACTCTGGTTGTGTGCACAGTACAATAAACAAAGTAACCCCCCCCCCCCAACAACCGCCCACAACAAACACACTGGACATGGTTCAGGTCACCCTTAGTCGAGAAAATTCCGATCAATCAACACGTTCGTTAAATACAGTCCACAAATAAGACATAGACCAAGACAGTTTCGCGACATTCCTATCTATGGGTTCGCGGCTTCCATCTACACACATCACACAGTCTTGCTATTGTCAGTTACATTCACGTTAGTAGTTGACCTTCTAGTTTTGTTATGGAGATATTGAGTTAGAAATAATCGTCCATGTTTGTGTCATTATAGTATATGAATATGCCTTCACACTACATTTTGACAGATATTGTTGAGGATTAACTTTGTGTTGAGATTCTAAATCCACCACAGCACTGCAATATAAAGCCGCGCATAAGCTTGTTGCATTATACGGAAAATAAACGATAACATGACGTAAAATAACCAGTTGTGCCTAAAAGATTCAACTCCATCTCCACACCCACTCCATAGTGATCAGTGGTTCTCAACCTATGGGTCGCGACCCCTTGGGGGGGGGGGTCGAAAGACCCTTTCACGTGGCTCGCCTAAGATAAACGGAAAACACATATAATCTACAGTTAAGAAGTAGCAACGAAAACAACTTTGTGGTTGGGAGTCGCCACAACATGAGGAACTGTATTTAAGGTCGCGGCATTAGGAGGGTTGAGAACCACTGATAGAGATGGACAAATAGGTCACGCCAGTGGACGCGGATTTAAACAATTCAACTGTGAGATCATCGGTGCTTAGTATTCACATCCGTATCTGTTGTCATTGTGCTATTGGGCATTACATCATCGATTTGTAGTATTTAATTCCTACTCTTAGACAGTGACACTATTTACAGCCCAACAAAGAGCCTGGCCAGCAGTACCGCTTCAGGGCACGACTATGTTTACTATCGTGCCAACAGGTCGTGGTGTCTACATTTTAACATTCAGGGGCGTAACAACCTGTTGGCGTAGGGCACCAAGTTCGTCCCAGCATTTTCTATAAACCCGTTTTCCTCGTGGCTGTAGCAGTTATGAACTACATAAGCCGGACAGAGTCGTCACTAGTGCTTGCGATGACATCATAAACCAACTCATGTACGGTGAAACTGGAAGGCAAAACCTTGGGGACCGAACCAAAAGTGGTCTTATTTGTAGGGATGGTGCTATTAACATGTTCAGCCAGTGTTAAAATATCATTCCATGACCGGGTAAACTTTGTTATCCTGGGTGAGCATCAGATTATTAAATATACTCTTGCCTTGTGTCCACAGCCGTCGCGTGACTCTTGTAGGCCCACTGACACGTTATCGCTTTTGTGTCCCCCCACCCACCCGCATGTAAAGTATAGAGTTAATTTTTGTTCTCCACATCCCAACTTTTGGGCCCCTTAACTATCCAAGGGCCCCCTAACTATCCAAGGGCCCCCTAACTATCCAAGGGACATCATTCAGAAGTAGGGGTTGCAGGGCTCTTTTCATGTTTTAGATTGGCGCGACATTCTGTCGTTATTCCTTATTACTCCAGTAAAGGTCTTTTCACAGTTTTAAAAATTATTTATTAAATTATAGTGATACATTTGGTCTACCTGATTTTAGAAATATATCCTTAGAATTAAAAGACATTGAAGCATTGTATTCTTTAACTTTTTAACATTTAAAAAAATGCAGGATATAACGCGCCCCCCCCCCCCCCCCCTTAAAAACCGCTGTCTATACTTGTCTTATGTTCTTAACTGCTTCACCACTCTCTATCAACGAAAATAGAAGAATTGGTATATACTATATCTTACATTTATCGGCATTTTTGAACATCACACAGATAGTATGGTGTCAATGCATTATTTACTAAAATAGTCAACGTGAACATACACACCCTTTATTTAAATACCTTATAAAAACCAGCAGCAGCTGGGACGTCCAACATTCCAGCGGCTCGTTTTATGGATATTTGAGATGGGTGCACTTGTTGCTTTGTGGCGCACTCAGTAGGTCACCTAAATGCAACAAGTCATTTTACAGCTGCCATGTGTGCCTGCGAGCCGCACGCAATCTTTTGTTGGAAAATTTGCTGGCTTGATATTCGTGAGAGGATGGCTTGATGGTTAATTTATTGTATGTATGGACAGTGGTGATCTTATCGTACACTATTACTAGGTTGGGCTGAATTGAGGAAACATGGCGGTTCCCAGCAATTTTCGTATAAATTTATAATGCTTTTACACAACATGGGAACTGAACATTCAATTTGTGTTTGTAAGCGGACTTCAATTTAATTAATTTTTTTTTGGGGGGGGGGGGGGGGGGGGGGTGCGCAATTACCATCGAACTTATTTGCACATTTGAGCTAAGAGTTTCTATTGAAAATGGATATTAGGCCAAGTGACATAATTTAGGAGTGGTTTGCTAAAGCTGTGCAGTACATGCTAACGCTTTAGAGTGGTTATCTCTGCTCCAGTATTACACGTCTTTCACCGGAGCAAGAGCGATCAATACACGTTTGCGAGACTCTTAAAAAATTTAATCAGAGGGAAGAAACGTAGAATATTATAGACGGTCCCCATGTGTTGAACTTATTATAGATCTTTGATTGAAAGAGAGGATGTGTACTTGTAGGAGTGGAGGGAGACAGAGAGAGAGAGTACCCCCAAGAATCTCTTCCGCCCTCGAAAATGAGATTTTGGATTCGGTCCACTGTGGAAGAAAATAGTTGACAACCAGTCTTGGGAGTGGAAGCGAGGAGGCAGGCAATGGCGGAATCGATAAGCAGTCTCCGCTGGTGTGGGAGTGTGTGAGGGAAAGAGAGCTAGTGTGTGAAATCTCCCTTCTGCCAATTCACTTTATTTTTCCCCTTATACATTATGTTTTCTATCCACTCGAATCGGTTTCCCCCTTTCGTCGTTCAGATATGTGAACTTTCTTGCACAAATTTATTCCGAAGGCGCCAAGCTCACACCGTGGTTGCGTAAATTTAAACAGCTCCCCGGTGCTTAAACATTTTAGATGATGGATCATTTGAGGAAGAAATCCAAGTTTGCGTTGAGCGATGCAGGGTGAGTGATTCAGTGTTGACTGTCCTTTGTGTAACCGTGGGGCCGATCAGCAGGAAATAGAGATGGCGACGAGATGCGACCACCGCCGTGCTGCTGCTGCTTCTACTTGTTGTTTCAACTTTCGCTATGGCGGGGTGTGTGTGTCGGCGGAGTGGGGCGGTAAAGATGCTCGCTGGCCGAGAAAAGAGATCTTGAATCGTGACATTAAGGAATGTGTGATTTGGCGATTGATATTACCACGAACACATTACAACAAACAGGGGTCTGACGTTTAGCGTTTGTTGTTGTTGTTGCTGCGCTGAGCGTGTGGTAAAGTTGGACTGGTTTCAAGGTCAATACCTTGAACAAAAGTGCACTCGTACCGATGAGATATAAGATGGCTACATTTTGAACCATTTAAATATACGGAGAACGGGTTCAAATGTGTAGGACAATGTGTCTAACGCAGGTTTAATTGACATTTTAGGCTTAATATATGTTGGTAATCTTACCCTGTTATTTTTGTTTTGTCACGGCTCTACGCTAAAATTTAGTAAAGTCATAGTTACATCTGTTTACAGTTGTTTCCAAAGGGACCCCTTCTTCTCGGGGCACTACACATATATATCTTCCTTGGCCAGCAGTCTGTCCAAAACAAATGTATTGTTTTAAGCCAGACTTCCGTTATTTGCAAACACAAAATGCTGTACAGCCTGGGTTTATATCTCTCTCTCCCCGTCTAGGCTTCCCCCCCCCTCCCAAATCCTTTTAAAACGTGAAACATAAAAAAAACCAGACACACAGTTTTTGGGTCATATTTGTGTAATTTTGTAATTAAAAATGTATTAGAAACTGAGGAAAAGGAATGGTTATGATTGAGCTTTAAAGTTCATTCTAAACAAATGACATTAGTATGACAATAATAACATTAGTGAGATGGGTTTAGTTTCACAATAATTTCATTAAAAAAAAGGATCCTGGCGGGCTGAAGAATAACAGCTGCCTAGGATATACCTGTGCTCAGGGGAAAATATACATTTCTAGTTCTTTGTTAGGGTTAAGGTCTTATCTTTTATTTAGTTCTTGCTGTAATAAGGTAAAGAAGCCTGATTCGTTTAAGATAGTTCTATGTATACAGAAGATAGTTCTATGTATACAGGTTTATTTCAAGTCAGGGTTCCTTAGTTTACCTCCTCACCCAATTTTGCATTCAATTTCATACTTTCATAATATTTGAACATTTTATTTTATTTTACATAACTGACTAACAAAGAGACATAAAAAAATGAAAAAAAAAAGAAACCACTTAACACAGCGGTACTCAACCTTTGGGGGTCGAACAACCCTTTTATAGGGGTCGCTTCAGACTATCGGATAACACATACTCTACAGTTATGAAGCGGCAAGGATAATAATTTTGTAGTTGGGGTCGCCTGAACACGGGAGCTGTGTTAAATAGTAGCGGCATTAAGAAGGTTGAGAACCACTGACTTAACATTTGAGAAAGGCAAAATACAAAAGAGGCAAGGATAAATTATTATGCACCAAGTCAGATGTACACATATTATAAAAGGCTAGTAGCCCCTCTTTTGGCTGTGCCTCATGCCCCCAAAAGCCCTGGCTGAGGGTAATGTACTGTGGCTGTTTTCTTAAATGGACTATAACCAAAATATTTTAATGGAATGAAAAAGCTTTACAAAGTTTATTTGTTTCATTTTCTCTTTTGGGTCTTTTATTTTTGTAAAGAAATGCCATATTCAAAAATCAAAAAGCAGTTATTTTTAAAGCTCTGAATCTCAAATACAAATAATCCATATCTTTACTTAATAAGGGCCTATAGAGATGGTTGGCAATTTCATACATTGTTAACTCCTGGACTGAAGGGACAGTAATAGCAAGACCCCTGTATTCTAGAATTTATGTGTCACAAAATGATGGCTTCTGAACTTCAAAGTTATTTTTTTATTTATTGAAAAGTCTAGTCACTAGGCCAAGCATTTGATGGATATGACTTTCAGTAAAGCTTTCTCAGCTTATTTTATTAGTTGGGGTCACTATATATTTTCATAATTGTTCTGCTTTTATATGAAAGTTAGAAGGAGTCTATAAAGAATTTGGAAAAATAAAGGGTTTAAATTCAGTGATAAAGGTGCAGTCATTTTTATGGGGTGCGAAATGAAGCAATTAGTTTTAATCAGCGCCTTATTTTAATGAAGGCAGTCCTTGTGGTTGTCCTGAACTGAAATCAAGCTGTTAACTCTGTGCAGTCCAATGGTTTTTATGTTTTAATTTGTTAATTAAGGTCATCTCACATAATGGGATACCATAAAAAGAGTAGCTAATTAATACATATCAAGTAACATATTTAATTGTTCGAAAATGAATGGGGACTCATATTTTATAAAATGTGATTGAAAATGATTGTGTTTTTTCTTTCAATCATGATTGAAGTGTGAAAATGATTTCACATTTAAACATTTTTTACACAACCAATATATTGTAAGAAAGAAAAAAAACCTAACAATAAACATTTATTTCACTTACGCAGTATGTTTTTCAAATTTCAAACATTTCATAACCATTACAGTCTGATGCTCTTTTCTTTTCAAAACAGTAGCACAACTGCATGGAATTAGGTTCATGTATATAAGTAAGGAAAAGAAAATGTAGAGTTCTGTAGGTGTTATTTCTTTCCAGTTAGTGTATAGGTACTTTTTTTTTCTCTCTCATGTGGTTGACATAAGCATTAGTGTAGTCACACATTTTCAACATGATCTCCTGACAGAAAAAGAGTTTGAACACATTTCCTGTTGATGATAAATAGTTTATTTGTAAATTGCAAGTTAGCATGACATAAAAGCAGGATTTTATTGATCTAATACAGATATAACAATTGTATAACAGTTATAATAATATAAATAAGCAAACTATATACCAGTTTTATTAATAATAATAAAATACAATGTTCATGAAATCCAGTTAGACATAGTGTCAGTTTTAACATTGCACTAATCAAGATCTTGACATTTTTATGTGTCAAATTTATCCAGCCAAATCATTTTTTTTTTATTTCCCAAAGGATGCATCACTCCAGGGAAACTGGTCATCTTCTCAGTTCAGAAGCTACTTGCATGAGATATGGCCTTGTGACTTTTAATGATTTAAACAAAACTATTGGGTTGTTTTGTTAAAAAAATTTGATTCATTCCCCAAATATTTCATTTTAATGATTTTATTTGAATACGCCTGTAATGTTAATTTGCCATTCACTCCTTGAGCCATTGCTCTGTAATTTCCTTTTCTAATCTTATTCAAATAACAGTTTCAGGTTCTTCATTTTTTTAGCACTTATTGTCATAGCTTTAGTATAAGTTCTAAATTTTAATGATAAAATGCTGCCAAATTTTCATAGCCTAAAATTCTGCATTAAGGGTTAATTATTTAGATTATTTAGATGTATTATGTTAATGAATATGTTGCCCGGTTACAATGTTCTTTTATTTTTTAAAGCCCCCAAAGGCATTGCTTATAACTTATAATTTGTTGATAAGAAAATAAGGTATGTTAAAGAAATAGATTATGAAAAAATCCATCACACTTATTCATGTAAGGTGAATAATTTGCTGATGCATACAGAAGTAACTTAAATCTAAATGAATCAACTTGGCTAATGATTTAAGACAATCTGAAATATTTAAAAAAATATATCTATTGTTATCAGTTCACAACTTATTGTTGGATGCGTTAAAATGAGATAATATTTTACTGCACTTGATACATTTTATAACTGTCTCCAAATGATAAAATCTGAGTAAATGATAAAATTACACATCACCCTGATAGTTGTAAGCCTTGTCCACTTTAATAAATGCGGTATCAGATTAATTAACCTTGTGTGCATTTAAAAAGTAATTACCGGAAACAAAATTTTCTTTCTATTTAATGATGATTTTCCTTTACTTTCAGAGCAGGGAGCCATGTCCATAAAACTGGTCTCCGGCGGTAGTTATAATGTGCGAGCGTCGGAAATGGCGCATATTCAGGACCGCACACCCAAGGCTGTTAACTGTGCTGTCCACTTTCTGGATGACACAGTGGAGACCTTTGAAGTAGATGTTAGTTGGTGTCTTTATTTTACATTAAAAACATAATTCAAATTTTATTTTATTTGAATACATGCAAATATTGAAGAAGTACTTTTAACCACAATTACTCAATTTTCAAGCATTTGGATGCATCCCTAAAAAATTATAATTTTGGATTTGGTATTAGGTGGGGAATGTATTTATACCAAAATGTAGTGGACCTCTGGCCATAAGTGTACTGACTATAAGTTTAAATTTGCTTCCGCAGCATAAATGCTTTTTTCCTTTCTCAGGGGTTGTGTTTTACCCCAGCTCCCTTGCCCAGGGAAACCTCACAGATTTATTTGCTTGGCACCCAAAGAATATGAATATCAGAGGACCTTGAGCAACAAATATTGGCAATGAATTTAAAAATTAATAGTTTTTGGACAGCAAATTTTTAATCTTGTCTTGAAGCTTAAGTTTATACTTATTTTTTTAATTGAATTCATCTTGGCTGCCTTTTAATTTTTGTTCTAGAAACGAGGCAAAGCTCAACAACTGTTGGAAAAAGTGTTTGAACACTTAGAGCTTGTTGAAAAGGATTACTTTGGCCTCCAATATATGGACTTGGCTCCGGGAGATGACACTTTGGTAATATTTTTTACTCTTATTTATTTTAAAAGATTAAAAAATGCCACAATATAAATAATAATAAATAGTTTTCAAAGGAATATACTAGTCATCTTTAATCTTTGCTTACTTATATTTTCAGAGATGGCTTGATCCCCTAAAAACAATAAAGAAACAATGTAGAGGTAAGTGTTCTTTACATGCATTATTAAAATAAAAAAAACCAAACAAAGCCCTTTAAAAAACATTTAAATTTGCTTAACAAAATTGGTGTTTATTAGTCAAGTGCTCACAATAAATCTTATTATCTTTTTTAGTACATCTAGTGCAGTGGCTTCCAGCCTGTGCTTTACTGAGCCTGAAGGGCTTTTTGTGCATTTCCCAGGGGCATAATAATATAATAAAATAAATAAAAATTGAATAAAATAAAAAAATAAAATAAAAAAAAATAAGAAAGAAAAATCAGAATTTGGAGTCACTTGAAAGTGAATTTTCATCGCAGTACCATTGTGATTTTTAGCGATTCATCCAACAGTTATCTGTGCCTTCACCTTAAGCTGAACCTCAGGGGAATATGAGATTTAACATTAAAAGTGAATTAAATATTGCATTTCGTCACCTAAGTCCACAGAAGTTTTTGCTGCATTTACACGCTTAATTAAAAATCTTGCCAGATGAAGCAAAATTTGTATTGCTGCCTTTCTCAACTACACATCTCTGTGAAGCAGGATTTTCAGCCTAAGCAACTACCAATATGAAATACAGAAGTCGCTTAAATACATAACCAGACATTTGCCTGCAATTATCACCAATTGAAAATGATAAACTGCAAAAAAATAAGACCCCATGTGTCTCTTTAATTTTCAACATTATTTTATGTATTATTTTTTTCTCCCCCCTCCCCCTCTGTAACGCTACTCCTAAGTCTAAGCACAATCATTATTCGGGTAGGTCTAACACACCATCCACCCCCCCACGCTCCCGCATAGTGATTGAATCTAAAAAAAAAAGGTCTCAGAAGTAAAAAAAAGTTTGACATCAAAGTTGAAAGGATTAAATTTTGTTTTTATCCTCTTTATTTTGGGTAAATTAACATGCCATCTTGCTTATCATGATGAGTTTGGAAATTAACCGTTTCCTCTTGCTAATTCAATACTTTCTTTTCCTCTTGCTGATTGATTAGTTGATTCACTATATTTTTAAACTTTCCCACAGTTTGCTGTCCAAAAACGACGTCACGCATCTAGGGTGGGAGGGGTCACATTTTTGTGAGGATGTGTGACAAGGTTTGGGGGGGGGGGGGGGTTTAAGCAATGTGATGTCACGTTAACAGGAACATTATAGTAGTAACTATGACAGTTGTGAGAATTAAGGTCAAAATGTGGGGGCGGGAGGCTACCACACGAAGTGGGCAATGTTCCCTTTAAGGTGCGCGGCCGCGCAGCTACCTCACAGATGCCGCGCAGCAGTTTTGAGCATCCGCGCAGCAAATTTTTTATAAAAATACATTCTAACAGCTCTGCAAAGTAAAACTTTGCACACAACTTTATGATTTTGCACACGAACCAGCAACCCTTAGAAGAAACATTGGAAGTGGGATGGAGTTTTTTTTTAAATGGAGGGCGTGAAAAAAACTGTGCGTGACATCATTTATGGATGGCCGTTATCCTCATTTACTTATTTATTTCTGTGTTTATTTCTTTATATTTGGCATAACTTTTAAAACTTGCACACAGAAAACATAATTATTTGTCAAAGTATTTCTAAAACTGAAAGATAGTCACCTCTCCTTATTCTTTTAAGATCAAATTAGCAAGTTTTTAAAAAATGAAATAAACTTTTCCAAGGTTAACTTTTGTAGTCCATCTCATAGGTATTGGTTGATCAACATAAAAGTTCAAAAGGTTCTTAGCGCCAGTCTATCTTCAAAGCCTACTTTGAGTAAAATTTACAAAAAATTTCACCATAAAAGTTTAATTGGTCAACACAAAAAAAAAAGGGGGGAAAGAGAGAAATATAGCAAAAAAATGTCATGAATTTCTTTCCAGGTCCTGTATATGATTTCTACTTCCGTGTAAAATTCTATGTGTCAGATCCCAGCAAATTGGCAGAGGAGTATACAAGGTATTTCTTAATATATCAACAGCTTATCTGAATTACCTTGTTATAAATAGTATTATTAATTATTGCTTTTTTTTTGGTTGATTTTTGAAAACAAGAAACCTTAAACTTATTTTAAATCAAAAGTTTCATTTGTGTCCGTCACAACATATTAAAATTATATGGCATTATATTTCTGAAATTGTTTGAATGTTGCTGTGATTCAAGATCTTATAGTATCCTGGAAATACATGTCACTCAATGAAGTATTCTTTCTTTCTTTGTCTATCTATGTTTTTGTGTGTTTCAGATATCATTTTTTCCTTCAAGTGAAGCGTGATATTCTCTCAGGAAAATTGGTTTGTTCGGAGACTAATGCTGTTATGCTTGCTGGTTATGCTGTACAATGTGAGTAACATTCTTATACCTAGTCTTAACTTTTTTTTATCCATTTTGGTTGGGATTTTTTTTTTTTAAAGTTAATACAAGTTTCTGAGATTTTATTTCAAATAATTTTTCAGCTGAATTAGGAGATTTTAATCCAGAGGAACACAAAGAAGGATATTTGGGAGAATTCCTATTTATCCCTGACCAAACTAAAGACTTTGAAAAGCAGGTTGCAGAAAAACACAAACAACACAGGTATTAGATCTTTGTACTAAATAGCTTATAATGTTTTTGAGGGTTACCGGAAATTTGATCGAAAGACATTTCGTAGACGGAGAATTGATAGATGGAAATTTGATACAATGGAAATTTGGTCGAATTTGTTTTTTTAGTTTACATGTTAAAATTTTCGTCAAATTTCTTTTTGAACGCACTATACTATATTGTAAAAAAAAATAACACAAAGAAGGATATTTGGGAGAATTCCTATTTATCCCTGACCAAACTAAAGACTTTGAAAAGCAGGTTGCAGAAAAACACAAACAACACAGGTATTAGATCTTTGTACTAAATAGCTTATAATGTTTTTGAGGGTTACCGGAAATTTGATCGAAAGACATTTCGTAGACGGAAAATTGATAGATGGAAATTTGATACAATGGAAATTTGGTCGAATTTGTTTTTTTAGTTTACATGTTAAAATTTTCTTCAAATTTCTTTTTGAACGCACTATACTATATTGTAAAAAAAAATAATTCGTTCGATCAAATTTCCGTCTATCAATTTTCCGTTGACAAAATTTCTTTCGATCAAATTTCCGGATATGGTTTTTGAGATCAGCATTTTCCACTTGAGCCGTCCATCATGTAAAACTGTGAGTAAACATAGTGTAAAGGGAAGACAGTAGCAGCAGAGTTTATTTACTAAGTTTATTGACTGGAGACTCAAGACATTACAGTAATTTAACTATTTCTCTTGAATGTTCTGTTATGCAGGGGTCAGACACCAGCGGATGCTGAATCTCTTTTTTTAGAAAGAGCCAAGAGATTAGAAATGTATGGAGTGGATTTACACAATGCAAGGGTAAGTTTACTGAATTTATTGTCTGTGCTTTATCTTCAATCAATTCTCATTTTAGAATGGTAAATAGAATTGTCTTGATTTAAAAAAAAATAAAAATTTCTTTAATCATCAGGACCAAAGTAATATTGATATACAGCTTGGTGTGACCTCTGCAGGACTTGTGGTTTTTCAAAACAATATTAAAATCAACACTTTTTCTTGGTAAGTTTAGTGTAATATTTAATTACATCAGATAAAATATAGGTGTATTCTGCAAAGCGCATTAATAGCTATCTTTTCAATGGTTACAAATGTTGACAATTTTCCACTGATGTTTATTAATAATGATAATAAAATATAAATATGATTACAATTTCTTAAATGACCCGTCTTTGGCTTATGGAGAGCATTGCTAAGGGAATGAATTTGTAGTCATTCATTTGAAAAAGTTATGAAGAAAGCAATAACAGTCAGCAGTGTATTATTTTACTATTTTAGGTAGTAGAATTTAGTTGAATGTTGTTTTTTTTTAATGATGTGTGTTTGATACAAAAAAATACATTTAAGCTCACAACTTCTAAATACTACAGGAATTGGCATCTTTTAATTTTCAGGGCCAAGATAGTCAAAATATCATTTAAAAGGAAACAGTTCTTTATTCAATTAAGGAGAGAGGTATGTCCATGTTTTATTTAATACTAGAGTTCTCAAACAATGATTTGAGTTGTGTTCTTTTTGTGCATGATTTCTCAAATGTTTAGATATTCCTATTTTTTACCATAAAGAAAGAAAGATCCACTGAGTCAATTATTGTGAGAAATTATTTTTGACTTTATTCCATGGAGGACATTTACTAAAAAGACATGTTTTGTTATGAATTAACTGACTTGCTTTAAGTATAAAATGAAATTGTGACTTGTTTCATGTGTTTATTGATTGCATTATAATTTTTTCCCTGACAAAATTCATGAACTTGAATGGTTTTTATTTTTGTATTCGGGATTTATCGGTGTTTCAGGTAGCAGATAGCGTAGAGGATAATGATGGCAAGGGAGAGAAGTCACAAGTAAAACCTTGTTTGTTTTGTTAGAACTTATTTTCCTTTGTTTCATTATATTAAGAAAGAACCAATACAAAAAGTGCACTCGGCTTTACCATTAAGAGCAGGGACTAATTGGCCAGCTGTCTGTCATCTGATTAGTTGTTACTAATGCATCTGCTAAGGTCTTGCCTCATTAATGTTGCTTGAAATTTTGTTTATCAGCTTCCATTTCTATTTGTATTGTTTTCTTGTCATTTAAAAGGAATTTCCTTTCAGTTTCCTGTAAATCATCTGCTTGGACTGACCATCTGTAATTTTATAAAAGTATTTCATTGTGTTGAAATGAATTCAGTCTTTTTGGGGGTTCACTTAATAATAATAAAGCTTGAAAATTATGTTTTCACTACTAAATGCAGCAAAAATTACAAAGGGCTTGGCTTTCATGGATTGTTTGCTTGTACAGTATATGGTTATGAAAAGAATTTTGCTTTTTAAATTATTGTATACATTTAATTTCCTCATTTCCATATTCATATATTTAGTTTCAGTCACAAAAAGAATTAAAAATAAACCAAAACATATAAGTTCATCTGAGTATTTTATTTTGGTACCATGTATTTTTGGCTGCTTTTTTATTTATGGTTTATGTGTTTATATAGAAAATTGCATGTTCATTAAATACATTTGATTAAAAATCAGTGCATGGTAAGGGCTTTGCAGACCTGTTTACTTTTACAATTTTGGCGTACAATGTACGATTTTTAGATGCTTTTTACGATTGTACACCGAGACCCGCCGAAACTACGATTTTCAGAGACCGGGTGAATTTTTTTTTTTTTTTTCTGATTTAAAAAAAAAGATAAATTTTGGTTTTGGAAGTTTTAGCCCTTTGTAAAAAAAGATCTGGCAGTGAATGGATCGAGAAAAACGATTGGTTGTAATTTTTTTTTTAAAGTTGGGACCATCCTTCTATATATATTTGGTCATATTGTTTTGTCACAGTGAACTAGCTATCTGCGTCAACAGTAGTATTTAGACTAGTGGCCCTGGCGACAACTTCACTCACCGTCCCCTTTGACGGCTACCAAGCCTGTGACGTTGTTTTCTTACATAATTATTTTGTTCCTCTGAACCGCGGCGATTGTGAAAAAAGAGAGAAAACTAGAGGTGGTTTTTAAATAAAAATACATTATCCAACTGTTCAGCACTGGAACGTTGGATTTGGACATATTTTATAAGATCTAGTCAGTGGCATTTACAAATATTTTTAGAACTCGCAAAGCAGCTCTGTCCTCCTCAACGATTTTTGATATAACAGTTTGGATTTGGAATCAAACCCATCCCCCCAATTAATGAGGGTGGGGGAAGGTTGGTTCCGCCGAGTGAAATAAAGACCTGTTGGTGGACTACAGTGTGTTGTAACTTCTGGTAAATATTACCACTACAGTGATCTCTTTATGAAAACACAAAGCAATAGTATACGATAACTGCCAAACATTGTGGGGATATTTTTATATCCTTAATAATGTGATGTTGTATTTTCACAAATGAACTCGCTAGCTATACTTTAGTAGTAGAGAAATTACAATAATGTTTAGTCCACCGAATGTTCACCGCGCGTGTGACGTATATTTTGTTGGGCTACGCCAGTGGTTCTAATATTTTCGTTTGCCGGCACCTATGCCTTATTAGGTTTTCACCAGGCTCCCTGTGTGAAATTCTTACAAGTACAATTCGAAATAAGTTTTTTTCTAAAGACGATTTTCGATCCTGGGCTGACCGAATAACTTGGGGTTAAAACCCGTGTCACATTTTGTTTACTGTAACAATAGTATCATCCTAATATATATAATGGATTTTGCTGATTTTTTATTATTGTTATTGGGGGGGGGGGCGTAAAAAAAAGTACGCGTTCAACAGGGGGAGGGGGTTACATATATTGACTTTTATGGGTACCGGTACATATATAGATGGCCCCTCCTTGCGTTTGTTCACTTTGTATGACCTAATTTTATGACATAAATATCTCTTACGGTGCGTTCCATTTTTTGACGGTGCGTTCCATTTTTTGACGCCAGCTTAACTCGATTCCACTGAACACGCTATACAAGTAGTTATCATAGACATAATGTAGGCTGTATTTTTATTTATTTACTACTATTAAGATACTGTATTGTACGATTTTGAGACGATTTTGAGACGATATTGTACGCTTTTAGGAGTTGGAGGGTAAACAGGTCTGGCTTTGTTTTTTAAAGTGAACATATGCAAAAGTCTTCTTATGCTGATTAGCTCCATTTTTGTTCCATTATGTTATAACAAAATTAAGTAATGGCATCAAGTATTTTGTTTATTATCTGTTAAAGGTTGATTTGTTTGCATGGATATTGTAATATGCACCATGATTGTATCATTAATAAATGCTAGCACACTTTAATATGTTAAAATTTCAACTTGCATATGCTGGCAGAATATATGTTTAGCTTGTTCTTTGCTTTTGATCGTAGTTAGCATTCCGAAATCTATTTTTTGTTTTTAAATCTGAGAAAAGAAATAATTTTTTATAGCTCTAAATTTGGCTTCTGGGGATATTTTCAAGTGAAGATTGAAACAGCCTTACATTTGAAAACTATATCAAGGACATGAAGGCTTTTGCTTATTATTTTAGTGTGATTTGACAAACATCTTTTCATTATTTTACAATTTAATTTGCAGTATTTTCCATTAACAATTTTTTTATTGGTAAGGTGCAAAGATTTTTCACTTATAATTATCCATACAAATTAAACAATGTAGCGCAATGGCTTAAATAGAGGTCATTTGTGTTGATCCATTCCTGTCATGATAACACATTTGTAAAACATCTTTCATATTTTGTAATCCATCTGTACTACTTAGTTAATTTGTTAATGAGTTAATTTTTTTACTATTTAAAATGAAAATTGTGAAGTGAAAATTCGAATACATGGTTTTAGCAGAAAAATAATAATTCCGATTACAGTTCTTCTCAATTTTTACAATTACTATTGTGATTGTCTTTTTGAGCATGCATGCACTTTTTTAAAACATAAGTTTATTTGAATCCATATGCATGCATTATGGTTTTCTATTTTTACTTTTTTTTTCAGAACGAGCCAGTAGAGAATTTAATAGGTTTTAACATGGTTAGCTACAGATCCTGTAAAAACCTGTGGAAATCATGTGTTGAGCATCACACATTTTTCCGATTACACCATCCCAATCCACCTTCCAAAAAAATATTTACCATGGGATCTAAATTTAGGTACAGGTAGGTGAATCTTGACTTTCATATTTTTTTGAGATACCTAGTTATTAACTAAATTAGGGAGATGGTTGTTTTTTTTTTAAATTTCCCTTTGCACAGAAATATCTAATACATTATATAAATTTTGAATGCTTAAAGTTAATTAGAAAGGGAATTGTTGGATTTTTGTGGCATTTTAGTCAGAGCACTGGATTTTACAACTTAGTAATCGGTGATAAATCATATTTTACACTACTATGTGCTTTTGACTCCATTCTCTCTGTGACATCATTTTCTACCAATTCATGACATCATCATATCATTATTATTGGTAAGCTCTCATTTGAATCACTTTATTTATTATTTTCTTGTTGTCAGACTTTCCTCTGTAAGCTTTTTTTTTTGTTGCTTAATTTTGTTTTATTCTTCTCAAATCACTTTGAATTTTAAAAAAAACATGAATAATGATAGCACCCCTTGAAATTTGCTTTGAGCATCTAGTGTGTTTTATGCTGGTGTAAATCTGTCATTTATTTTATTTTAATTTTTTTTCTTCCCTTCTAGGATGAGGTTTGGCTGTTAATATTTTAAGTGTGGCCACTATTTTTTTTAATTTTCTCAGTTAATTTGTCCAATAATAACTCTTGAACCTGGTTCATTGTTACAATCACAAGCCATCAAATTGTATTCTCTTGTATGGTGTGACACTGGTGTCATAGGGTTAAACAGATAGAGCTGAAATATCCAAAGGAGGGGGAGAATTTGGGTTCGCTGCTATTTTAAAATGTCAGCTGGTGCAGTTTCATAATTGGCAACCTTTATTGATTTGACACCAGCTGAATAATGAATGTGAAATAAAGAAACACTATTATCCCTGTGAAGGTCTTGTATGCGCGCTCAAAATAAGAAAAGAACTCATAAAATTGTAATTGAATAAAATGTACCACGTCATACTTTCATTCAAAGTTAAAACAAAATGGATACATTTCATTTGCATGATGGGTTGGTTGACAAATGATTGTTGCACTATAGCTTTGAGCCAATCATTTTAAGTTGTGTTTGGGGGTGATGGTTTGTTTGACTAAGGTTTACCCAAGGTTTGGAAAATGTGTTAGTGATTTAACAAGTTTAACCACCACATTGTAACACATGGCGCTTTATTGTGTGTCTGGGCATGGAACCCAATTTTGATACACTACCATACTTTGACCCTCCTATGATATATTTCTATTCAAATAATATGAAACTAATGTGGTGCAAGTTATTAATACTTTATTTCTCACTTAATCTCTTCAACATAATGTACTGCCTTTCGATATTGTTTGAACTTTTTTCTCGTAGAGACTATTTTATGACAAAGATTTTCTAACTGAGAAAGTGGCTGAATAAATTCTTGAAGTCAAAGCTCAGCTATCACAAAACCACCCCCACACCATTTAATTTCCTGTTTCATCAAAATTATTTGCATATTAATCACATTGGAAATATGAAAAGAAAAAGATGCATACCAGTGTTTTAAACATTTGTTACCTTAAGTGAGTGGAATTAAGGGAATCTTGCTTCAAAAGTTCATTTGAAATACAATTGTTGATGTTTTGCTTTATAACATAAAAGGTATAGGAGGACAGGATGGGGCTAATGTCCTGGCTGTGCTGTACATTATGTTTGAGAGCAGTCAGTGTTGTCCACCACATGCTAGTTTAGAAACTCACATACACAACATGTATTTGTTGCAGTGGTAGAACAGAATTTCAAACATTAGAAGAAAGTAAACGAAGGGCCAAAATAGAGAGGCCTTTTTCAAGGTAGGCTTCTAGAAGTCATGTCACTTTTTTTCCTCAATCCATATTTTGTTTATATTAATTTGTTTTTATTCTGTTTTTAGAGCTCAGTCAGTCTTTATATTTCCGTTTCTAAAGCTGTTATGTTTTTTTTCACACCTCTACTCTTTTTTTCATTTGTGTCCTTTAAGCTTTGTGCACTATATAGATTACTTAAGGTTTTTAAACAAATATCACCTAAACTCTATCAATAGTGTGTGCCATCGATTACTGCCAGAACTATTAAAAAAGCATAATAAATATTCTTTAACATAGTATTTTGAAAAACGCCTCTCATCGTAATTGGTTTTATATTACTGGGCTATATAATGCCTATGATGGACCATTATTTACATATTTAGTCCACTAGTTTTTTAAATTTGGAGCCGTATCTTACTTATCAGCTATGATTACTAAGTTCTATTGCATGCATGTATTAATATTCAATATTTGCATTGCTTTTAACATTGCTTTTATATTTGTGTGCTTGTATATACGTTGAAATGTTTACCCAAATCATGCTAATATTTGTTAATATTTTCACACTTATATTTCCCCAATGAACTCAAAAGTAGGGTGAAAGATGGATTAATGAATTGGTTAAAATTACTCTTTGGTCCTATATAAAAAAATAATATATATAATTAAAACCAAAACTTTATAAGCTTTTCCAACTCCAGCAACACATAACTATTTAATGGAGAGCATTTTGCACATTACAAACATTTTCTAGTGTTTGCTTGTTTGTTGCTTCAATAATGCTGTTTGATCATTGGCTCTCCTCCCCCCCCCCCCCCCCCCCCCCCATGTTCCTTGGCACTGGCTTGCTTTGTCTTGGTTTTTTAAACTTTTTTTTTATTGGAGCTTTTGGGACTTTGTATGATATAAATTTAGCTTAAAATCATAGAATGAAATGCCATATTCTCCTTGCTTTCTTAAATCTCATCTTGCTTAAACTTGTAGATGTTTCTATGTAAACTTGGTTAAGACTATTTACATGTAGCTATGAGTTTTCATTTCAGCTAATTTCCTTTAGAAGTCCATATTTTGATCATAATAAATATCCTCTAATTTTTACTAGGTTCATAGAATCTTAAAAGAATTCAGTAGAGTGAAAAATTTAAAAAATCTAAAAAAAATCGTGTTTGATTTATCTTTTGTAGTTGATACAACTATAAAGGAAAGCTGACCTCGTTAATCAGGGCTTTTAAATTATTGAATTCTCATAAATAAGTATGGATTTATTAAATAATAAGTTTTTTGTCTCAACATTAGAAAATTGAAACAAAATTAAAATCAGTTTATATGTGACTTAAATTTTCATAATTTTTATTACCAGGCATTTAACATAAACTTAATAAGTTATATTATTTAATTGTATTAATGCTAATGTTGCAATATGTGTACATAATGGTTCAATATAAAAGATGTTACATTTATATTCTTGTTGAGTTTGAGAAGAATAAGGTTCAAATAATTGTTCAACTATTTTGTAAAATTTTGTGATTTGTCTATATATTTATCATGCTCAGTTAAATTTATGCTGTGAATTTAGTGGCATTGGATTTTTAGATACCAACACAGAACTGCTAATAAAAAAAAAGTTAGACAACCATTACAAGTTAACAAAACTCCCCATGAATGCAATAAAAGTATTTATATACCTGTTTTATTGATTTTTAATGTTATATTCTGTCATTGTATTAGCTCTACTAATTACTTCAGTGAAAGATATAGTGCATTAATAGGCAGCTTTTGAATGAGATTAGCTAGTTATATTCATTATGATTGGTGCATTAGAATAGCTAGTGATGTTGCATGATATAAAAAGGCATAAGATATCTCATGTTTTATTGCTGCATCACACCCCTGACTCGACACAAATACATAACATTTTAAGAACTTTATGTAACATGTTTATTAGTTTTTAAATACATTATTTTTGACAAGTTTGATTAACTTGACATTACTCTTCCATTAAATCTCTCTAGATCTCCAAGTAAAAGATACAGAAGAACTGTGGGGGCTGTGTCTAGGGAAGCAATCCTAGAAGAGAACCGCTACATTGAAGGCTACCGGCAGATGTCCAAATCTCAAACATTCTCCACCAATTCTAACAGCAGTAACAATGCGACCAGCAGCAGCAGCAGTGCCACCACCACCAGCACAGGCAACCATGCCTTCAGCAGACATGACGGCGTGTCCAGTCAGGTTAGGGCCACACTGCCACATGACTACAAGACAGGAAGGACTTCATGGAATGATGGGAACCAATCCGAGAAGTCTGAAGAGTAAGTACATTGCTCGCTGTGTAGTTATAGTTTTTTTCTACTGTTATCATACATGCATGTTCTGTTGCATGTCGTAAAAGTAGTATGAAGACTGTCAATTCTTTGTTGACCTGTTGATTCATTTAACAAGGTCTTGCTGATGTAGAATGGTGCTCGTTTATAACAAAAAATCTTTTGTTATACCTAATTAATCCCTAAACTTATGTTGCAAATGGAAAAAACATATCATGTTAGTAAAGCTATGCCCCCTCTCAATACAGAATTTAGCGTATCAAGATGAACATTTAATTAAAAAGTATTATTTTTGTAAGAGTACAATTTATCAACAATTTTATTTTTACTATTGGTCATCTGTTATATTTTAAAGCAATTAAAACAATTTTTTTGGGCTTATATAATGCTTTGTTATGGTTCATCACAAACAGGAATCAACAAATGATTTTCACTCAGGGTAAATCTTTCATATGAATTATCAAACAATATGCAGCAGTTAATGAATTAATAAACCTGTTGAATGGGCTGCACTGCAGGATTTAGATTTGTAATGATGCTAAAAATAAGACATACAAATGATATTTGTACATTTGAATGAAAGATTTGATGAGATTCTGTTAATGGATGAAACCCATTTATTTGTCATTGGAAGCAGTTGTATCTGTCAGCCATCAGCCATAGCCCATATCTGTCATTGGAAGCAGTTGTATCTGTCAGCCATCAGCCATAGCCCATATCTGTCATTGGAAGCAGTTGTATCTGTCAGCCATCAGCCATAGCCCATATCTGTCATCACCCACTCGCCATTATATCTCTCATCAGCTGCTCCCTATACTTGTCACTTATTTCAATGACACTAACAATAACGCATGTTTGCACCAATTAATTATGTATGAGGCCGTCACAGAGGCTCAGCTTGCCACCAGGGTGGCTAAACCTGATTAACCTGCTGCGTTAATAATGTAGTGAACCTGGTAGTCGACAAGCAGATCATTGACTGCCCAAAAGATCAGACTGGAGAAGAGTGCAGTGATGAAGTGCTTTCAATGTTCTTTTAATTCCTAAAGTCTTGTGAAAGGAACAACAAGAAATCAATGCTCCGTTTTATCCCCATTCATTGATTTTAATGGGGGCAAAGATTATGAGCAAACTCTCACCACCACAAAGAGTTGTTATGGGGAACTACTTGATGCTGAGATTTATTTATTTTTAGAGACTATATCTCTACTCGCATTTCCATCTGGTGAAGCTTAATCTTGGGTGTCCAGCCTAATCTGTTTATTTACACACATGACATTTTAAGACTTTCACCTGTGGTGTTCACCTGGTGAATGGCTGGAAAACTGGGTCGACGGAGGCTGGTTGACACTGTCTCTTAAATTATCGTGGTTGACAGGGTCAGCTTTGCAAATGAGTGAACGGATGGGTTGGTGAGCTCAGATCTACTTTTATTAGTTTTATGCCTCGATAAAGAGTTAAGTCACTTCAACCGAGATTTTGTAATCATTCAATGTTTAAGAAAGTAAATAATTAATTCTACTTTTGTTGATAATTTAAAGATTTCATTTCAATTCTAAAAAGGAGCAAATAAAATTTTTTTAAAAACATAATACAAAAAAGACTTTACATTAAAGATGACTTTAAAATGCACTAAAAAGTAGAAATAAGAAATAATTTCTTAAAATGAATTACGCAAAAAAAGTGTATTTTCAAAAATTCATACAAACAAAACATATTTAAGTTTCATCTACATTCCATTAGAATCCTTTGGCTACTCGAGTGCTAATCTATTCTTGTGCACAGTGTTTCTTTGGGGGTGATGCATTTTAAGAGTTTTAAACTATTTCTACTTTAAACCTCTTATAGACATTTAAATACAATTATTTATTTATTTTTAAATTTAGACCTAATTAGTACTGGGGACAGATGTTGCTGTAAATAGTTATTGGAAGTGGCTGAGACAAATTAAATGTAATAATTTCATATACTTTTTTTAATTCACTTTAGGTAAGATCATTTTTAAGATTTAAAGTTAGACATTAAATTCAATTGCTATTTTTACACAGTCTCAAATGTTCGTATGAATGCTTTTTGTAACAAAAAGAAGATTTTAAAGACAAAAGGAATTGTACAAAATAATGTCCAAGTTTTGAAATGTCCAGATGTATCTGTCTACCCTACTTCCTGCTGGCAAGAATTCAATTATGCAAGGTCCTTGATTAGTTCCTTGAATATATGGAAAATACACAAATAAATTCACAATAAGGGCACACACACAACAACAAACCAATAAAAAAAAACTATAAACTTAACAGTTTTACTAGGGATTCATTAATGTAATTTACTTTTTTATGGAGTGGAGAAAGAGAATGTATCCAGATCTGCAACAAACCTTTAAAAAAACACATTGGTTTAGATTGTTTTCTAGTTCAGTTATTGCCTCAGCACATTGAACGTTATTTTTTCCTTTTTAAGCATTGTTAATGGTTTTGTGTACATCTAGAGAACAGGAGTATTTTTACACGGCAAAATCTCAATAATTGGTGTGTACCTTAACCTTTTGACTTCTTTAAAGTTTCGACAGCTTTCAAAAATCTTAAATTCGCTTCTAGGATACAAGTTTTAGTCAACAAAGAAAATAATGATTTCGTCTGTGGGTTTGAACTTCACAAATATGCAATTTTATTTGCTAACCTTAATAAAATATATGCTTACTATGCAACTGGAGGAGACTTCGCATTTTTGTCAGAGGTCTACTCAACATGTAACTAATATACAAAAGGTGGCTATGACATTCCCCATTTCATTTACATTTAAATGGTTTTTAATTTGTGACTCAAAGTAGTTAAACATATTCTCATAATATTTTCCCTATTATTTCTATCCACCATACGCCTACATTTCCTCACGCTACACCTATATTTCCACACCCTCCACCTACCCTTTCCCAACCTACTCAAACCTTTCCCAACATGAATCCTATCTTTTCCCACCCCAAACCTATATTTATTAACTGGAAGCCCATCTTTCCCCACCCGAAGCCCATCTTTCCCCACCCAAAGCCCATCTTTCCCCGCCCGATTCTCACCTCTTCCCACCAAAAGCCCATCTTAACCCACCAGAATCCCATCTTTCCACACCCGAAGCCCATCTGTCCCCACCAGTGACCACTTCATTTCCATCATATGGTCCCTATCTTCCATCACACGGAAACATCTCTCCTACCTTAATGATCATCACTACCCGGCCCAAAAGTAACTCTCTATAACATAATAACCATCGCTCTTCAGACTCCCAATTCAATGTACAGTCCTTTCTAATCCCGACCAGAACAGCAGTGTCCACGATAACAATCAGCATAAATACACCGGTATAAACATCTATGATTTAATCTGTTACATCGGACCACAGCTCCCAATGTCGCCAAAAAGTTTTAAATAAAAAAATACCAACATTGCTGTCGAATGTTATTTAAAAGTACAATCAACAAGATGATTGTATTATTTGTATCCAACCTTGTCATTACGCCATCTCAGCGCTGCACACCTAAAAAAGGCATCCCACTGGAGGCTTTGTTATTAAATGTGCTATGTCTAATCAATGCCGTTGTCATGTTGTCTAGAAGTGCACAGCCGATTTGCCTGGAAATAGCCAAAACAATACCGCATGGTCCACCGCCGCTTGAACGTGTAACATGCCAACCCCTAGCTACAGTTGCTGCGTCATTTATGCTGTTGACTGGTTGCCTGGAGTTTTGTTTTGACTTTAAGAATCTATTTTTAATACCAAACACAGAGTGCTGTTAAATCGTTCTCAGATGGCCTTGATGGACTTTCAAATAAGGTTCCTAGATTTCCCACACCACCTACCCAAAATAAAGTAAGATGTTTAAACAAAAAATAAATAATACATTGTTGGAAGATGCGTGTGGGGGGGGGGGGGGGGGTTGGTGTTCCCGTGAACTCAATGTAACAAGATAATTCTGTAAGGAAATGAGATGATTATTGCTGATCTCTCGGTTGAGTTAATCGCGACTTCGTTCAAAATACGCCTCATTAGATTCGAATTTTATTTATTCTTCATTGTCTGTTTCTATGACACAAACGTTGGGGAAAATAAAGGAACGGAACTTTAAAATAAAACACAAAAAAGACCGACTTAATGAACAGCTGTGTGTTATAAACACATGGCTATTTGGTCCATAGTGCCATTAATGATACACATATACCCCTTCTCCATTTACGCGTTGTACGGTAACACGGCCCCGTGCATAAAACTTAGTTCTACATCGGACCTCCAGTGTTCTTTTGATTCAGTGTTGCTGTAAAGCGGGCCATTGATGCGGGTTGATTAATTGATTGAATTGTATGCTAGCGTAGCAGTACGAACTGCGGTCACTATAGAGCACTAGAGACACGGTGTGATATTTCCGCATCGTTTAGCACGCTTAGATCAGTTGGGAATCTGACACAATGGTGACGAATGGCGCGAAATAAAGTTGGTTGACACGATTTTTTTTGTTGTATGCCGGTATTGACGCTCAAAGAACATGATGTGAAGCAAAATGTTTGGTGATTAACAAAAAAAAAAAAGGCGGTGGGGGGATGGATGGGGACAGGATACTGAATTTTATGGGTAGAATTGACTACATGGATTTATCGATTGTGTCAAAGCTGCCAACTTGCCAAGAAGCGGAGACAACTTAGACGTCCATTAACACTAGACTGTTAAAATGACCATCACTAAATATAAATGGGCTTTGTGTTTTTATTGTATTTATTGCTGGTATAGGTAGCGTTGTTTTGGATGGTGCGTTTGCTGGCTGTAAACATTTCTTATGATTAATGAAAGATGCCATACCATTTTCAGAGTAACTAGATCATTACAAATAACAAGAAATGAGCCCCTACATTTTTCCCCGCAAAGTTTTAACGTGGATAGTTGTGTCATCTTTTGCGGGCTTCGTACGCTGGACTTGGGCATGTATGACGTCACTCTCTAACGTTCTACGGTGATTGTTTTTAACGATGGCATCCTGCAGTTGCAGAAATTGTTGAAAGCAATGACAAAAAAAAAAAAAAAAAAAAAAAAAAAATTACCCGACTCCACGTCCCTTTTGTTTTACCATGGTTTTCTGCTATTTGAAAAGTTAAACTTGTGTTTGTATTATAGCGCTTTATGTAGCCACATTAATGTTGCCTACATTTGAGTTTTTAGCTCCCAATAGTAGCACTACATAAGTTGAGCCGAAGCCATGTAAAGTATTTCATCCAATGTTCACTTGGATTTCCATTCATATGGAAGGGGCGGGTAAAGTGTGTGAATAAATGATTGTCTGTGACAAGTGAAAATGTCATAGCCGGGGTTGGACAAATGAAGATCGGATGAGTTGAAACTTGTGCCGGTATTGTTGGGACGAGAGAGTCCATGTTGTCTTTCCTCTGATCCTTGTCATCGGAGAGAAAATTGAACCCCCGGGTCGCCATGTTCTAGCTAATTTCTTCCATTTACGTCCTCTCGCGTTCTTTTACTTTGACCATCATCCTCACATTAGAGCCGGGCCTGGTCAATAAATAAACCTGGGCGGGCTTGGATGGGTTGTGATGTTCAAACCTGTTTCTCAGCCCAATATTGCCTGACCTTTTGGAGAATGCTGGGTACTCCCCCATTCCCACATCCACACCAAAAGAAATTTGTACCTAGTTGGAATAAAAGTAGTTAACTTTGTGTAGCTGGTAGCCTGCATCATTTGAGCTTTGTTAATGTCATATCGGACGGTGTGCCCAATCTCGCTACGTTTTGAGAGACACTGGCCTACTACAACACAGTTGTAAGGATTGGGGGTGGGGTGGGTGAGGGGTTGAAATAGTTAATGGGTAAGCCCGGGACGTACTGGAATCACTTTGCGGGCGGATAATGGTGGTGTGGTGTTCATGTTAAGTAGAGCTGTCACCCGTGGGTCGTGAGTTGAAATCTCCGCACATGATAATGTGGTACCGATGTTTCGAGATTTGTTAGACCAGAACAGTTAACCCTTGTGTAAAGGGAACGTTTTCGTCGTCGTGATTTATGGTTACTAATTCAATAAGGTGTTCGCATTGATCAAGTGGAGTTATTAGCGTCGATGGTCATTGTATTGATTGTGGCAGTGTTCCCGGAGAAGCCCCTTTAACGTGTAAAAACATTGTGATTTGTGTAAAGAGAACAACGTTTTGCTTGGCTTTATTACTTTGATGTTTATTGGAAATCTGTGGAAACAAGTAGAATCAGATCGTCTTATGTATTTTAAATAAAACAACCGACAACAATAGTTTAATTATCGTTGGTAGAAACATAGCAGTTGTTTGCTATCAACTCTTCCCCCCTCCCCCCACCCGAGACAGCGTATTTGTTTTTTCAGTAAAGATGCTTTAGATCAAATTGTTTTTCGAGATTAGTTTCTTTTTAATTCAAGAAGGCTTTTGATAGTCTTAAGGACATCCCAATTTTGGGATTTTGGATTTTACTTTCACAACAGATGTTCAATCTCTTTCTGTGTACGTGCATTCCAATGTTTTTGCCCATCATTTGCTTGACCTCCCTAGTAATACAATATCACTAATAAAATAAATACTCTATATAGGCACACCTGACTTACAAACATGCACCATCAATCCGAACCAAAGTTCCTGGTGGAGAGGAATTTCTTTCAAATGTTTTTGTTTGTGTAAAATTTGTTTTAGCGTTTTGAGAACATAAACTGTGGTATTGTAATTTTTTTCTTCTTATTTTGTGTTTTGCTTCCAAATTTATAGTGATGGAACAAGTCAATTCGCTAACTTACATTACATGAGCCACCACCTCTAACCTTGTTATTATTGTTACCAAGGTATGAGTTACAACAGAGTCGCTTCATTGTGATACTTGCTTTTGTTAACGTCTTTATAAGGGCACACCGTTTCGATGTTGTTTTTTTAGTTACATCAATCACGCAGCGAAAGAACATTTGTTATTCTTTGTTCCGCGGACCAGATGCCTAAACATAATACATTGGTTGCTGGGAGGATAAGATCGCAGACTGGAAACAACACCGTAAAAAATATGATCTCTCAGCATGGTATACCTGGTCTACAAGTATACCTGGTTTACAGGTATACCTGATCTACAAGTATACCTGGTTTACAGGTATACCTGGTCTACAAGTGTACCTGGTCTACAAGTATACCTGGTCTACAAGTATACCTGTTTTACAGGTATACCTGGTCTACAAGTATACCTGGTTTACAAGTATACCTGGTTTACAGGTATACCTGGTCTACAAGTATACCTGGTCTACAAGTGTACCTGGTCTACAAGTATACCTGGTCTACAAGTGTACCTGGTCTACAAGTGTACCTGGTCTACAAGTATACATGTTTTACAGGTATACCTGGTCTACAGGTATACCTGGTCTACAAGTATACCTGGTCTACAAGCATACCTGGTCTACAAGTATACCTGGTCTACAAGTATACCTGGCCTACAAGTGTACCTGGTCTACAAGTATACCTGGTCTACAAGTATATCTGGTCTACATAAATACCTGGTTTACAAGTGTACCTGGTCTACAAGTATACCTGGTCTACAAGTATATCTGGTCTACAAGTATATCTGGTCTACATAAATACCTGGTCTAAAAGTGTACCTGGTCTAAAAGTGTACCTGGTCTACAAGTGTACCTGGTCTACAAGTATACCTGGTCTACAAGTATATCTGGTCTACATAAATACCTGGTCTACAAGTATATCTGGTCTACATAAATATCTGGTCTACAAGTATACCTGGTCTACAAGTATACCTGGTCTACAAGTATACCTGGTCTACAAGTGTATCTGGTCTACAAGTATACCTGGTCTACAAGTATACCTGGTCTACATGTATACCTGGTCTACAAGTATACCTGGTCTACAAGTATACCTGGTCTACAAGTATACCTGGTCTACAAGTATACCTGGTCTACAAGTATATCTGGTCTACATAAATACCTGGTCTACAAGTATACCTGGTCTACAAGTATATCTGGTCTACATAAATACCTGGTCTACAAGTATACCTGGTCTACAAGTATACCTGGTCTACAAGTATATCTGGTCTAAATAAATACCTGGTCTACAAGTATACCTGGTCTACAAGTATATCTGGTCTACATAAATACCTGGTCTACAAGTGTACCTGGTCTACAAGTGTACCTGGTCTACAAGTGTACCTGGTCTACATAAATACCTGTTCTACAAGTGTACCTGGTCTACATGTATACCTGGTCTGCATAAATACCTGGTCTACAAGTGTACCTGGTCTACAAGTGTACCTGGTCTACATGTATACCTGGTCTGCATAGGATAATTATGAAACAGCAAACCCCTCCTCCCCACAATAAACGAACAACAGAGCCGTGTGTGACTCTAGAACAATCATACTATGTGCCATCTATTCAAACTTCGCAGCGTAGACCCTGAGTTTAGTAATCAGTGTCTAGCATTGACAGCTCATAATGTTACACATGGACCTTCTTTTGTGCTGTGCATTTCTGTACTGAACATTTGGACACAGAATCTGTTATAGTAGACCCAGTGAAGCCAATCGACCAGTTTGGCACGTAATTTTGCTCTCAACATTGCCGTTCTCCATGCCGGCATCATGTTGGCCAATGTCGTGGCGTCGCCGTGTCCTATCTTAGATATTTAGATACGGCCTCTGTACAAAGTAAATTGGCGTGTAATGAGCACGTGCAATATGCCACACTCTCACTTGTTTTTGTATCTGTGCGGGTAATTATTGGAGTATTGACTACAGGCAAAGATACCGATCGTTTGATTGTGAAGTACTGATCTGATAAAGAGGTAGTTGAGGCAGATCAAGCAGAGGGTGGAGGGTGGTGAACTCGTCTAACAGCAAGACTGAGGGTGGTTTATTTCATCATGATTGTGTTAAATGACATAAGAGGCGCTGGGTAATATTTTCATTGAACATTCTTGGTTCTTGTTTTGTGACAGGCCTCGCATGCTAAAACATTGTCACGATCGTGTAACCCGGGGATTTTGTTTTCTATCAAAGTTGATTATTAGTTCACTTGGTTGCGGGCTCAAACTTGAGAACCGCCGCTTTATGGTATCATCTTTCTGGTCCTTGTTGTTAACATATTCTAAAACCGAACCTCCACAGGAGGTCTGTGAAGACATAAGGGGATTTAGCAATAGCTGCTATGTCAGACAGCAATTATTAACAGATACCTACCACACGTAAGGTAGCGGTAGATCATGTAGTCGGTCGACTTGGTATTTCAAGAACTAGTAATACTAGTATCTGTTTTCAGGTCAAACCAGTGCTGACACCTTTAAATATTGGCGATACATTAGGAAATGGATAAAATTGTATAATGCACTTATAAGATAATTAAGGGTCAAGTGGTAGCATTTAATACAGTATCTAATTTCATTCATACAAGGAACAGGTATGTTTTCGTCTTTTAACGTGTTAAAACACACAAGTAACAGTATAGTTCCGGTTCATAAGTATCCAGGACAAGACACTATGGTTTGTGTGAGTTAAAACATACATAGAGTTGTGGTGTTTTCCTCTAGTGTTTAAGGAACTGATGTTGTGATGTTACCAGGATACAACTTGACTGAATTTGTTGCCTCTTATTACACCATTCTCAGTTTTAAAGGATCTAAAGATAGACTATAGTTTTTCCGCGCCAGCCATTCCCTATTTTATTCAAAATATTTCAAAGGGAATACAATTGATCAGGACCTGGAGTTTTCAGTTAATACATTTGTAACATTGACTAAATCTTTGCCCACCAGTCTTAAGGAGGCCTGTCCATTTATATATATAGTCATGATATACAGTGTCTAAATGATGCAGTGTCCTTTTCTACATGGGGAAAAGCGCAAGTCTTATCTGTGGAAGGTAGGATTCATTTTTTATACTCTTCATCTTACATGCTTTAATAATTTCTTATACATCGGCCATCAATTTGTATGCTTCAAGTTGATTTAAATTGTCTTGATTACTTTTCTATGAAATTATTCCATATGGACAGCCATTTAGAAATCTGAATGGTATGTGGATATACACTGAAGTGTAACTAATGTGTATGCCTCAGACATTAAAACTAAAACCGGTTTTGTAAGAATGTGTGCCAATCAGTCATTAGGGCACGTGACTGTCACTACTTTATGTGATGGCTTTATGGTGGCTTATGACGTATGCATTCGTTTTAATGAATGCGTCCTAATGAATTAGTATGGCTAATATGTTTGGATGATAGCATAAAATGTTCCCGGATAGAGGAGTGTACCCAATACTGGGACCTGGAGGGATTTATGCTGTAGTGAACGAGCCAGATTTCACTTGTGTTTCTATGTGTTTTAGTATGTTACTATTCTGTTAGCCTTCTCAAACAAAGTAGAAAATAGGATGGGGTGAAGTTGTGACAAAGTAGAAAGTAGGATGGGGTGAAGTTGTGACAAAGTAGCAAGTAGGATGGGGTGAAGTTGTAACAATGTAGCAAGTAGGATGGGGTGAAGTTGTAACAATGTAGCAAATGGGATGGGGTGAAGTTGTGACAAAGTAGCAAGTGGGATGGGGTGAAGTTGTAACAATGTAGCAAGTGGGATGGGGTGAAGTTGTGACAATGTAGCAAGTGGGATGGGGTGAAGTTGTAACAATGTAGCAAGTGGGATGGGGTGAAGTTGTGACAAAGTAGCAAGTAGGATGGGGTGAAGTTGTGACAAAGTAGCAAGTAGGATGGGGTGAAGTTGTAACAATGTAGCAAGTAGGATGGGGTGAAGTTGTAACAATGTAGCAAGTAGGATGGGGTGAAGTTGTAACAATGTAGCAAGTAGGATGGGGTGAAGTTGTAACAATGCCCCCTATAATGGTAAAAAGGAAGCCGATTAATTCAATGACGCAACTAATGATTCTTGGCTTTGTGACTGGGGGAAAGTTGATGAGTTATCTGGAACCTTATTGTTGCCAATTTAATGTGGAAGAATTAAATGACGCCTTCGGTGGTCATTACCTGATTATCATATTGATTATCTGCCTCAAGGGACTGATCAGTTATGCATGATTAACCCCGAACGCCTACGGCGTGTGCCATATTCCTTTATGATTTTGTTTTAATTTAAGAAGTTGATAAAACATAAACTTAGATCCTTACAATTTATTATTATTAAACCCATCGGTTGTTTTAAAACTAGATGTTTCAGGAGTTCATGCTGATTAATTTTGGTTTCCTTTGTTTCCATTTTGCAACTCAAGTAAAAACGACCGAGTTGCACGTTGTTCATATATTATTTATTATATGTTAAAAAAAGAAATGAGAACAATAAATTGTAACCCTCTGTATGTGCTAGTAAATAGGTTGAGCACCATAATGTAGAATTGCAGGGATTAATCAAATCTTTATAACGTCTCATTGGAGATGGCGTCGGTGGGCCGTCGAACGCGAGCTCTTAATGCCCCCCCCCCCCAACACCTCCACACGGGCCAGACGCCGGGTTTCCCACAGACAGACCGCGCGGCGGCGCGCCAAGAACCTCCCCCCCTGGCCTGGAGGATTTTCGGTCGACCGAAAACGCTGCGTTTAAAGCGTTCGCGGTCCACTCTCCGGGAGTCAGGACGGCTTTGCTTCCACTCCGGAGGGATGGTGTTGCGTTACCACCCCCCACCGCCCAGGGAGTCTTTCGGTCGGGACATTGAGTTGGGACGAAACGGTTGCCTAGGAGCGGCTTTCTCACGGCCGCGTAGCATTAATCATAGGTATAGGCTAATTCGCCACCCCTACCTCATATCCATCAACGGCAAAAAGTAATTATTTTAGACACTGCTGCTCCCGTTGCGTTGGGAGTCATGCGGTCGGCCGGGGTTTTTTGCTTCGGGTGGACGGAGCCACCGTACTAGTCTGCCACGCCACGAAGAGGCAAACCCCATGTGGACGCCCCCAAGTTGCCTCAGGGGCGCTGCCGCGGACGCATGGCACAGATCAAATCGTTATATTAGCTTCTATTTATACATGTTTAGGTAGTCCTTAAAAGGTCTTAATTTGGTAGTATTTAGTGAGGGAAGTAACTATGAATGTTACAGTAATTGTGTTTGTAAAATGAATTATTTCCCTTGGTAATAGGAGCTTGTCCACCAATGAAATTCAATTCCTACTGCTAAACTGGATTTTCAACATATTGTTTTTTTTAGGGATGGGGTGGCGGGAGGGGGCATGGCGTTGACTGGAGGGGAATATTTGCGAAAGTGGGTCTTTATTCCACCCTCATTAGCGTTTTGCTGTCAGACAAAATGTAAATAACTAATTGGAAGTGTAAAATACCGACTGAAACACAGAAATAAAATATTCAACTAAACATTAAAAATTTGTTTAAACGGGTGTAGAAATGCATCGGTGGTTAAGAAGATAGAAGCTACTACTGCCTTAGGTAGAGAGGAAAATCAAACGCTGAATAAAACTTACTTTAATATATTTAGGGTAGTAAGTATCCTTTTTTTTTAAAATGGATGGCTATTTTGACTATAGTAGTAGGTTGTAGGTAGGTATTGCATGGATGTTTAAGTGTTTGAAATTACAAAATATCACTGTATAGTACTCAAAGTCAAAGAAAATATATGCGCAAGAGAATCAAATATGGATAACGTCATACAGATTACCATCAAGTCAGTACATTTCAAGGCATTGAATAATTGCCTCAGGAATTAATTGGTGTATGGATGCTGACTGTGGTGACATCATTTACTTTTGGGAAGTAGGATGATAAGTCGAGGTAAATAAATATTTCATTATTTGCCCAATGAAATCAAATCCCTTATGGAATCTAAAACAATATGTGTACCACAAATTTACAATAAAAACTAGCTTTTACATTTTTAGTAAACTTAAAATGGCAATGACTTAAACATGCGTCTTAAAGGGGAAGACTAATTGATCACTAGGAGATTTCAAACTATAATAGCGTTTGAAACGAAACTGTAATTATGGCAATCTCAAATTAAGACAAACCGTTTTATGCATTTCGACACGTTGGCTTAAATCGAAAAATATGCAGCTTTGCTTTTTGATATGATACAGGAGTTTGAGAACAGGAAAACCATCAATCTTTTGGTAGATTTTGGACTCCATTCTCAGTAGACGTAAACATTACCTGCCATTTTACCTGGCAATTGTCAAATGAGATTTTGCAAGTCTTCCAGGTGTGCTGGAGCAGTTTCAACTTTAATGCCTACTTTGAGTTATTGTCCAGTCAGAAATCCGCTGCTTTTCCCCGTCAGCTAACAGTACATTAAATTACACACAAACGATGCACACAATCAATAGCTTAAGACCACTTGTTACTGTTATACATTTCATTACTGGTTCCAAGGAACTTTCTTCTCTTGTTAATAGTCGAACTCCAAACTTTTCTGTACGGGTGGTAAAAGTAGCTATTCAACATTGACCTTTATATATTCTAAATATACAGTTGAACGTCTTTTGTAATAGTTGTTTTATTTTATTTCGATGTAGATTTTAATAAATTAAAAGCGTTTACATGTCAACAAATTATATGTAACCTAATTTAAAAAAAACAAACTATGTTTATTTCATTGTTATATCTAAGTTATACTACCTTGTTTAATTTTTTTATTATTATTTTTTTTTTTTGCTCTTAATTTTTTAAAATTAGATTTTTTGTTTTAAAAAGGGCAAAAATGAAATGAAAAGTCTGTCAAAAGCCACACGCGTGTGGGCGCAAATCTCGGTTAATGCTGGTGAATGTCTGAGCTGTCTTGAGTGTGAAGTTTGTAGGTACGCCATATGCGCCCAGGGTACCAGATTTAAGAGGTGCTTGTAATGATGTGGCAGTTTGTGTGCTTAACCTTTTTTCCCCCGAGGTATTCCCTCTCCACAGAGTTATAACAAGAAGAAGTGAAGAATTTGTTCTTAGATCCGCCAGAATCCCGTATCGTATCGGGTTTTCCATCCTCCGAACATTTCTATAAAAAATGTGTTTGAAAAGATAATGCCTTACGGTATAAACAAACTTAGCACACTAGGAGCGAAGTAGCCACTCACAGAGCTTATCAATATCACATTATGTCCTGCATGTGTCTTCTTTCTTAATAACTGATACCAATCATTTACATTTTAAATATGTAATGTATAACTGATGCCACTTACATTTTAATATGTAATGTATAACTGATACTACTTACATTATAATATGTAATGTATAACTGATGCCACTTACATTTTAATATGTAATATATAACTGATACCACTTACTTTATAATATGTAATATTTAAATGTTAACAAGTAAAAACAATAAATGCAGAATTCAGATGCACGCTAAGGCGTATCTAAGGGGGCAGATGTTCCAGGGCGCCAGACTAGTTAAGGGCGTCATAATGGGTTTTGATGGTATTTTATAAAAATGGGTTTCAAGGGGGTGTAAAAATAAATCTTGTCCCCGGGGCGCCAAACACTCTAGCTACGCCTCTGGCTGCACAGGTATTGGGATAAATTGGAATTTTAATCACGGGGGACTGTGCTTTCCCCAAATATAAGGTTAACGTGAGAGTCATCTATAAATGTACACATTTGAATACACACATATTTCGATGTACACCATTAGATTGTGAAGCGGAGCTTATGCAACAACACGATCCCCACCTTACCTGCCTACTGACTTACATGACATACTTGGTTACTGTTTGTAATGAGTTACACGTGATCTAGCTGTAATAATAATCACTCGTTGAAACAGAGCTCTCTCGACTTTGCGCTTGTGTGCGGTATTGAACTCATATTTCTGTTGGATGGAGCTACACAATGCTGGACATTGAACTGTTACTTATTAGCAATGGAGATGGTATAATGCAACTTTAGAGGAAAGGTCTTCACATTGGTTGTTTGTTTACCTGACATAATCATGGCGAATGGTGCACGATTCATCAGCTGGCTGTGTATTCATTAGTAAGCTGTGTATTCATTAGTAAGCTGTGTATTCATTAGTAAGCTGTGTATTCATTAGTAAGCTGTGTTGTCTTTTAAAGTATGTAAGTTGTTTTAAACATCCGTGCTGCTCGGCGTTGGCCCCCTTTTCTCTAGATTTATGCGTGAAGCGTTTGGTAAGTCAACTCAGATCGCTCAAACGTCACGTTAAGTTTTGTCTCGCCATTTGAAAGTTTAAATGTAAATGTAATGACACAAAGGAATTATCAAGGAAAAAAACAACACATTTTGATAGGCTGTCCTACAATTTATGATAGCTTATTCCCTATACTTTTATACACAGAGCCCGATGATGCTCATTTAAAACAATCTATCAACACGCCTCGGAATTCAAAGATCGAGGAAACAATTGTGGGAACAATAAATATACATACATTGGAACTTTAAGATTGTACAAACAATATGTAAACATACATTGGAATTTTAAGAGTGTGGACTTTCTTGTCGATTTTGATTTTTCTTCACAGATTCTATAAATATCACCTTGTTTTTATCAGGTTACCAATAAAAATTATGACCGTTTTTGTTTGTATCCCGTTTGTCTGTTATTATTAACTAAGGTTGCTTCACTCTCGCGGTCAAAAGACTGTAGATATTGTGGAGTGTTCGGGCCTTGGTAGTCGACCTACTTCGTACATGGGTAAGGGGGTCAAGGTAGCTGTCCAACGGTTAATGTCCATTTAAACGGCGGGTGGTTTATACAACAATCGACCTTTGTAGTACATTATGATATATGCATCCCTGAGAAAGCTGCTCCTAGGCAACCGTTTCGTCCCAGCTACTTCGCGAATTAGTTGCGAGGTGGAAACCCACTGTAGAATCCCTCTTAGAGGGCGTCCGATGCTTCCCCGGGACGGGTGGGGGGAGATATTAGGACGTTAATTTACCGTCACCGGCCCCTAGGAAAGTGGACTGCGGACGCTTGAAACACAGCGTCTTCGATCGACCAGACGTCTCCGGGCGGGGGGGGGGGGCCCTCCATCAGCAAACTCGATCGAGCAGTTGCTGGTGGGGGCGTCCAACGCCCGGGGAGGTCTCTGGCGTCTTCCCGCACGGCCCGGCGCCGGGGACACCCGGCGGCTGGCGGGTGTGGGTGGACGCCAGGGAGGACATTAGGAGCACGAGCTCGACGGCCCGCTGACGCCATTTCCTAATGAGATATTCCAGTACATTATGATCACCGTGTAGGGGACCCGCGCCGAAAGGCAAAGGTAACGCACGGAAACTGCGTTAGAAAGAGCACGGCTACATGGTTTCCTACCAAGTGCAGTCGAAAATAACGTAGAAACAGGTCGGGATATGATTACAGTTGCCGCATGGATATGAGGCGAAGGCGTGTGGCGACCCTAGCCGATGATTCCAAATATGCAGACTTGAGGGTACTGCTCCTAGGCAACCTCTCTTTTTGTCATTTCCCAGCTGCGGTGTGAATTAGTCATGCCGCAGAAAACCACTTAAACCCTATTAGAGGGCGTCTGTTAACACCTACGAGTCCCCCCGGGGTGGGAAGGGGGGCTTTAGAGACGTAAATTGTATCCACCCCAGCCCAAGGAAGTCCGGCCCGGCTGGCCAGGCGTCCCTTCTCTGATGCGGCCTCACTCGCATAGTCAATCGAGTGGAAGGGTGGGTGGGGCCATCTCAGGGGAGCCCTCGGCATGCCGCTTCGCGGCCTGACTGGAATAGAGACCACTGGGGGAGTGGTTGAATGCCAGTTGGGGGCGGTGGAGGTGTGCTGGGGAAGACCTTATGAGCCTTGGCTCGATGGTCTGCTGATTTTCTTAAGTAAGTAAGTAAGTTAAGTAAGTTAGTACAAGGGGGGATCCCACATCAAGGTAACTGCCCAACGGTTAATGTCTATTTAAACGGTGGGTGAGCGTTACAACAAATTGTAGTGTCAGTCCGGACCTATCAGAAACCGAGCAACTGATTAAAGGTAAAGCGGATGTGATTTCCCCGGTACGACGGTTTCGGTGCGGGTTATGACCAATTATACGGTGGGATAATTTAAGGGCCTGAGATTTAGGAATAAGATTAAAGCCATGGGGAAGAAATCTCTAGGGAGGCGGGACTTATAAAAGGAACAGTTGATCGGGACTGGGCAGAACTCAGCCGGGGAGGCTAGTGGCCAGACAGGAGACTCCGACGGACAGGAGTAGTGAATAGACGTGAGAGAATCGAGATAGAGACGAACCGGGACAGTCGGAGTCGAGTATCAGAGAGAGAGAGAGAGAGAGTGAGGTTAAAGGAGGAGACAATAAAAGAGCAAAGACTATTACAAACGTTGAGTTGTATTCATTGGTGCAGTACGAGTGAGCAAGGCCAAGGTTATCAACCAGATAAATTAGTCATATAATCAGAGACGACGCAAGGTTCTCTACAATATTAACTAGGGTTGCTCCTCGCGGTTGAAAGGATTTGCATTATTTTCGTGAAGCTCGACTTCTCTAAGAATTAATGGCTGCTACGTCCGTCTTTGCGTTCCTTATATAAAGGTATTAACTTAAGAAGTCTAAAAGACACAATCCTAGCCAGTGGCCCGATGGCACCTCGTGCATGTACTGGGAAATGAATTAGCATATAATTTTAGCGCACTATTGTATTTGTAGTTAAATTTTTAGATCCCTGATCTATAGGCAGACCTGGCCCCAAAACATTTTTGAAAGATTTCGCCTCAACTCTTGAGTTAGGTCTAGTCAGTGTTGGGAACTTGTCACTCTTCCTCTAACTGTGATGAAACACCCGTCTGTGATTTGAACAAGCCGTCAGCGGACATGGGGGGGGGGGGGGGGGGGTTTTCCATGTGTGGGTGGCCTAACGATGGCTAGAACTCAAAGATTGAGTTTAAAACGTGTTCATTGCCTCTGCTGTTTCTGTTCTTAATGACTTGTAGCTGCCCAGGGATTTTAAGTTCAAGAAACCAGTGGCCGTGTTTATTATTGAATAGAAATGCTCTCGGGTTGGAAATATTTAAGTTGATGTCTCGTAACAGTTGAGGAAGAGTGGCAAATGATGTCATGCAGGGTTTCTCATCCCGTGCAGATAAAAATTTAGCATTTCTGTAAGAAGCAATATTACAGTTCCGATCTCGCAATAACTAGGGTCAGTTTTATCATGTCTTTAACAATTGAATTTTTCAATTCCATTATGATTTGTCAAATTTGTTCTACTGATTTCTATTATAAGTATAGAATGGCTGCTTTCTCCCTATAAATAATACGTTACTTTAAACAGAAAAATTAGTAACACGATTATTTTGGATCAGGCTGTTGGCAATTGTGAGCATTAAATGGCATCCAAACGTCATTATGTCAGGGCATGTTAATAAAATTATACCGTGTACATTTGAACACACTAGTGTACCGTATTTAGGATGCGTTAAGTCTATATTTACTTATTCATAATCCGACTACCACTATGGTCATGTGGGGCCCTAACAAGTGGCCATTGTAGTGTAATACATATTGACGCAGATCATACAATGCTCAATTTTAATATTTTTTTGGTTGTAAATTGATAATTTCTAATGAGTTTCTCCACCCTAGCTAAAAGTTTACTAAAAAAAATGTTTGCTAATTCAATTTTATGTAAGTTTAAAATGTGTGTTGTTTCATCCTACGGTATGTTTAGTTTAGAAAAAAAGTATTTGCGCCCTATAGACCTGACCATGCTGAGTCTCCCAATGTATTCCACCCACCATCGACCGGCCTGGAGGAGTTGTCTATAAGGGAAGTAATAACAAGTCAGATGCGTGGGTGGAGTGGGTGGCGTAAAGAAAATCTGGTGTGTGTGGTCGGGATGGTGATGAGCTCCTATATTTTTTTTTTACTCGTGCCTTATTTCAGGCAGTGGGAGAAAATTGAGATTGTTTGAAACTGAAGGTTGGACGATGCAGCTGAATTTAGAATAACTTTGTCCGATGACGTGATTTAGCTCTGTTATGGTCTAGGATGCATGAACATAGTTGGACTTAGACTTAGATTAACTCTTTTTCCATATACCATTATGTATGGATCTAGCTTCACGTTCTTTGATTGCTTTCAATATCCGTAAGTTTAAATTTAATGTTCATTAATCTCTAATGTTGTTTTACGTGTCTTTGAGTCTCAGAATATGTGCTGTGTACTCCAAATATCCCTCCTTGCCATCAGAAAATGTAAGCCGGTTAGGCTCTACAGAGGCCATATATAGATGAGGTTACTATAGGCACCCGTGATCAACTAGGTAACGGGTGGGTTGTGTTAATAAGCAAATGGCATGGCCGTTGTTGAGACCATATTTATGTTTAAAGTGACGAGTTGATTTCTGAAAGAGATGAAAAAGATTTTCTGATTTTCTGAGATGATTGTCATGGTCTTATTACAGTTTGTTGTGGAGAGTTCAACATAAAATCTCATGTTTAAGATTGGTATCAAAACTTAAAATGAATTCCTGGAACGTCGGGGCCCGTTAGCTCCCAGACATTTGGGTTAGTTTTAAAAATCAATAAGTTGAAGTATTTAACGATTGATTGAACTCCATTTGATATATTTTGTGTTTCCTCATCTGCCAAGGCTGCCGGTGTAAAGAATTCAAATAGCTTATCCTTAAAAAGAAATGTAAGAAACACAGTAACACTAAGTAACAGTGTTTCGCTCACTACGCGGCTCGACCTTATAGTTTACATTGATCATTGCTGAAGTACTTCGAGATAAAAAAAATTATAAAAGTCTGGCATAAGCCCAATGTTCTGTTTCTGGCAGCCATTAAAAAACACAGAACTGTTTATCACATTTCTGCCTACAGGTAGTAGCGGATCCAAAGCGCTGACACTCAAGCACATATCTTGGGTTGTTACCCGTATAACTATTTTGTATTTGCAGTTTATAAAATGAAACATGATTATTTGTTTAAGGACACCTCACATAAGTGTTTTCATGTTTGTGAGTGCGATTGTATGTGTGAGTGATCCGGCTGTCCAAATTAATTTGTTTGCCTGCTATTTAATTGCTTGTACCATGCCTGGCAGAGCTGGGTATCATCACACCCGTTGTGGTAGAGCTGAACACTATGACACACATTGTGGTAGAGCTGGATACTATCACACACATTGTGGTAGAGCTGGATACTATGACACACATTGTGGTAGAGCTGGATACTATGACACACATTGTGGTAGAGCTGGATACTATGACACACATTGTGGTAGAGCTGGAGACTGTGCCATACATTGTGGTAGAGCTGGATACTATGACACACATTGTGGTAGAGCTGGAGACTGTGCCATACATTGTGGTAGAGCTGGAGACTGTGCCATACATTGTGGTAGAGCTGGAGACTGTGCCATACATTGTGGTAGAGCTGGAGACTGTGCCATACATTGTGGTAGAGCTGGAGACTGTGCCATACATTGTGGTAGAGCTGGAGACTGTGCCATACATTGTGGTAGAGCTGAACGCTATCACACACATTGTGGTAGAGCTGGATACTATCACACACAATGTGGTAGAGCTGGATACTATCACACACAATGTGGTAGAGCTGGACGCTATCACACACACATTGTGTTCCAAGTTTTTTAGGTTGCCTTTAAAAAGTGCTTGACGACGTCCATTCTATTGACTTCTACATGTGTAGATTAAATTTAACGTAGATGACATCAGAGGCGTAGCGAGGAGGGGCAGGGGTACATATGTCCCCGGGTGGTACACATGGCCAGTATAAAGCATTCATGCCATTCCGCCTCTCCTAGAGGAATGACATCATCTTCCAAAATGCTTACCAAATAACTCTCTACCAATTAGAATTTTAGCATTTCTTATTTAAGGGAATAATAACAACATACATATTTAGATGGCAACGTTACAATATTTGCACAAGGCTTAACGCTTATGTGATCCCGAATCAACAGTCTCATGTTATGAGATAAATGCCGTTGTCATAGAGGCTGAGGTTCGCTATTTTCAAAGGTGTGCCCTTTGGCTAGGAAATCCGGTGTCCAAAGGGTACAAACTTCTTTTTTGAAAGGATATATTGTATTGTAAAGTCCTTGTTCTTGGCAAAATGCATCATCTTCATTCTGGTTTCCTTCACAGTGACGGTGGTTTTATTGCTCACAATTCCCGCGGCGATGGTTACCCTGGCAATGTCCCCACTAAAGTGGTCAACTACAGTGGCAACCCAGAGGGCACCAACTCCAATGGGACAGTTAATGCTAACAGTAAAACATCAGAATCTCTTTACGACTTACCTTGCTACAACGAGTATCTGGTGAGTATTATTAATATTACCCGAAAAGGACATTTATTTGATTCCCTTGATGCTGTCCAATCTTGCTTGATGTTAAACTGTTTTATATTTTTGTTGAAACATCATGTCATCGCCATCAAACTCATGAAATCACAATGATTTTCTGTTTTACATCAGCTGTTATTTATAAATATTTGCTCATCCACATTTATAATTTAGCATTTGTGCTTTTTTTTTTATTATTATCTAACAAGCCTCTTAGAACAAATCCCCCCCCCCCCAAAAAAAAAAACGGATAAAAAAAAACAAAAAAAAAACTTCTAATAAAAAATAAAATAATTTAAAAATAAATATTTTAAAATCCCATCTTGGATTTGTCTCATATCACCCAAAAATGCTCCTCAACGTAATCCTATTTTTTAATATTTTTGGTTTCCCTACACAGAGGCGTAGCTAGAGTGTTCGCTCCTGGGATTCATTTTAAAGCGCCACCTTTTCATTTTTCAACACTCAAACCCATTATTTTCATCAATGAAATAAAATAAAAGCACATTTTGGCGCCCCTAACAGCTGGCGCCCGGGAAATCTGTCCCCCTGCGCCCCCTCCCTTCGCAACGCCTCTGCCCCCACAACCATTGACTTCTACTACATCTCAAAAGTGCACGTAGTAGTGGTAGAACGTAAGTGCATGCGGAGATTTACATCTGTAAAAATGGGAGTGAACCTAGCATATTATTCTTTGAGTTGTTATTTCATTTGGTTACCGCCACTGAATACTTTCCTATATGCTCAATATGGGGTAAAGTTCGTGTGTCATCAAAAAAAAAAAATGTTTAACCACGTGAAATACGTTGTGAAAATGAACATGCTCTGAGAACTAATGCTGTAGAGCAGCCAAAACTTCAACCCTCTATGAGACACTGACATCCGAGAACATATAAAAGTAATATATATTACATCATTTTTTATTCAAAAATCGCTGATATAAAGAAATAATTTAATCAACTTTAAAAATTGTTAAAAAGTTAAACCCTGAGATATTCTTGCACACATTCTTGGGGGTTAAAATAAAGTTTATGTGCCATTTTGTGTACGAATCCAATTCCAATAGATTCTCCACCTTGTCTTTTTGTAGCTCCACTACTGGAGATCACTGAATTACAGACCTACTACTGTACAGATCTTCAATACCTTTTTTTTCCTTCTTGCAACAAACGTTTTCAGTGGAAAGAAATAACAGATTTAGAATGTATTATTAGAACAAATATATCTAAGTTTGTCATTGTGTGGATTACGCAACCAGGATATGCATGGACAGGCCCAGTGGTGTAGCTAGATTGTGAGAGGGACAGTGCGTCTTCCTCCAGAAAAGGTTTCCTCTCATTCGTAAGAGGAAAAGATGAGTTTTTTCCTACAAATCTCATTACGCCCCCCCCCCCCTTTTTTTTTTCTCGTGTATACTGGTGTATATTTTTTCACAAATTTACTACATCACTATTGGCACCTATGTTAAACTGTGCAAGACATTTTACCAATAAAACATAGTTGTATACAGTAATTTAAAAGATTCATATTTTGAAAATGCAGATGTTTCACTGACCTTTATTGCTGTCCAGGGAAAAATGGAGATAACAATACTGGCGTTAAACGCTCTTTTCATGACAGCCTCTCTCTCTCGCTCTCTCTCTCCCCCACCCCCTCGTTAAAAATAATCAAAACAAAAATCTAACACATTCTTTAAAACATACACATGTATTTTATTGTATTGTATTTTACAAAAGAGATCTTTCATTAGTCATCTGAGACCTATTTTTAAGTTTTAATATCAGAAAAAGATACATGTATGTACACTCACCATTGTTTTGATTTTAATCCAACTTTTTTTGCCGAAGGTTATTTTTTAAAATCGTAAAGGTGAAAGCTTTATTTAACTGAACTCAAACTTTTCTATGGGTTTACAGTACCACCAGCTTTCTGCATAACACTCGGCAGGGGAATGTCCGCGGTGATTACTCGACACTGTCACCCCACGAAAATATGTCCTACCGTTCTCACACATCTTGGATACCACCGTGTCGTCTGCTGCTATTAGTGATACATTCTTTGCTGGATACCTATCATTCCTGTAAAAGTTTCGGTTGGATTTTTTGGACTGTTTTCCTACTGAAAGAAAAAATATTTTTAGTGAATTATTATTTAGTGTACGGTATTTTTATTTGTTGATTTCTCCGAGAAATTTAAATGAAATTATAACCTTCCGTGACGTGAATTCTGATTGAGGATTATTTTAAAGAGGGTAACTGCTCTAGGATGTAAAATGTATGTCCTAGGTGACGTTAATGGATATTACATCTTGAGTGGGCCACTTGAAAATAGTTTTAACATTTGTGTCTAAAATTACTATTTAAAAAAAAATCCAGTTAACTTGATAAATCCTTAACAATACACGAACACCAAGGGGCAGCGAAGCACGCGGCGTGCCTGTCTAACTCGGTTGTCCTCCTTCACATTCCAGCTGCCTTGAGTTTACGATAAGCCGTGACCCACTTCTAGGAATAATTGATTAGTGTCGCACAGCTACCATCCCACCCCTAAAAAACAACCCCACCCTTGTTCAGTATGGAGATGTTGGAGTGTTGTCGTCGCCAACCACCTTTTTTTGTTGTTGTTGAGTATAATGGCTTAATTTTGTTTATAGAACTTGTTACTAGACTGGCGCTGTAATATAATGGAAGTGGTAACTGCACAAATAACTCAACACTTCATTAATATGATTGGCTGGGTTTTAATATGTCAATAAGGATTGAAAGATTTGACGGACTATCAAACTGCAAGTCGGCACTTGTAATTAAATACCTCTATCCAATCGGCATCAACAAAAATAATTCAATCGAGAACATTTTCCTGGCCTGGTTATTCATAATACAAATAACACACTATTTTCTGTTTGTCCCTTTTAAATAAAAGAAATAAAAGAGTTAATTAAGCCACCCAAATGATGTGAGCTATTCTAGTTTCTCAGTTCACCACACCACTTCCAGACGAATCAAACAATAAAGTCCATCTTGTTGCAATGGATTTCAACCCAAATTTGGTCAGTTTTCGAAAGTCTACCCTCTGACACTAGATTAAAACTTCGTGTAGTACCAATTCTTCAACAACACGATATGCTTATTTACTGTTGTGCCAAGTACTGCCATGTCTCCAGCTTATTGCTTGGTGTCTAATATCAACTGCATGGTATGAAATGACCTGTAGTTTAGCATCATTTGGCAACATAGCGTCCTGTAGGCCTGACGTTATTCATTGTTGACTTTCTATTCTTCCTGTCCTGCCATGCATGGTTGTCACCCCATTTCCTCTCCCCCACACACCGCACCCACATTTTTCTTTTCATTTCTCAAGCCATGTCACTTAGAGGGATTTCTTTCTTTCTTTTTTAAAGGGATTCTTTCCCCGTCCATCCTTGTCTCTCCCATTCGTGTTCACCAACTTTTCCATGCCCCCACCTTTTCAAGTTTATCCCCAACCCGCTCTCTATAAAAAAAAACACAAATTATACGGCAATATAAAAATGGGACAGAGAGAGAGGTCCGGACTACACCATGTTGTTATACCTCATGGGTGGACGTTAAACGAAATGTTAAAGCAACGGCTTGGTAGAGTTTGCTTAAATGAATAGAGGTTCGCGTTACACAATCTAAGAGTCGAGACAAGGTAATTTAAGGGGGGAACATTAGATTCAGCTGTGTTGCAATATGTTTGAACAGGAATAAACATGAGATGTGTGATAAAATTTCACACACACACAATTGCACGAAGGAAAGAAGAAAATGACCAAATTCGCCGAGAAGTTTAAGTGCAGCTGATATTGCTACAGGTGTAGCAAATGAACGTTTAATGGCGAGTAGAAGAGTCCCAGTTGTTGGCTATCAAATGACCTCATCACATTGGATCCGGCATCTCAGGTTTCACGTGTATGTAGAACATGCCGCAAGACGCACCACCAGCAACAGTTGATAGTGTTGGCATACACATTTTAGCAATGTTTACAGCGTAGGATCAACGAGTTTCGGCAAACTTCCTGGGAAGTTCTCGCCCTTATGTCAATCTCACGTTTACAATTATGTTTTTTAAAAAAAAATCTGGAATGAAATTGTACATAATATAATATAAATAAAAGACACAATTTGATCATATTGAATTGAACGCATGGTTTATAAACAATTAAAATAATGTGTCTTCATGTTCAAACTGGTATATTAGACTGAAGTACTGTTAGTAGTGTTAGACAATGTTGTAGGCCTCCCCAGCTACTTGGAATTCTTGTTACTTATTATATATTAAATGGTAGGTGACTTTTTTGACAGGGATCGGGATCAACCTTACTTCAGATTTGGCTCATTTATAAAGGTATCTTGACGCCAGCAGGGGGGTCCAAGACCCCCGGGATCTCCCCGTCCAGCTACGCCCTTGGGTGTAGTGCAGTTGTTTTTTTTTTAAAAAAGGGGGTGGGGGTGTGAGTTTACTTTTAAATTTCAATTCAAATAGTTGGAGACGTTCGTGACTAAGATGTGTATGTCTAAATTTCTTAATCAAACAAGTCGACATTCATTTTTGTATTAAAAGCAGTCGCAGTACAGAGATGTTCTATATCATGGGTACTCAAACTATTGAGCTCCAGTTTAACCCGGGCCGCCTGTCCGACTTATGGGGTACCCGAGTAGCAGTAACGAATATGGAAACGGATATTGACCATCTATTTTGACTTAATGTTGTTTAAATTTTTTGTTCCTTTTAAGTATGTTATTTTCCCTTGGTGTTTCCACTACATATACTATACATAGGACTTCATTATTTTCAAACGATAGTCCGGCCCCAAACAGTGTCTCAGGGACATTGAACCGGTCCCGTCTCCGAGTCTAAGGGGCGCTGAACCGACCCCCTGCCATCTGAAAAATTTTGAGGACCCCTGTTCTATATCTTGCCTTATACCCATTCAACCGCCCGGCCCACCCCTCGCCAATAGTCTTGACGACCCAATTCAGCACTGGGCCCACTGTGTTAAAGGATTATTAGTCTTGTTTAAAGTATGCCTGTGAAATTCTTGATGCGTCTGCTGAATTCCTGGTGGTTTTATTGGCTTTGAATTCCTCTCAGCGCTAGGTGGTGGTGAAGTGTGTGGTGATCTGGTCCTACTTGATCATGCATTGGTTTGTCGTGTGCATGCCTCAGTATTTTGGCGTTGTACAAGTACATTGTGTCACGGCCATTACTTGTACCCGCACATACAGCACGCACCCAGAGCTCTAATCCTATGCACGTTCATCTAAGCTATTTATCTATAACAAAAAATATAGTCGAATTTTTACAATGATTAAAAATACTGTATTGAGTCTTATGTTAAAGACGACTGATACTACAGTGTCGACTCTTTATGAGTTAAGATTGAATGAGTTACGATTGAACAGCAGCCCACGTTGCCTCATCAACATTCGTGTACACCGTTTACATCAAAGGCCGAATTGTTGGGAAGTCTCTCTGCCTTGACGAAGACCCTGATGATTACGCCAAAGTTGCTTAGTTTTCTTCTAGATTTGTGCACAGTTTTGCTCCCCCAATTCTCCTGTTATTTCTTCTTAGGCCTATTAATAACTCCATGTCTGACTAGCCACATTCAAAGCAACAATTTGTTCTTGACGGCACTTGACCAGTATGTGACATGACTACACTACATTATATACTTGGCTATTAAAAATAGGAACTGTTATAAAAAATCTTTTGTTATAACTGGGTTTTTGTTTGTTTGTCTGGATAGCAGAAGACTACAAAACAACCGACACAAATTTATTTTTCCAAGAAATTATTACATCCCCTTTTCCTTGTTGTTGTAACCTGATGCCGAGTAGTGTCACTGTATGTAACCTGATGTCGAGTAGTGTAGTCCATATAACACAACATCCGGATAGTTGATTTCCTACCTTATGTAATAATGAAAACAGTTTTCAATAGAAAGCGTTGTTTATAGCTTTAAACATCCAAATTTTGTGACATGGTTTTTCCGAAGTGCTTCACTTTGCTCTACTTTAAAAGTCGACGTGATGCTACTGTATTCCATTGCTATACTAACACTGTACACCGCTAGCTTACAAACGAACGGGGTACATTTACAAATCTTATCCGTCATCAAATTTATTTCCAAACTTTGAAATTTTCCCACCTGGAAGACACTAAAAGAGAAATTCGTAACTTTAAAAATGTTATAAAAATATATTTGTTGCTAGCTGCTTAGATTTATTTCGATCGTTTATTTATTTATTTTTGTTATCTTGTGGCCTTATTCTAATTACGAAAAGCCCATTTCTTAACGCCATTTGAAATTAATCCCACACACTGTAGAATATGCGGTGATTTGATACAGAAACCCGAAACAACTGAAATGTCAATAGCCTATTGGATCTCACAGCATTCGTTATTGTGACATCTCTGGTTCAACGCAGATCCTTTAGTCATGGGCTAAATTATCATTATATTGGTCAATAAATCAACTAAATTCCACCCTACACCTCGTAAAATTGTATTGGTATATTCATAATCTACCTTCTCTCCCCCCCCCCCCCCCCCGGACCGTATTTTCCCAGCATTCTGTTCAATGGCTGCACTTGTCAATGGTGTTGGGTGGTTTACCACCGTGTACACAGCGAGCACTAGCAGTCGGGTGTTAATGTAGCCATCAGTTGTTCCTACGCTGCTCTCACCTTCCGTCGTGTACTGTTGTTGGAGTGCTCTAACAGGACTGATCACTGATCAGATGAGCGCTGTCTTTACTTTACATCCACGACAGTGTGGTTTGATAAACCCATCATCCACGACAGTGTGGTTTGATAAACCCATCATCCACGACAGTGTGGTTTGATAAACCCATCATCCACGACAGTGTGGTTTGATAAATCCATCATCCACGACAGTGTGGTTTGATAAACCCATCATCCACGACAGTGTGGTTTGATAAACCCATCATCCACGACAGTGTGGTTTGATAAATCCATCATCCACGACAGTGTGGTTTGATAAACCCATCATCCACGATAGTGTGGTTTGATAGTATCAAAGATGTCAAACCTAGCATTTATTTGAGACTTAGTTTGTAGCTTGTATTTAAATGTAAAGTTGTGTTCTTCTGTAGGACCTCATTTGATAACATAGTTCCATTTTGTTCAGGTATATAGACTCAACATCACTGAAGGTCTTACGAAATAGCACCCATAAAAAACAAGAAATATCTAAAAATAGACAGCTCTTACCAACATTTGTTGTGAGGATATTTTGATGATATAATAAATCACAGGCCAACAAACCTCACTTCACATTGATCATAGCTGATATGCTGGATCACTGGCCAACAAACCTCACTTCACATTGATCATAGCTGATATGCTGGATCACTGGCCAACAAACCTCACTTCACATTGATCATAGCTGATATGCTGGATCACAGGCCAACAAACCTCACTTCACATTGATCACAGCTGCTATGCTGGATCACTGGCCAACAAACCTCACTTCACATTGATCACAGCTGCTATGCTGGATCACAGGCCAACAAACCTCGCTTCACATTGATCACAGCTGCTATGCTGGATCACTGGCCAACAAACCTCGCTTCACATTGATCACAGCTGCTATGCTGGAGCCTATACAAACCAAGAGATTCGGTAAATTAAAAATAACACCCCCCTTTCTCTCTCTCTCTCTCTCTCTCTCTCCCCCCCCCCCCCAGTTTCTTACATCTCCACCTGCTGCCTTAGCGGTTAACAATTACAATATCTTCTTTAGCCGTTTGCAATGTCTGGTGATTTCTTCATTTGTATATAGTAGATCTTTACCAGTTCACCGTGAATAATGTGTGAACAAATAGTGAAGTAATATATTGTTAAGACAAAATACAATACACTGGCAACATGAATGTTAAGGAAAGTCTCGGCCTTCAAGAAATAAGCTTGTAAAACTTAGTCAAGATAAGTGTTATACAAATGTAGGCCATCGCGGGCATCCGTGACCTACAATCCAAGTCTACTTCATTTCTGGTCCGCTGTCAGTATAGGAAATGTTCATTTTTTGTTTTGTTTCCTTACAATGTCCTGAAATTTCAATGAAAGCGGAAATGATAAGAAACAATCCATTTAAACTTTTCTCACAGAAAATAAATATTTGTTCCCTTGGTGGTCGCACCACTTTGTTTATTTAAATGCAAGGTTTCAAAGTCAAACCACTGGACCAAGGTCAACACGAGGTCTGTTTCAAAAGATGTAGTTTATCCCCGCAGACGACAGAAAAGCTCTTATGCATAGTGGTCACCAGAATGAAAGAGATTGATTAAAATAATAGTATGTTAATTTTATTTGTCCGATGGTACCTCGTAACATGTTTCAATAAAGAATTTCTGAAATGTTGGCGTGTATTAGTAGCCTTGTTACATTATTTCAAGGCTTAACCTTGGGGGATAGAAAATAATACGATTCACCATTGAAAAGTTATACCTGAAGTAGTTCAGTAAATTAGAGTCATCAAAACAGCTCCATAAGACTTGATAGATGACAGTGAATTGTATGGTACGTGAATTATGTTTCCGTGAATTGTGTGTTCCGTGAATTGTGTGATCCATGAATTGGGTACGGTACGTGAATTGTGTGGTAAACAATGTCTCTGCAACTAGAATATTTTTAAAAATTTCTTCTTGAATGAACCCAAAAGTCCTACTATTACTATTATAATTTTATCAAACAAGGGTGCCCCCACCTCCCGCTAGAAACATAAATACCAAATCTTCTTGTTTAATATTGTGAATATATTTATAAAAAGTTGTATTCGCCATTTCTAAAGAAATCCATGTCATATGCGGCACTAAAATGTGCACTATACGCTATTCCCACGGCATGCCCCCTTAACATGACATCACGGCGGGGTGTAAATGGGAATGTCCGCCTATCTTATCTAACTATCGATAAACCAGAGATTCTAATCAGTCAGCTACAGAAAGGCGTGGATGAGGTCATCTATGGCTTTATCCTATCCAACACATGGAACTAGTGGACAGGAAGAATTGGCTTCCCTGTATGTATTGACTGTTCTAACGTAGATATTTCAAACGTAATACAGCTGTTGATCTCTCTAATCATGACGACAATCTTTGTGTTGTGATTAGACGATAACACTCCAAGGAGGTGTTGAGAAGTCTGGGGGAAGTTACACGTTAAAAAAAGGCGGTTGGGTTGGGGGGGGGGGGGGGGAGGAAGAGACAATATCCATCTTGATCCATTTCCAAAATAAGGTCACCAAAAAAAAAAAAAAAAGAAACTTCAAACATTTTTACAACATTCAGATTTTTATTGACGAAGATCATTCAACCATGACGATACTATTAGAAGGACAATATCATATTATAATATAAGTCGGTGGCTTATTTCTGCCATCGAGACAAACGCAAAGAGAGAAAAAAAAGGAGGGGGGGGGGAACACACACACGCAAATAACCCTTTTATCTCGAGCGGTTATTTTTAAGCGCCCCCAACCCATTTCAAATGATAGAGTCCTTGGCCTGATAGCGAAATGAAACGTTTTAATTGACTGGCTTTGTCAACAGTCAAAGATTGATTACACGGGCTTCACTGGGAGCTGTAATAGATGGGAATGCCATCAGTAGCCTGGCTGTCCAAAGACCAGTACTTTTCTCTCGGCACCCAGTTCCTCTGAACAGGAGACACCACTTCTCTTATACTGTTTTCTACCAGTTGAATTATAGCGAAATAAGTTTGATCTAACTACAGGAACCGCCACGGTTTATAGGATGAAATGTAGAAAGGAAAGGTACTTTAGTTTCACAGTATGTTTTTAGCGTTTTTAGGAAATAGAATCCCAAATGTGTTTTCTAAACTTTTATTATGGATTTTTATAATATGTGTTGTGCTATCTAAACAGTTGCGTGCTATCTAAACAGCTGGGTGCTATCTAAACAGCTGGGTGCTATCTAAACAGCTGGGTGCTATCTAAACAGTTGGGTGCTATCTAATCAGTTGGGGAATTATTGTGTGCAAGAAACTTTTTAACTGGTTTTGTGGGCCGTTAGCCCATCGCCATCAGAAAGCTGGATATGTGGGACTCAATATGTGCATTCCAACCATGGGGATTCACTTGGGCATGAACTCAGCTCTTCAATGTTACACCAAGCCCTTTGGTTTTTTTGGGACAATCCTTTGAGACAACACTAGGAGTTATGCCATGAAAATACAATGCTGCGTCTGTCGGAAGACAGTGGCGGCAGGGGAACTGACCGTCAAGGTGGGAAAGAAGGATGTTGATTTTTATGGCAAGCCCTTCCAGTTGGCGACCAGGTCCCAGCAAAACCAAACCAACTGCCCATCAGCAACCAGGTGACCCGAAACACTGGGGGAACAAACGTATCGGACACAGTCAAAGGCAATCAATAAAACATCAGGTGGGCGAATCTTCTGCCCGGCAACACATGCATCTTGCTTACCAGGTGGGAAAATTCACAGGTGAGCATGAAATAGATGTGAACCACAGTGTGGATAAACTAAAGGGACAGCAACGACCACAATACCTCAACCACCAAGTGGAAAAAACCCACCAAGTTGACTCTTCACATAGGCACATCGTGGTTCGACAGTGTCGCATTGGTTCATCCATTGCATTCAGTCTTGTGGGAGTTCCACCAGAAAAGTTGCCCCATAACAAGCACATTGTAAGTATAGAGGAAGCTGGTGAATGTGCACCTTATCATAATGTAAACAAGTCCAATACTTTCTTTAATGAACTGTAGAGTATGCAAAAGCATGAACTGATGGAGTTTAAAGTTACCAAGGTACTCTTATATATATATATATATATATATATATAAAACATTCAAGGAATATGGTATATTACATGGTTCCTGTTAAGCTATGTCACATCAGATCAAAAGGATGTCATGAGTATATATAGACATACTAGTGTAAATTGATATTTTAAATAACATACAGAAGACATTCAGCTATCTCAGGATGAATATTTAGAATTATTATCATTAAATTATAATAAATTATAATGCTAATGGTAATTAAAAGTCATTTAAAGAATATAACAGCTGAGATTTATCTAAAGGAAAATTACAGCCCTTAAGACCTTTCATCTTTCCTTTCTTCCCTCACATAAAAACCGCAAGTTCAGAGCTCCACTGTCTGGTAGGATGCCCGACTTAACTGGTATAGCATGCCAAGCATAATATATTAACAATGACTCTTGTCATAAACATGGACAGGTAACATGCGCCCACAAAGACACTCTGGTCCAGTGAAGGAAGCCAGTGTGATTTAGCAAGGCTTTGTAACTTTACAACTCAAGCTTCTGAGTCCTAGTTGGAGCTTTTGCTCTGCTCGTTTTTTTAAAAATATTAATGGCATATTTTTTTTTAAAATGGCCATATCCTGTATTTTCACAAACCAAAATACTTGGATGGAAGGTCCCATACCGACTTAAGGTGGTAGGCTTTTTATGGGACCATTGTTCTATGCTCATATTTTTGTTGTTATCATTATACAGCATTTCAAATAAACAATGATGTTGGTGAATAGTATAGGTAGATATTGTTGTATTTAAATACATATTGATTTTTAAAGTGTGACACAAATTTTATTTCACTATATAGTATAAAAAGGCTTAAAAATCAAACACATAGGATAAAAACAATCTTATTGATGAAATGGCACAATGTATATATTTCATTGTGAGCCATCTAATACTTTTGAACATTTCTGGCTTTGTCTAATAAATTTGTCTAGCATTGCTGTGACAATAATGGTACTTTTAATTGGCCGATGTAGAAATAAGAAACAGAATAATGCATTCTCAGGGACCTTTCATATAAATTGAAATAAAATAAGTTGACATAGGGGTTGTGAAGCTGTGGTAGTAAACATGGTCCAAGAAGTCTCCCATGAAATGGTCTGCTTTAACAATTTAAGTTGATACTTGCTGCTAGTTTTTGTGTGCTTTTATGTACCCTGTATATCATTTGAGTAATTTTTTCAACACCAAGTCCTGCTGGAGCTACTACATACTATATGTAGATATGTCTATTAATTGGATCAAAGTAAACAAAGCATAGGACCGGCTGTGGGGTTGGGCATATAGAAAATACATCGCATTCTTTTAAAACATTATTTATGTTCTCCCCTTCTTCAACTATTCTTGGAGGCAGTTGCCCTGAGGCACCCTGAATCCGCCATTACAATGTGATGGTGTATTGGTGAGTAGCGGAAGGGTGGGGAGAATGAGATCCAAATGTGTGCCTGTCAGGGTCTCTTATACTGGTGTTGTTTGCTTTTTTAACCCAACAGTATGAGAGCTGCTCTAGATAGTGGCTACTTCTTTATCTCTCCATGAGGAGGCTTCCCAAACTATTTGGGATCCCCATTCACAAGTAACATTTCAGTTGCCTCGCTGGTCAACTGAGGTCTTGACCTCAGTGTGTTATTTATTTATGCCCCTTATCAGACCTTATCTATGGCTTACCTCTCCTTGCTCTTCATCCCTGTTGGGGAGCTTAAATGCTACAACAATGGAGAGGAAAACAGGAGGGTTATTTGCAAACATACATGTACCATTTTCAGTGACAAGCTTAAATGCTACAACAATGGAGAGGAAAACAGGAGGGTTATTTGCAAACATACATGTACCATTTTCAGTGACAAGCTTAAATGCTACAACAATGGAGAGGAAAACAGGAGGGTTATTTGCAAACATACATGTACCATTTTCAGTGACAAGCTTAAATGCTACAACAATGGAGAGGAAAACAGGAGGGTTATTTGCAAACATACATGTACCAGTGACAAGCTTAAAGACAAAAATTCATTATCCATCTCGGCTTAGTATCACATCATTGAGGCAGGGCAAACACAGAAAGGATTAGTTTTAAGGACAGCTTTGGTATGCAATATAAGATTAAGGACATGACTATTTATTTTATATATATTTTAGTTAGCAGAATTTTTCAACAGAGGCCAAACGCACAGCCACTCATCATTGACCAATTTTTTTTTGTCTGGGCTCCAGTAAGCCAGAAATAACGACATAAAAGTTCTTTTTTAAAAAAAAGAATCTCTTTTTCAATTTGATTTCAGCCTAATGGGAATGGTTTCGCTGATGGACATGGTTTGGTTACCATCCGGATGAAACCAGATGAAAAAGGAAGATTTGGGTTTAATGTAAAGGTAAATAACAAAAAAATTATTTTTATATTTAAAACAGAAGATGTACAATTTTTGGATTGCATCTTAATCTTATTATACTAATCTTAAGTAAAGGAGAAGAGTATGGGACATAAAGATTTTTAATTTGTAATAAATCTGTCAAGATAAGTTTAGAAGCAAAATTTTGCTTAAATTTTATGTAAATTGTGAAATATTATGATTTTTAAAAAAGGTAGCTTGTGTGTAATTTAGTTTAAGCAAGGTAGAGTTTAAATTTGATGTAAATATCACTGTAACCTTAATAAAATGAAAGAACATTCATTGGTCTTTCAATATCGGTTGTGGAAATGCTTCTGTTTATATCGACATCATCTAAAGAAATGGGACATAAGTTGGTTGTTTTTTAAATCATAAAATATGTATAGAAATTAAATTTTCATCACATAAAAAAAGGTTATTGGGAAGAGTAATATAAGCTGTACATAGTTAAGGACCTGTCATGCTTGAAGATATATTAGTCTCTATTCTGTTTGATACACATCAATACAATAGCAGCCTTGTGTAGGTACAGCTAAGGAAACAAGAAAGCCAGGTGATGTTTATAGCTTTAAAACCTAGTTAAAATCAAACAAATGATCCTCATTTAATGTCTATTGACAGGGAGGTGCTGATCAGGGTATGCCTATCATAGTGTCACGAGTAGCCCCTAACACACCGGCAGACTTGGCCATTCCTCGATTAAATGAAGGTGATCAAGTGTTGCTCATCAATGGAAGGGATGTGTCCACACACACTCATGAGCAGGTATGCATATTATAGATAGTTTTGAAATAAAGAAAAACCTATCATTAAATAATTTCCATATTGTTTTAAAATAAATATGGCCAGAACCAGAATTCTGGGTACATTTTGATTCTTTAGTTTCTTCTTTTTTCTTGATTGCTATAAATTTTAAATCTTAAATAATGTTTTTGTTGAGTTTTGAGCTCTCCTTATTGAAAATTCAATCCTTTTTTGTATGGGAGTAAATATACAGTAATAAGATCATCACATTTGTTTCAGGTTGTTATGTTTATCAAGGCATCTAGAGAAACTCACTCGGGAGAGTTGGCTTTAGTCATCAGACCTAATGGTATTTATCTTATATTATTATGATCTATTGCGTCTAGTGACAGTGGTACCAGCTCAATATCAATAACTTTTTTTTTGTTATTCATAACTCACATTAAAGCTAATTATTAATATTGATGATCTCAACTCTAACGAGTGATGTGAAAATTTTAAATAATAACATTTTGGGACCTTCAATTTAATTATAAAATTAGTTAACTGTTAGAAATGTACTTGAGTAATCAAAACATCAATGATAAATAAATGTAAATGCACTGTGGAATATTTAGAAAGTGCTCTGGTTAAGATGTTATGATCATTTCTGTTTTTCTTAGTATTATCTTTATTTTTAACCCTGCATATTTTATTTTAGAAAAAAATTATTTTGAAAAGACTAGGAAAAAATTAATCCATCTTTTAAATGCACAACTTAAAGTTAAAAAATTGCTGCATTGTTCTCTTTTGGAAATTTTAAATAATTCAAAGTTATATATAAGAATAAATCAAGTTAATATTTTTACAGTCTGAATAAAAAAGACATTACATTTTTTATTTAGTTTAGGAACTTCATTATGGGGCCAGCAATAAACAGAAGACATTTTGTACTTCTAAATTACCATCAAAAATAGTTATTTTTTTAATACGACAATTCTATTTTAGTGTATGTTGGTGAGGACCAGACGGATGAGCCAGATTTCACCTACATCCCAGAGACTCACCAAATAGCCTCATCAGCTTCTAGTGCAAATACGCTTGAGTCCTCTCTTATGCTTTTACAAGAGAGTCTAGAAAGTGGAGCTGCCATAGCTCAGTTTGAGGTAAATATAAATATATGCTCATCTTGTCTTTCTCTAACTGTAGGGGGATAAACAGTACTTGTAGTGAAAGATTTCGCTTGGCTTGACCTCAAAGTGGGTCAGCGTTCGCTTAATAGATGTTGGTCGGGCCAACGACGTGTCCCCCTCCTGGAAGGTGGTAATCTGATAAGGCTAGGTTAATATGTAATCTTTAAAATTTAAGTATTGATGTAAATGATAAATAAATTTAATATAATAATTGAGTAATTATTTAAAGAAATTTAGCAGAATGTGAGAGTAAAATTTTTATACAATTTTGACAGCAAAATTATGACACCCAATTTTCAGGTTTTCCCAGTCGTTATTAAAGCTGAAATGCCTAATTAAAGGAGCTTTTTAGTTTTAATCATCCCTGGGGTTTTTAGACAAATGATTCGGAGCCCCAACTACAGTTAGTTAAACTATTGGAATTTGTTTTCATTTCTTCAGCAACTGTATCGCAAGAAGCCTGGACTCACTCTAAATGCTGCTAGGCTTGATGCCAATATTAACAAAAACAGATACAGAGACATCTCACCATGTAAGTCTTACTATCATATTGCAGGTTAAATTATTAAAGTTTAATGAATAAGATTGGAACTTTTTTCAAACCTAAACAGAGCAATACATTTTCTAAAAAAAAAAAACAACCTTCTTTCAATCTTCCCTTGAGAAACAGTAAATTCAAAATTTTTTTTAAACACTCAAGATTATTTCAAGAATTAATTAAATTCAATTTTAAGTTTTGAAACTTTCATTTTGGCTTGTTTAGATGATCAAACAAGGGTAGTGTTAAAAAGTGGAACTGCTGGAGATTACATCAATGCTAATTTTGTAAATGTGAGTACAATTTAAACAAAATGTTTATAAAGTGAACCTTAAATGTGTGTCTTTTAAATAGTTTTAAAATTATTCTTTTCTTATAAACCAACTACATTGTTGTTTAATTTTGGCTTACAAAGGAATTACTTGTTTTTTTTCTACATCACATCAGATGGAAATTCCAGGTTCAGGTATATTAAACCGCTACATTGCTGCACAAGGTCCACTACCTAATACGTGTAATGACTTTTGGCAGGTATACAGTCAAAAGATTTTTGGTTGCTTTTAAAGTAGTTGAACATCTTTATCTATCTATAACTAGTGCATAAAAATATTACAGCAAGTAATCAAACCTATTATTATTTTTTTTATTGTTAAAAATGAATTTTTACTGCATTAAATGGTTTTAAATCTTAAAATTGATTAACAGTAAAAAATAATGCATTTGTCAATTTTTAAAATTTTATACAATTTTACCATAATATATTATTATTATTATTAGTTGTCTTATATAGCGCGGTACCCCAGCCTAAGGATGGGCTCACCGCGCTGTACATACAAATATTAGAAAAAGAAACATAATCGTTACAATAAAATAAAATACAATTATGTAATAAAGAACAGCTGCATAAAGACAAAACAAAAACTAATGCATAATCAACCCATCCACCCCAGAACTTTTACATGACAAGCCATGATTCTATGTGAATTACTTTGAATTTAATGAAAATAAAAATTGATAAAAAGAATGCTTTTTCCAGATGGTTTGGGAACAGCATTCATCTCTAGTGGTCATGCTTACCACAAAAGTTGAACGTGGCAGAGTCAAATGTCACCAGTACTGGCCCCAGCTCTATGAGACTGAAGATTTTGGTGCCATTCAGATAACATGTGTAAAGGAGGAAGAGACACACTCGTTTGCCTTCAGGGAATTTAATTTGACACACGTTGAGACCAGTGAGGAAAGGCACATCAGACACATGCAGTACATTGCTTGGCCAGATCATGGGGTACCAGATGACCCTAGTGATTTCTTACATTTTGTCATTCGTGTTCGACAGAACAGAGATGGCATGGTTGAGCCCACAGTCGTTCATTGCAGGTATTAGAATGGCTTTTTTTCTTCTTATAGAGTTTTGAATCTGTGTCTTTGCTTTTATAATAAACCTTAACAGACAACTTTTTTAACAGTGCTAGTGGTCAAAATATTATCACTAGTGTTATTTGAAAGACAGATGTTTGTATATTTGACTATGTAATCCATATGTTAAATCCATCTTAAATCTTGCATCTAAAGAAGTCTATTTACACATATTATTGTTCAAATTATTAGTGCTGGAATTGGAAGGACTGGTGTGCTTATAACAATGGAAACCGCAATGTGTCTTATAGAAGCTGCCCAGCCTGTTTATCCCCTGTCCCTTGTTCGGCAGATGAGAGATCAACGAGCTATGCTTATTCAAACGTCTGTAAGTGGAATTTCTGTTTGTTTTTAGTCTTCAATTTTTATTTTAATTAAGCTGCCTTTTTATTATTATTATTTATATTATTTTGATTTTTATTATTTACATAGTTTTTTTTTAAAATTGTCAAATATCAAATAATTATTCAGTTTGATTAAATTGAGATAAATTTAAAATATTTTTTGGGGGTTTGAAGTGAAGTACTATATACAAAAAAAAAAAAAACCTTAAAAAGGACAACTTTTAAATTGATTTATTTGATGTAGGTGACTTGATTTTAAAATAAGAAATTGTTCATCTATGATCATAATGATGCCACAAAGACTTAAATACCATTTTTAAAAATTAATATTATTTATGAATTTTAACAAATGAGTTTTTTTAGTATACTAATACTACTTGATGAATTTCAATGGCTATTTCACTAAGAAATTATTTATTTATTTCAGAGTCAATACAAATTTGTTTGTGAGGCAATACTACGAGTTTACAATGGTAACTTAAATTTCTTGAAGTATCATTTTCATATTTTGGTAATTATAGTTAAAAATAGAATGACTTCCAATCAAATTAAATGGTAGGCATGGGTTTTCAGCTCAACATTGCAGCTATCCTTGGTGATAAGGCAAACTCCTAACAAGCTGAATATGGATGTTGCCCAGTGAAAATAACTGACGTTGGAGTGACTAAGCTGTTTAGGCTCAATGCATGGTACTAAGCAAAATGGTGATAATTACCGTGAAAAAAACACTTTAAAATCCGGGAAGGGGAAAAAAAGTAAAGAATTGTAATAAATGTTGGAAATAATTTTTATAATTTTATTATTAATTTTGCCAGTATTAATAATGTAATATATTTTGATTGATTTCAGAAGGTCTTGTGAAACCTCATGAGGACTTCAGGAGATGAGACACACATCCAGCTAACATTGTCAAACAACACTGGGATGTTCATAAACTTTTATGAGCTTGAAAATGTTCAATAACATAAAACAAGCCATTCGAACTACTTCATTTTCAGTTGTGGACTACTTTGTTTACCCATCCAGTGACCTCCCCTCACTTTCTGCTCAATTACAATTTGGACTGGAATCTGTGTCATTGTTAAGTCAACAATTTTCAGGAGCTTCTGCTGAATGTAACAGCAGAGAAGTGAAAACAGAAACATCTATTTTCTTTTGATGGAATTTTTGATCACCTAAGACAGTGGCCAACATGAACTGTTTCAATATGAACCATGTTGTGATCTAGAGTTTCCCCACACATTGTTGTGCTCATTGTTTAATCACAGTCCATGTTCCTCTGTGGTGTAGTTGCCACACATGGAGTTACCCAATATTGCTTCAAGGAGAAATATTTTAGTCTTTTAAGATTTAGAGTTGATACAATTCCTTTTAAGGCTTGCTAAACCACCAAATGTTACTTGAATCAATCTTTCATGGATTTTGCTCATAATTCTGACCAGTACTGAGGTGCTCTAAAAAGTGTTTAATTTTTAACATAATTTTCTAGTGTAATTTGATAAATTTATGACTTTTATATATATATATATGCCCAATTTACTCCATTGTTCTTAGAAATCTGCTTAGAATTGAAGGATGTGTTTTTTACTTGATTTAAAACAACAATTTTTTATAGGAAAAATATAAATATTTGGAACAAATTTTCGATTATTCTAAGATCTTGGTGTTTCATTATTTTATCTGGACATCTTTTTTTACTAAGGCATTTATTGTAACATTAAGTTACATTTACCTAAAAAAAAAAAAAAAACCGACAATGTCCTAAAGATAATGTGAATAGTCCACATGCTAAATTGTTTTTGTTGTGGTATACACATCTCAAATCCTGATTTCCAGCTTTTAGTTTAAGAGACATAGAATGAAAAAATAAAGTTAGCATTCATTTTGCAAGTTGTATCCTATAAATGTACCATGTTTATGATGACTGGCTTAGACAAACTAAAATTGTTTGTTTTTACTAATTTTATTGTTTGTTATATTTTTAAATAAAGGAAGTTTCTTTAAGGTTTTATTCAAACAACATTAGGTCACCTTCTTTGATTGAGTAACTGGTGGACTTGTGTTCTAAATCATAAATTTCAATTCAACATATTAAATATGGTTCTATGTGATTGCAGTATTTCATTAGCAATACATTCTTGTAGATCCTCTCAAGATATGATTCATTTTTTCAACAGTTGACTGTAATGTCTTTGCATGGTATACCACCATTATGTCAATTCACTTACTTTAAAATAAAAAAACACTTTAATTTATGACTGATTTGCATTTGATAGATAATCTGTGTTTTATAAATGGCAGGGCCTATATATGGAACTACATTTTAAACATTATTCTTTTGGTTCGTTCATAACAACAGGCAAGAAACTGTAATAATACTTAATAGTATGAAATGAGAAAAAATTGAAATATACAAATGTTTAGCATTATTAAATGAGTAAATTGATTTTAAGGTAAGCTATTGCAAAAATGAGACTACTTGTATTATTGTCACATTAATAGTAAAATAATTACAAACTGAGTGTTTTCTAAGGGTTGTAGATATTTGATGGCTTAATTGGATCATCTTTTTATTTTCCACTACTGCTGCCTTGAGATGCATTCAGCTTGATTATTATTAATGGTCATAAGTTAACACCAAAAAGTGTTTTGTGTTTGGAAATTTTTAAGAATGATGCAGTTTTAGACATCCAGCAAATTGAAATTAGTTCTGAACAATAAGATTTTCCCAAAATGTGTGTATTTTTGACAATATTAAAATATTTTGCTGACAAATTAGGATTAGTCTTAAAATTATGATAGGCAGAGTAGTCAGAGTTTACTCTAAAAAAAATTGGTTGTTAATATATGTTGAAGTTTACTGTATCCTTACAATTATTGAAAAATATTTTTATTATTCTTTATTGTTAGGTTCTTTGTACTAGACAACTACACTGTTCAATTTTATAATAAATTAAAAGACAATAACTTAAAAGATATGTGGTGAATTAAAAACTGTAAAACTTATGTCCAAATATTTGTCTTTGGATAAAAAATATAAAATACACATTATTATTTTTCTGTCTTATTTACTGACATTCTCAAGTTATTATATTTTTTTTGTAAGGCTAAGTGTAGAAATTGCCAATGACTGGATGCATGCAAACATATATTTCCTAACTGTTGTCCATTTCATAAGTGTAGTCCAATCATTTGATACATTAACATTTCATACTGGAGAAAATTTCATGTTCTAGCTGAGAAAAATTTCTAAATGAAAACTTATTTTCAAAACATTATAAAATTTTATTTTTAAATCTCCATCTTCAACATTTCATTTGTATTACTATAAACAGAGAAAATGCTAATGAAAAAAAGATGACTGCCTCCAATTATGGACAGGTGCTTTTCAACATTGTGTTAACTATCTGTCAGAGCCAAGAGGTAAACCATTAGCACAATTTCATCTATGTAAACTGTCTTATAATATGGACATCAAGCCCTGTTATGTCAACAACACAACAATGTACAGTATTATTGTCACATACAGTATAACACCAGCTTCATATTTCATATCACACAATGTTAGACTAATGTAAATATTGATAGTATAACTATAAATTTATGATTGTTTGTATAAGTATTGTGTAACGTGCACTTTTATCAAGACAGAGCTGTGTATGTTACCAAAATCACATATCATTTGTGTTGTCCACCAGTTTTATCTGGGCTTTGCATTTGCTTGGCATGTACTTGAACCAACTTAGTCCAGTTATATTTCCCAAACTTTGAGTTTATTACTATATTTTTACTCGGTTTTTGGTTAGTCTTCTTTGCTGCAGCTTAGTATTTAATTATTATTATTATTAAAGTGGTCTTATATAGCGTGGTACCCCAGACTAGGGCTAGGCTCACCGCGCTTCACATAACAATTAGCAAAAAGAAACATGACATTTAAAAACAGTTACATAAAATTATTCTTATAACAATTAATAATACAATTATCCCACTACAAGCAGTTTTGATGGACATACTATGGTTAGCTATTTCTGTAATCATTATTTTTGTGTTTGAAATTTTAATTGCTTAAAATTAGTAAGAAAAAGAGAAATTCTCTAATAATGTACACATATTGAGTAGGAATTTTGTTTGTTTGACTGAAATTAAGTATGGTTCAGGATTGCATCTTCTATGTCGTTTGCCCTCCACAGACATTGTTGTAAGTACTTATGTTACCCTATCACTGGTGCCCTGTCCTCATCAAAATTTTTATCTCTGGGTGTCATCAATTCTGTGTAGTTCACTAGTTCTTTTCATGACTTTTTTCTATCAATATGCTATGAATAGTAAGCACTCTGGCAATGTTTAACTAAAAGCTGTAAACATTTCAATATTTTTACTTTTGTAGCGTGAAATTTTAGTTGAATCTCATCATTAATTTTTTGTTACCATTTTTCTAGTGGATTCCATATTACTACATATGGTAAGGCAATGTGTTATTTATACCATTAACTTAAATATTTGATCTTTCATGTTCATGCTACTGATTGTTGTTTAAATAAGAAAAAGATGGTTTATGTTTTATTATTTCAAATGATGGATCATATATTTCATGAGTTTATAAAAAATTATGTTGCAAGTAGTTTAAGGAAGAATTGATATATCCATAGTAAATTGTTCTAAGTTGTTATATGTTTTGAGTACACTGACGCCCAATTATTTTTTATGTTTGAAGATGTATAATTGTAAAAGTGCTATTTTTAAAAAATACTATATATTATTTATTATAGAAGGTGATGAAGAATTATCCAACTATAAATATTCATCTCCCATTCATCTCGGTGTTATTAAATTTTGTTCAGTTTCAAATTTTAAGGAGAGTTTATCACTTATTATCTCACAAATGCAGTTAGACAAAGTACATCTTAAGAAATCTTAATTCACTATTTTAAAAAAAGTACATGAAATTAAACGATTGAGTTGATTAAAGCCAAAAAATTTTTATTTTTAAATTCCAGGTATTGGTATCATTATTTGAAACTTGTTTAGCTTCTCTGTGAGTTGATAATGTTTGTATTGTTTTAACATTATAAAAACCTTGCATTAGAATAACACAATTGACTTATTATATTTGCACCAATCCTTGAAAATGCAGTAAAAGATGAAATTATACACCAATTAAATGTATCTACAGTACAATTAAACTGACATGTCATGCTTTCATTAATGTTCTCCATGCTTGTATATTTTGATGTGTGTTATAGCTGTGCCACAGAATGGCTGTGGTTATCTCATGGCTGTTGTGCTAGGATGAATTATCCTATAGACTGCTGTCTTCAGTAACTTTTTATCTCAATTTTTTTATTTGACAAAGTCCCCAGGCAAAAAGAAATATTTAAATCAATATTACATGAGATTGAATATTCATAAAAATCTTTTCAAATCATTTATATTTTTTACAAATTTTATTTTGAGGGGGTGTTTCTATACAATATATCAAAATACTTTTTTTTTTTATATTTAGACATTAAAATCCAGTGAACTTTTGGTTAAACTTTCTACATTTACAATATTACCTCTGCAGGACTCTTTCCAGCTGATTCACATTCATTCATTATTATGCACCTATTTCAAATAAAATTTAAGGATTTTAAAACTAAACATGAGGAAACATGTCAATATTATTTCTTTAAAAAGTACATAAGAATTCTAACCTTGATTTCCTGAAAGTCTCCTTTTGAACAAGTCCATCTCTACCATAGCAAGCACAACTAAATAGATCTGTTTCTATTTTTACATTTTAATATTGTGATGTTGGTCATAAGGTTAAATAAATAAATTTTGTATATTTTAACAAAGATGTATGTATATTGCTGAAACTTAATTTATATCTGTAAACCCAAACGTTAGAGTGCTTGTACTGGAGTACTCCTCTAAGGAAAATGTATTTTGTAAGCAAATAAACTAACTTGTATTTATGCAATAAAGTTATTGACTGTGGTCTGCTCTCTCTACCCTCCAGGATGGATATAAATATTATTGACATAACTTTATTAAGAAGCAGTTATTGTAGATATCTTTAATGTGTGAATTTGTTCAGTCCATTCCTTATTTAAGAAATAAATACAACTAAAACATTTATATTGACGATTGTGCTAATCATTGTTTATAAATATTGCATCACCATTTGCATCTTTCTGGGATCATTTTTCTTGAAGCGTTCAAATAAAGATGATTTTCACACAAATTTAACTATTGATTTGTTTTGAATTATTTAATTTGACTTTTTTGTATATAAAAAGGCTATATGTAACCCTTGAGGCATTTATGAATTTGTTCCCTATGTAATTTAACTGCTTGAGGTGTTACATTGGCGATGTCAAACACTTCAGCAAACAAAAGCACACAAAAAAGACCCTCTTTGATTTTATCAATATATAAGTTTTTAAAAAATGAATTTAATCTCTAATATCTACGGGAATTTTATATCTCTTATCAATGGATGTGCTGGATAAAAAAGGGTGACATGTTTTATGATTTCTAAGATCTTAACATGATAATCAGCTCTTTTTAATTACTTTAAGATATTTAATGTTAACCACTTACCATATGAATTTAGCATTAGTTTACAAATAAGACATGAAGGGGTTTTTAAACTTACCAGCCATCCCCCCCATATTACAATACTTCTTAGTTGAAACTAGAACAGATCTAATAAAAAAAAATATTAAGGGCCTTGTTTTAAAGAAAATAATTTTTTTTTTTAAAAGATAATCCAAAATTGATTAACTTGCTTTTTTCAAAAGTTAAACATGATGTTTGTCATTGCAGCTGGGAATATGCAAGAATTTTTAAAAAAAATATGATTAAACAAACCAGTTTTGGTCTTCTATAAATTAAATAATTTATTAATATACAAGCCTTTTATGGTTGCCATTTTGGTGTTAAATATTATTTATTTGGTAGTAACAAGTTCCATGAAAGTTAGAAATACTTTCTTTCTGTATAGTGCAAGGACTTTCCAATAAATAGCATTACTGCATAAGGTTAGTGAGCAACTGTTTACAACTTTAGCGATACAAATTTATGAATATAATGTAATTTAATATATTCTCCCACTTGAAATAAAGGTCTTTTCCATATATTATTGAGAGAAAAATGTAAGATTGAGTACAATATATACATTTTGTTTTTTTATGTACAAATAGACAATATATCTGGCACTTAATTTATGGACATCCCATTCTCTGAATTTAACATTGTGATTACAGGCTTAGATGGTTACAACTCTTGAGACTGAAATTTGTTTCTAAATAGGGAATAATACTACAATGTTTTCTTATTGCTCAGATTAACTCATATATTAAAGAATGGGGACTCTTGTGATGTTAAAAATGGGAATTTTTAATTACAAAATGGCAATATTTATTGATACACGTTTGCTGATAAAGTTAAAAAAAATTATTACGTTTAATTCCCCAAAATCTTATTTTTAGAATGTTTCATTTCTGAAAATTCTGATTGCATTTTATTTGGTAATTCTCATCCAATCAAATGGGGGAGCGTTGCCAACATTAAAATTAAAACATTCATTCAAACACCATAAACTGAAATGTTTTTATTACAACAAATGTTCACATCGGCTAAAATGTAAGGTTGTCATAGTCTGTGAATATGAGGGAGGAAAGGAACGGTTAGTAGGTCTTCAAAAAATGGTTGAAATATCTTACAAATTGCTTATCAGCAGGTGAAAAAGTTAAAATTGAGCCTCAATAGTTGGGGAGACAAATCAGTGTTCAAACGGTGATTACAGGTAACAAACTCATATAATGTGGAACCACATCCTTCATTGCACTTGATTTATGAACACAAGAAAGATGAAAATCATTCCATTGTTTAACATACATATTATGAATATAAATGACAGTAAACCTTCAAATAAAAATAATTACTAAGAAGCTGTCCACACTGTTAGTAAAGATAATGCTATTTGATGAGGAAAAGGATCAATGGGAACTAATGCATTTTATTTAGCACCATGGTGAATTGAATATAACTGGTTAAATATGAAAAATCAGCTGTTGATATTGAGTATTGCTAGAAGAAACAACAACAACTCTTTAACAGCATATTTAACACAAAACTTTATGGCATAATATTCTTTCAGAGTCAGTCTTTCCTTCATAGATTTTCTCTTCAAATGGTAAGGCATTGAACATATGAGTTTGTTAAATTAAACGGATATTTTGGCTCATCAGAATTTCTGACCATCCTGAATATGCACATATAATCTTATATGAACTAGGAAAATTACTATCTCTTTTCTTTTACTAGCATTACAATCTCTTTTACTAGCTTTACAATGTCTTTCTTTTACTACCGTAACATTACAATCTCTTTAACATTATTCCATTTAATATGCAGGCTTTAATTATTTTATTAATTCTTTTACTACTTCAACTAATCATCACCATTTAACTTTACAAGTAACTCATCAATTCGTTCACAACTCACTACATTTTCAAATACATAAATTTTAACCAAATAGATTTATATTAACTTTATTTACAATGAACAAACATTTTCCCATCAACAAACAGTTTTCAGAGATTTCAGTAATCATCTGTCCACCTCTCTCCTCCTTTAGACCACCTTGTGCTAGGATCTCTATTAGAGTTTCGCATTTTCTCATAAGGACCTGAAGTCGGTCTAAAATCAACCACTTCCCCATTGTCAAACAAAGGTTCATAATGATCAGATAGGCCGGCCTCTTTAACTGGCTTCCTAGACTTCTGGACAACTGCATACTCGTCATTGTTTACAGAGTAATGGCAGTCATCAGTTGTGTGGTCTACAAAAGGTTTCGAATCATTAGCTCCTATGTCATGATTTGGCACAGAAGAATATGAATTGGGCAACATTTTCCTATTTTTATTGCTGGAATTGTTTTGATGATCTCTGTCGATGACCTCATAGATGTTATTGGTGTCATCTTTTTCAGACATCTCATAAATCTCAAGGGCAGGCATCTGGTAGAAGTCGGCACCTGCTGTGTTTGTAGTGCTGACGTCATCATACACTGCAAACGAACCTGTTTGAAAGGTGTTGATCAGATCTCTGAAGTCGTTGTCTCGTTTATCGGACAAGAAAGTTGATATGCCACTGCCGCTACTCAGCCTGTGATTGAATTCTTCATTCTCTGAAATGGCATCGTGATGCACCGTAGCCACAGCCTGAGAATCATTTTAAAGTTGATATTTAATTGAAATAAAATGGAAGCGATGTCTATTTTGGATAGTATACACAAGGTCATCAAACCTTTTTAATTTGTAGTTGACTGATACAAATTTATCAGAAAAATGTAACTGTCAACAAAATCATAATAAGTTTCCTGATAGGCCTATAGGTTAAAAATCGCTAATTCTATTTCTTTACATTTCTATACATAATACATAAAGTCTGTAGAAAAAAAACAAGCAAATTTTTATAAAACAGCTCTCCTACACATACTTGAATACTACTAATTTACAAAAAATGTGTGTAAAACATTTCATGGAAATAATTTGTGACAATGAAAAACTATAAAATATATCATCTAATAAAGTGGTTCTCAACTTTCCTAATGCCGCGACCCTTAAGTACAGTTCCTTGTGTTGTGGCGACCCCCAACAACAAAGTTATTTTTGTTGCTACTTCGTAACTGTAGAGTACGTGTTTTCCGATTATCTTAGGCGACCCCCGTGAAAGGGTCATTCGACCCCCCAAAGGGGACAGGTTGAGAACCGCTGATCTAGTATACGTGCAACTGTCAAGTTTAAGATTATACTTTGTAGTGCAGCGCTATTGGCAGGCCGTTTAAGGTAACTAAAATGCTTCAGTCAACTTACTTTGTCTGATTCACTGGCTACTGTGTAAGGATAGTTTGTCTCTGATGTGAGAGAACCTGAACCTTCTACCATGCTGTTCGTTTGAAAGGTATCAAGTGGTGTATCGTCCTGCTGGTGCCACAAGGCGGTTTTCTCACTAGAGCTGCCAGAGGAACTTCCATTCTTAGAGAGTCTGTGATAACTGGAAGAGAAAAATCATTGAGCAACAATAAAGAGCACTTATTATCATTATATATAAATGAATTGAAAGGAGCACTTGTTATCATTAAATACAGATGAATTCAGATACCAATAAAGAAATGATTTATTTAGTCTGTTATCTAATACAATTTTGCACTTAACATTAAAATAATTCCAGTGTTTTGTGAAAAATCTAATTTTGTGCTGCTAATTAATTGGGACCTTATTTTACGTGCACCACGTGCAGGTCATTTGAATGTCTTTCCAGATACAACCCAACATACAGATCACACATCTCCTTTATTATTATATAATTGTAAATTATCAAAATTGAATTTTAAGTAGTTGGGATCTTTTATATTCTAAAACTGTTTCTTTCCTACTTGTTTTTTTTTTTTTTTTTGTCATTACGTTTTTTTTTTGAATGAGTTTTGGTATCCTTCGAAATAATTTCTATCTTATTACCCACTTGCTGACTTTGAAATTTAAGAGATTTAAAAATGTTTAAGGAACAGTTTGAAACTAGGTATGAAAAAACCTGTTAAAAAAAGACATAAAACAATGAATGTGTTGGCAAGAAGCCTTCTTCGGCGAAGAAACAACGGTAAAACTAATATAAAAATTAAAACTTAGCTGAAGTTTTATGCCTGAGATGTTATACGCGACACGACGGCAAGGAGAGTGACGTAGGTCATTAGTAATTAACGAGAGTTAATAAAGGCAAAAAAAAAAAAAAAAAAGGGGGGGGGGGAGTAAGTCCACGGCGATTGGTTGAAAAAATAAAAGGGGTGGGGCGGGGGGCACGAAGAAAAGATCAAAACAAAAGTAGAACACGAAATTCATGCCGTGTGGTGCTAAGGTCCCATAGGTGTGTATTAGTTTGATCTGGTGGGTGTGTTAAAGCAGGAAACAATGGCGACAATTCTCAAATCCTTTATACCCTAGTCGCTACTACTGAAGTGTTTTAGATAGGACGTTGTTTATCTTGCGTAATATTTCAAAGGTGTTCAGTACACCTGTCAGAAAGACGCCGACCCATCTCGCCCAGATAAGCCATTATGAAGGGTTCAAGGGGAAAAACCAGTGATGTCAGGGTTTTCTCATTTTTTTATAGCTATCTCCCCTGTGACTACATGGCATTCAATACAATAATGCGGCACGCCGGCCCAACTGAAAAAGCGGATTGCAGTCAATAAATACAAATATTTAGTTATTTTGACATTTTTATACTTGCATGAGGAATGCTCAAACTTTTTGATCATTTTTTATCAAATCTTTCAAAACCTGACATCAATGGGTTTTTCCTTTCAAATCTCCCTATGGCATGGAAGCAGGTACAAACTATTGCATGGATAACATTGAGGCTTGTGCAAAGGAAACCGTCCCTTAATCTAAAAACGAACCTTAGGGAAGGGAATATGTTGCGTCTTTATAACAAAAGGGTAATTTTCAAAATGGCTGCGTCAACGTGGATTGTTCCCCAAATGGCAGTCGGTAGTACGGAGGTGAATACAAACAAGGAGATCTTGTAGAGTCTTAACTATGAACACGTCATGGTCGGTGAGGTGAATGGAACGGTTTTTACAGAAAACCTGTTTTGCTAAGAGATTATGGGTATAAGTTAGAATCATTTTGGTTCTGTCGCTATTGTCACTCAGACGATACCTACAGGCTTCAGCACAAGTGATGATTTGAACCCGTTGAACGGCTGATGAAAGTAACGTTCCGGGTAAGAGCTATACCGGAAATAGTCAATCATTTCAAGCGCCTGGTCCCATAAGTCATCATCAGACTGGCATAGTCGACGAAGGTGAATTAGTTGGGAATTTGGAATAGATACCTTATAGGATTCAGAGTAGGGCGAAGCGTAAACAGCTGTGTCTGTCAGTAGGTGCAAAGTAGGCGGAGGTGAATATATAGGCTGTCTTTGTGACGGGTGGACTTAATGTCCAAAAAGTTAACCAAGATCTAAAGATACCTATGTGAATTTAATGGAAGGGTGATAAGAGCCAAGAACACGGTTGATGAATATGTTAAGTTCGCTCCTCTCCATAGTGGTGACCCCATTACCACCATCAATATGCCTCTTGTAGAGTTCAGGGATGCGTCCAGTGAAGTCTCTCTCTAGAATTTTTTCGAAATGTCCCATGAACAAACACGAATAGCCGAGTCCCATTTTAGTGTGGATTAGCAACACCTGATTTTGGTCGAAGAATTGGCTTTAAACTCAAAAGACTTGCGGGTGAGTACAAGTTCATCCAATCGGAGGAGGGTGTTGGTAAGTATAAATGTATGGTCTAAACGCTCGAGACAGAATGATAAAACCAAGAGACCGTAAAAGTCTGAGGGCTCGATGTGTAAAGAGAGCATACATCACCAAGAGACCGTAAGTCTGAGGGCTCGATGTGTAAAGAGAGCATACATCACCAAGAGACCGTAAGTCTGAGGGCTCGATGTGTAAAGAAAGCATACATCACCAAGAGACCGTAAGTCTGAGGGCTCGAGGTGTAAAGAGAGCACATACATCAAGCAGAAATAGATGACGTTTCCGCTCAGGAGGGATGATAATGGACTCAAAACGTTACAAAACATCGTTCGTATATTTGATGAAAGATGGCAGTGAAGCTACGATGGGTTGAACGACTTCATCTAGAAATTCCTATATATTTTTGGTGTGGAAAGAGCATGCTGAGACGATGGAACTACCAGGGTTACCAAACTTATGTATTTTTGGAAGGAGATAGAAGCAGGCCTTACCGAGGTTACTTACGAAGATCTATGAAGTAAAGGCCGAGTTAGGGAGTACCGATTCTGCGATAAATGTTTTGATAGTCTTTTCTACAATGTCATTGTTATTTTTTTTAGTGATATGCAGACCTTCGTTGGTAGAGCTGGTTGTCTTCTAGCTGCACGTGTGCCACTTTGATCTAAAGATACTTGCCCCAAACAACGACGGCCCCACAGTTGTCAGCTGGTTTGACGATAATATGTATCCGACAACGTTAAAGCTTGGAGAGTGCCTTCGAATCTTGTTTTAAAAGATTAGAATGGAGTATTGGAGGCAAAAAGAGGTCATCGGTGTCATTTTCGATGCTACTTATGTAGAGGTCTAAGGCACTGGATCGGTTAGAAGGTGGTGTCCAATTAGAATTATGTTCTCTAAAGTCGAAAACAACTCATCATCTGGAAGGGTGATATTTTCCCCAGGGAATTGATATTGAAGCCTCAGAGACCGGAAGAAGCGACGAGAATCAAAAGTAATTGGTAGCGACAAGCAGGATGGTTTGAGGGGAAACAATTTGAGACCTTTAGCGAGAAAAGACATTTCATCACTAGATAGTGGGAGCCTGGGGGGTGGGGGGAGGGGGTTTGGTGGTGCATACGTCTAAGTTATTGCCGGTGACTGCTTTTTGAGGGTTAAAGCTAGGGTTGGCTTGAGGTTGTCAGTGACTGTTTGATGAGGGTTTAAGTTAAGGTTTGGCTTGAGGTTGTCAGTGACCGTTTGATGAGGGTTTAAGTTAAGGTTTGGCTTGAGGTTGTCAGTGACCGTTTGATGAGGGTTTAAGTTTGGGGGTTGGCTTGAGGGTTGTCAAGTTTTCTCTTTTTATTAGTCGAAAGTAGAAAGTAAGATTTATAAAGGACGAGATAAAGAAAGAGGTGAAGGAAGAGATAGAGGTCGACGGGTTGAGTTAGTAGATAATTCCTCTTGCTGTTCTCTCAAACACAACATTTCAGTGAAGGCTTTTTATAAAAAAAATATATTTGTTTCAGCCTGCGTATGTTTGTTGAAGAAGGCTTCTTGCCAACACGTTCGTTGTTTTGTTGCATCACCCCCCCCCCCCTTTTTTTCCCCCCCAGGTTTTCACATATTTTCTTCTACCTAAACTCGACTGCAGTGCCTTCTCAACTGTTAGTGTTAAACATATTTCACAAGGTTTCAGGTGGCCAATGTGACAAATAAATAATACGACCCTGTGTGTGCACCGTGGATATCCTGTCTCTTTCTTGTGTATAGCATACTCTATCTTCTCTTACAAAAAGAATGTATTTAATCCTACCTGATGAGAACAGCGATAAGAGCCACTGCCAACACAAGGATGATGACTCCAAAGAAAACATAAATTATTATCAACTCTGCGAAGGTAAGGGTACATTTTAGTTTTATTCATTAATTTAGAAAAATAACAACATTGATCAAAATACATTTTTATTTAAAGGTTAAAAAATGTAACGCGGTAAATGCGGAGAGATATCACCGCGTGCCGCCATCTTGGTTGCCGCGACCCGCGAATTTATGTCCTAAATTTATCCCTAAACCTAACCTGAACCCTAATAAATCTAAACCTAACCTGAACCCTAAACTTATCGCTAACCTGGGTTTTTGACTCTATCGGAACTAGGGTTTTGACCCTATTGGAACCAGGGTTTTGAACCAGGGACAAGCACGCAAATGACGTCATGGTGAAATCTCTCAGCATTAGCCTTTAACGCGACCCTTTAATACAGTTCATCGTGTTGTGGCGACCCCCCAGCCACAAAATTATTTTCGGTTATACTTCATAACTATATAGCATATGTGTTTTCAGATGGTTTTAGGCGACCCCTGGGAAAGGGTCTTGCGAGCCCCAAAGGGGTCGCGACCCACAGGTTGAGAACCGCTGCTTTAACGCATGTTTTGGGATATTTTTTTTTTTTATGAGACTGACATTGCAAGTGAAATAGTTAGAACTGATTTCATGAAGTTCATAAAAAAAAAATAGTTTCATATAAACTATAAACACAAACTAAAAGTTTTGAGTTTTGTTAAAGATTATTATTCCCTACTTTTTAGAGAAACTAAACATGTTAAATATATGCTAACAAATGAACCTAACACATAACTTACTGAGTTTCTTGGAAAGGGAGCTAGTTTTATCTTTTTCTATGAAGAGAAAAAAAATATATGTATAAATATGTTTTAGGGATTACATTTTGTAAAATGTATTCAAGATATATGCCCAGAGCATATTCATGATATTGATTGTCCAGATGATATTGATTGTCCAGATGATATTGATTGTCCAGATGATATTGATTGTCCAGATGATATTGATTGTTCAGATGATATTGATTGTCCAGATGATATTGATTGTCCAGATGATATTGATTGTCCAGATGATATTGATTGTCCAGATGATATTGATTGTCCAGATGATATTGATTGTCCAGATGATATTGATTGTCCAGATGATATTGATTGTCCAGATGATATTGATTGTCCAGATGATATTGATTGTCCAGATGATATTGATTGTCCAGATGATATTGATTGTCCAGATGATATTGATTGTCCAGATGATATTGATTGTCCAGATGATATTGATTGTCCAGATGATATTGATTGTCCAGATGATATTGATTGTCCAGATGATATTGATTGTCCAGATGATATTGATTGTCCAGATGATATTGATTGTCCAGATGATATTGATTGTCCAGATGATATTGATTGTCCAGATGATATTGATTGTCCAGATGATATTGATTGTCCAGTATGTGGAGTATGTGTCAAGAATTGTTTGGTACATTAAATGTTGTTAAGCTTACTTCATATCATATTCTATATAAATGCATAACAAGTAACTAGAAGTAGAACGAAGACGTTTGATGTACATACAACTGCATTATTGTTACAGCTGGTGCAAAGTTTCAATGTGATTTCAATGTGATTTAAATGTGAATTAAATGTGATGTCGCATAGAAAAAGGTTTTTACATTTTTATTTTTGAGATTATCAAAAATAAGTATTAGACAAGCTCAAATAAATATTATGGATTATTTTTGTTTTCGATCAACCACGCAGAACCAGTGGCGTAATGAGGGGGGTGCAAGGGGGGCATCATTCCCCGGGCGCTAATCACAAAGGGGCGCCAAATGGTATATTTTACTATAATATTGTATGGTTTTCAAATAGGGGGGGGGGCGCTAAGAAGGTATTGTGCCCCGGGCGCGAGTTAAGCTCGTTACGCCACTGCGCAGAACCTCCCTCTCCATAAGCCCTCAGAGTAAACAATTACCACTGGACAAGACAGCTAGGACAAGGGCCGTTACCGTGAGAGTAAGAGTTGTCCCTGGAATCAAACATACCATCCCCAGGTCCATAGTTATGTATTGCTGGTGACAGCTTCACCGAGGGTCTCTGGGTAATTCTTGAAGGCAGCGGTACATTGGTGACACTGCCAACAGATGTGACGTCACACGGAAGACCTAATGGTTGGTCTGGACCATCACCTGACTTGTAGCCTGGAAAAAAAAGATTTTTTTTCTCAGAGTACAGAGAACTTCACATCAAGCTACAACTTTTAGACTTGTTAACTTTATACTAAGCTTTCTATTTCTATACCAGCAGTAAGTTGTGTCATTTCTATACCAGCAGTAAGTTATGTCATTTCTATACCAGCAGTAAGTTATGTCATTTCTATACCAGCAGTAAGTTATGTCATTTCTATACCAGCAGTAAGTTATGTCATTTCTATACCAGCAGTAAGTTATGTCATTTCTATACCAGCAGTAAGTTATGTCATTTCTATACCAGCAGTAAGTTATGTCATTTCTATACCAGCAGTAAGTTATGTCATTTCTATATCAGCAGTAAGTTATGTCATATCTATACCAGCAGTAAATTATGTCATATCTATACCAGCAGTAAGTTATGTCATTTCTATACCAGCAGTAAGTTATGTCATTTCTATACCAGCAGTAAGTTATGTCATTTCTATACCAGCAGTAAGTTATGTCATTTCTATACCAGCAGTAAGTTATGTCATTTCTATATCAGCAGTAAGTTATGTCATATCTATACCAGCAGTAAGTTATGTCATATCTATACCAGCAGTAAGTTATGTCATTTCTATACCAGCAGTAAGTTATGTCATTTCTATACCATCAGTAAGTTATGTCATTTCTATACCAGCAGTAAGTTATGTCATTTCTATACCAGCAGTAAGTTATGTCATTTCTATACCAGCAGTAAGTTATGTCATTTCTATATCAGCAGTAAGTTATGTCATATCTATACCAGCAGTAAGTTATGTCATATCTATACCAGCAGTAAGTTATGTCATTTCTATACCAGCAGTAAGTTATGTCATTTCTATACCAGCAGTAAGTTATGTCATTTCTATACCAGCAGTAAGTTATGTCATATCTATACCAGCAGTAAGTTATGTCATTTCTATATCAGCAGTACGTTACGTCATTTCTATACCAGCAGTAAGTTATGTCATTTCTATACCAGCAGTAAGTTATGTCATTTCTATATCAGCAGTAAGTTATGTCATTTCTATACCAGCAGTAAGTTATGTCATATCTATACCAGCAGTAAGTTATGTCATTTCTATACCAGCAGTAAGTTATGTCATTTCTATACCAGCAGTAAGTTATGTCATTTCTATACCAGCAGTAAGTTGTGTCCTTTCTGTACCAGCAGTAAGTTATGTCATTTCTATACCAGCAGTAAGTTATGTCATTTCTATAAGGAGTCGATTTAAATTAATGACAGGCAAAGTCAAATAATGTTAGAGTAAATTTTGCATTTTCATAACTAAATGTTTTTATTCAAGAATTAAAAACAATAAATCAGTTTTGTTTTGTTTTGTTGGAATAGATCAAACATCTTTTACACTAAAATATGTTTAGCAAAATTGTCAGTAAATTGATGAAAACAAAAGGATTTCGATGTGGCTAATTTTAAAGAGATTTTCATTTTTTCAAATTTGAGTAGATGGACAAGTCCGGACAAGAACAGATTAAAACAAGGAAAAGAAATACAATAAGTAATTAAAATATTAAAAAAAAAACCCAACTTCCTCAATCATCAAATAATTTTATCGAAACAAAGCAGATAAATTGCGAAACTTGGATTAGTTATTGACTTACGTTGATATAAAATAATAAATTTGCCCAAAGCACCACCCCTGTTTAGCTGCCTGCTTTCAATCTTCACAGCGCCACATGAGATCAGATATTGAGCTCGTGATCTCCTGAGGTTGCAGTATGTTGATGTCTTTGTTCTCTTACTATTGCAATCCACGTAACTGATATTGAGGACCACCTCACAATCGGGCAACCCATTTTTTGCACCGATGATAGGAACTTTGATCTCGATCCGCTGATCTCCCCTGGAGGTGATATTCCACTTACAGACATTTTTTACATTATCGTCATTGAAATCGACTTCTGGGCTTCTCAGGATCCCATAATCATCATCCAGTTGACGGAAGTTTGTCCAAGAACATATACTCTCAGACCAGGCTTCTGGAATAAGATCAAATTTATAAAAAGAAGTAAAAAAAACAACAAAAAACAACAACAACAATTGCCAGCAAGAGTTTCAGTAAAAATAAAGATAAGAAACATAGCAGGCAGGATTGGAAAAAAAAAAAGGGGGGGGGGGGGGCCCTGAAGATAGGCTAAACAAAACCACCGCGGATTTTTCGGCTGAAAGCCTTCGACAGAAAAAAAGCAGGAAACTGGGAACAAAAAACATGAGAGAATTTAAAAATTAACTTATATGAGACAGCATGAGTTCGAATTTACACCCCCCACCCCCACTTTTTTCCCCATTCGAAAAATAATCGTCACAAATTTGTAAAAAAAATAAATTGATCATTTCGTCAAACATCGTAAACAACAAAGAACTTTGAGTGTCACCTTTCTTTGATTTATTTTTTTAGACGCATGACGTCATTTATGGATGGCACCTTACGGGGAGAGTCGCTATTACGGGGCGGCATTTAGTTAAGGTACGCCACTGGATGGAAGCCCATTCCATGCCACTTTCCCCTCCCCATCAAGAATGATCACCGCCAGTTACACTTTCACTAGCTACAAGGAACTTTACAAGAATTACTTATAATTATCGAAACAGCATGTAACAGTACACTAGTACTTGACCAAACATGGGTTCAAGTAACGCACTGTGTTCAAGTAACGCACTGTGTTCAAGTAACGCACTGTGTTCAAGTAACGCACTGTGTTCAGGTAACGCACTGTATAAGAATCCCAATGAGTTCTGACTTCTGGGAATTTTATTTTGCGTGGTTATTGAACACATCGTTACAGCCACACATTGATAAATACTTACTAAAAGAATGAATTATTATTAATGATTAGCTTTTGTAAAACCGAACAATAATAAAATTAACACGAACGTGTTCTTAACACAAAATGGAATAAATAAGTTTTAATAACATAAAAACAACAAATACACAAAGAAAATAAATTGCTGTAAATCTGCTGTAAATCTACTAAAAATCGACTCGATTCAATCTGTGATTCCCTTGCCTTACGGTTAAGAATAAATTGTGGTTTGGGCGTGGGTGTGGTGGAGATGAATAAAACTCAAAAGAAGGAGAGCTTAACACTAAAAAACCACTTGTCTGGAGAAAAAGTGGCTTGGATGTCTTCAAATGAACAAAGCTACTCACTCCCCTACCCCCGACAATGTTCATCTTGACTACGGCAAAGTTTGCACGGCGACTATGTGCTCACCACTTCAGGGCACGTAACTCCACCACTTCACCATTCTGCCTCGTGTTGCCGCAGCTTTAGATGAAACGATCATCACTCTTTTAGAGCTCGCGTACAAATGTCCACACACACTCCGCCCTGTACACACACACACACACACACACACGCCCTTCAATACCACAAGTCATGTGGTCGTTTGGCCGTGGTACATTACAATCAAGTCATTAATCACCCGGTTATCGACTTCACCTGGACTTTGTGAAACGCACAAAAAAAGTTTGTTTAGTAATACACCCATACCTCGCTATACGGCCGCTCTTTATACGGCTTTTCGCTTTACGGCCAACTTTAAATTATGGCACTTTTTCGGTTTACGGCCTACGATGTTTCATTATACGGCCAATAGATGTCCTCTCTTTAGTTTCAGCTTCTCCCCCTAGGCGGCTCTGCTTTAGCAGGCCTGTTTACTCTTACGATTTTGGCGTACAATGTACGATTTTGAGGTGTATAAATTATATATACTGTGTGTTTTTTTACTATTAAGATAATGTATTGAACATTTTGTAAAGATATTGTACGATTTTAAGATTTTGAGGGTAAACAGGTCTGCTTTAGTAATGTGCCTTATTTCCTGTGCTATCCCACCTTATTCATATCCTGTGACTCAGTAAGTTGACGTGTTTGTTTCTGTCTTGTTTGCAGAGGCGTAACTGGGTTTTTGGCACCCTTGGCTAATTTATTTTTTAAATAATAAAAATTAAAAAATTAGAGATTTAGCGGCACCCTTTTGAACAGGCGTAAGCCGGCGCCCTTGGCAACTGCCCCGATGCCAAGCCGTTCCTACGCCTCTGCTTGTTTGTTTGGATTAATAGGTGCATTTTATTTTATGTATAAATATGTGCATATGATTTCTTTTGTTTTTTAATTTATATGTTTATTTTTTAAATTTCTGTTTACTATTACAATGTTTTGTACTTTTATTTTTATAGGAAATGAAAAGAATAAAATGATTTATGAACTAACGACTTTATTATTTTATACAAAAATTGGAACAGATCCAATCAAATTTGTATGGGTTTATATCAAAATTATTGATTCATTATACGGCTTTTCGCTTTACGGCCAACTTTTCCGGAACGTATCTAGGCCGTAAAGCGAGGTATGGGTGTATTAAAGTCTGTCCACGGCTAAGACTGCACATTCGTCCGCTAATCATTTTCCCGGGATTGAGTTGTATGGAGTTGGGAAGACTTCAAATTTCAGGGTCTCTTTGAGATGTAGAAAATTTAAGAAAGTTTAAAGTTAATCTTAACCCCTGCCCACCCACATGGTCCATTTAACCCCTCCCCCCCATTCTTCCCAGCTTCTCTCAACTGTAAGAATATTTAATTAGTCCTAATGGGCAGGACTTGGCCTCGTGTTACTCTCACCGTGACGCCATTCAGACCCGCAGAGTTCTCTTCCCGTGCTTGTGAGAGCCAACAATGTGGTGAACGCTTTCTTTGTGACCCGTGTCACGGTGAGTGAGCACGGCGATGTATTGCGTACAGCATTTCATTACGCTATGCAAATGTGTCCGGATGTCACAATGGTGTCCCGTTTTCAAATCGGTAAATGTGGGTGTAACAGGTGTATGGCTTGAATAGAAAATAAGTTAGTTACAGCTCACTAAAATGTCAATTAAAAAAACAGTGGCGTACCTTGACTTAATTGCGCCCGGCAGGAATTCCGAAATTGCGCCCCCACACTTCTACTATAAAATGTTGGTAAGAAGAATTTAATAATAGTGGGCAAGCAATGAAAACGTATCTTGTTTAATTATGTCTAGCAGCAATATCTTGAATAGCACAGTGTAATAGTATTTCTGTTCGCAGAATTCTATATAAACTAGTTATAGCTCGCCAACCATTCGCGATAGCAATGCGTGAACTTCCTATATACTAAAGTTTATTGACAAAACATTAACTCAAGTAACACATTTAAGAATCCCAATTTTTGCTACATCCCTTTCCCCCCCCCCCCCCTTTTTCCCCCATGATACGTCACTGCACACTTTTTGCATGCCCATGAACTATATTAAATATTCTGATGTCCCAACCACATTTAAACCGAATATTTATTACACCATATTTAAATTGGGACGATTTCATTTTGCGAATAGAAAATATTACGCACCAAACGCAGTTGCGTTACAAGTTATATAAAAAAATCATTTAGAGTAGTTATCGGGAATTATATTTTGCGCGCTATTGAACTCATTATTGAACAATACTTTCTTTCAAACATATAGAATTATTTGTAATATACTCTCAATACCAAATTCGCTGATTAGGAAGCAATTTATTAGGAAGCAGTCCACGAGTCACACCAGAAGCGTAATATATATAAGAGATGATTCAAAATATGTTGCCGCTGCAATCTTTCTATCTATTGAAAATGTAGCACTGATTTTGTTCAACATTTAAAATAAAGAGAAAATAGATATAAATAAGTCAGATTATACTAATAGTAATTCAACTATTTAAAATAAAAACATTAAAAAGACCGCCATTGCCGCCCCAGTGAGCATTAGGCCATTAACAATTTCTTTCCAGGTCTTCCAGTCTCTTGTTATCTTCTGTAAATCTTTTCTATCCTATCTTTATTACATGCTTGCTGACCTCTCTTCACCAGGTGTTTTGAGACCTTCCACATCCTATTGATTCACTGAGGGTTACATACCAGTGTTTATCATGTTTTTCTCATGGTAAGAACGATCCATACACTTACAAGCCAAAGTGGTATCGGGCATTTCCAAGACTGCAGTTGTAGTTAAATTACAGCACCGTTTTACCAAAGACAACCGTGACTTGCTCACAAGCCTCCAACACAGGAGTCCTGGGTCACGTCGTCCAACACAGGAGTCCTGGGTCGCGTCGTCCAACACAGTAGTCCTGGGTCACGTCGTCCAACACAGTAGTCCTGGGTCGCGTCGTCCAACACAGGAGTCCTGGGTCACGTCGTCCAACACAGTAGTCCTGGGTCACGTCGTCCAACACAGTAGTCCTGGGTCACGTCGTCCAACACAGGAGTCCTGGGTCGCGTCGTCCAACACAGTAGTCCTGGGTCACGTCGTCCAACACAGTAGTCCTGGGTCACGTAGTCCAACACAGTAGTCCTGGGTCACGTCGTCCAACACAGGAGTCCTGGGTCGCGTCGTCCAACACAGGTGTCCTGGGTCGCATCGTCGTCGTCCGGCTTACACGCGTTTAATTGATACACATCATTCTGCAACCTTTATAGCAAACTATTTATTTATTTATTAACATGTGTTGATAGCAAGTCATACCACGATTACATTCTTACGGGGACCTGTCCTTGATGACCCCCCCCCCCCCGCCCCAAGGTCTCCATCCCGGTTAACTGCAATGTGTCCATACTAGTGGAATTAGTGAAATAAAGTTGGTGATACCTACTTTAAAATGTGCGTCTGCTTATTCGACAGCCTTGTGTGTGTGTGCGCGCGCGCGTGTGCGTGTATTTGTGTATGCGTGTGTGTATGTGTGTGTGATTAAAACACGATAGAGACACAGAAGAAAACACAATCACCCAGCTATGCCATGCTAAACAGGGAAAAGGCGGCCTTACCTGGCAAACATGAATATTCCACCATTACGCCATGTTTGGCCACATCCGGGTCATCGCATGTTTGGGCTAACAGACCCCTGAGAGACGACGCTGAGCAATGTTGAGATCCATCGCACGGATACAAGGCGTCGTATGTGCTCCGTGGGCACTCCCCGACAGCTGATGTGCAAAAGACGTTGAGTATGTGGATGTTGCTACCAGTCGGACACTTCAAACCTACCTTGTTCACGGCGCAGACGTCCGCACCACAGATGGTGGCGCTACCTGAAATGAAGACAACGCTATTTTTTTAGGATAAATTTATAAACATATCCGTATCATATCACTTAGTGTAATCTTCAACAGGCCGGACAACATCAGGGACCCGAACTGTTGGCATTGCATACTGAACCCAGAAACAGTTTTGCACCTGTTACCTTCGTGCCACAGGCTTGGGGAGGCCGCAGCGACGGAGGACAATACAATGTTGTGTATTGGGGCTGGTTGCCGATGAACTAGTTGGGGCCTTATATAGTGAAAGCCCAAGTTCCTCGCAGAATTAGTTGGGGCCTTATATAGTGAAAGCCCAAACTCCTCGCAGAATTAGTTGGGGCCTTATATAGTGAAAGCCCAAGCTCCTCGCAGAAAAAAAAGTTTGTTAGTAAGGGGGAGGGGACGTTGCAATGCACCCGGGGACACACAACTCTTTTTTTGTGTGGGTTATACATTGGAAATATATTTTAATAATTTGTGTTAATGTCAGCACTGTGTAGCACGGCATTGAAAAGCAACAACAAATAACCAAGTGTACCTGCATGTGGGGGGGGGGGGGGTGGGACAAGGAGGTTGTCTGTTACAGCCCGGGTGTGAGTGTAAACATCCGGTCTGATGTGTTATTATTGGGAATAACTTTAAAAGTGACCCAACATTTTTGTTGGATGTTAGAAAAGTGAGTTTTTAATTTATTTTGTTATGGCTAGGGTGCATCATTATGTATTATTGTCGATGTGCATCATTATGTATTATTTTCGGTGTGCATCATTATGTATTATTGTCGATGTGCATCATTATGTATTATTGTCGATGTGCATCATTATGTATTATTGTCGATGTGCATCATTATGTATTATTGCCGGTGTGCATCATTATGTATTATTGTCGGTGTGCATCATTATGTATTATTGCCGGTGTGCATCATTATGTATTATTGTCGATGTCATCATTATGTATTATTGCCGGTGTGCATCATTATGTATTATTTCCGGTGTGCATCATTATGTATTATTGCCGATGTGCATCATTATGTATTATTGCCAGTGTGCATCATTATGTATTATTGCCTGTATTCATCATTATGTATTATTGCCGGTGTGCATCATTATGTATTATTGCCGGTGTGCATCATTATGTATTATTGCCTGTATTCATCATTATGTATTATTGCCGGTGTGGATCATTATGTATTATTGTCGATGTGCATCATTATGTATTATTGCCTGTGTGCATCATTATGTATTATTGCCTGTGTGCATCATTATGTATTATTGCCTGTGTGCATCATTATGTATTATTGCCTGTGTGCATCATTATGTATTATTGCCGGTGTGCATCATAATGTATTATTGCCGGTGTGCATCATTATGTATTATTGTCGATGTGCATCATTATGTATTATTGCCTGTGTGCATCATTATGTATTATTGTCGATGTGCATCATTATGTATTATTGCCGGTGTGCATCATTATGTATTATTGTCGATGTGCATCATTATGTATTATTGCCGGTGTGCATCATTATGTATTATTGTCGATGTGCATCATTATGTATTATTGTCGATGTGCATCATTATGTATTATTGTCGATGTGCATCATTATGTATTATAGTCGATGTGCATCATTATGTATTATTGTCGATGTGCATCATTATGTATTATTGTCGATGTGCATCATTATGTATTATTGCCGGTGTGCATCATTATGTATTATTGCCGGTGTGCATCATTATGTATTATTGCCGGTGTGCATCATTATGTATTATTGCCGGTGTGCATCATTATGTATTATTGCCTGTATTCATCATTATGTATTATTGCCAGTGTGGATCATTATGTATTATTGTCGATGTGCATCATTATGTATTATTGTCGATGTGCATCATTATGTATTATTGTCGATGTGCATCATTATGTATTATTGTCGATGTGCATCATTATGTATTATTGCCGGTGTGCATCATTATGTAGTATTTGTCGGTGTGCATCATTATGTATTATTGTCGATGTGCATCATTATGTATTATTGCATGTGTGCATCATTATGTATTATTGTCGATGTGCATCATTATGTATTATTGCCTGTGTGCATCATTATGTATTATTGTCGATGTGCATCATTATGTATTATTGTCGATGTGCATCATTATGTATTATTGCCTGTGTGCATCATTATGTATTATTGTCGATGTGCATCATTATGTATTATTGCCTGTGTGCATCATTATGTATTATTGTCGATGTGCATCATTATGTATTATTGCCTGTGTGCATCATTATGTATTATTGTCGATGTGCATCATTATGTATTATTGTCGATGTGCATCATTATGTATTATTGTCGATGTGCATCATTATGTATTATTGTCGATGTGCATCATTATGTATTATTGTCGATGTGCATCATTATGTATTATTGCCTGTGTGCATCATTATGTATTATTGTCGATGTGCATCATTATGTATTATTGCCTGTGTGCATCATTATGTATTATTGCCTGTGTGCATCATTATGTATTATTGCCGGTGTGCATCATTATGTATTATTGCTGGGGTGCATCATTATGTATTGTTGCTGGGGTGCATCAGCACGTACGTTCCTCGGTGGTATTCATCCGTGAACTTTCGCTAGGACCATTCAGCCGATGATTTTGACGATGACAAACTTAAGTTGTAAATATAACTATGTAAATAAAACACTAAGAATACTAATCAATCAACGGTAGAATGTGCACAACTTGTACTCACTGAGTGCGTCCAACGGTATACTATACACAACATTTACTCACTGAGTGCGTCCAACGGTATAATGTGCACAATGTGTACTAACTGAGTGTGTCCAACGGTAAAATATACACAACATGTAATCACTGAGTGCGTCCAACCACACCGGATGTTGAAATAAATAGATGACTGTCGCTTGAAATGAAATACGTGGTCGCCTTGCAAGTGTCTGTGTATGTGTGTGTGTGTGTGCATGTGTGTATGTATGTGTGTATGTATGTGTGTATGTATGTGTGCATGTGTGTATGTATGTGTGTGTGTGCATGTGTGTGTATGTATGTGTGTATGTGTGTGTGTTTGAGTGTGTCTGTGTGTGTATGTGTGTGTGTTTGTGTGTATGCGTGTGTTGGAGGGGGATTCTGCATTACATATCAATGAACACGTTTACGTAAGTGCAGATCGCATTGTCGCCATTCGGACACTGATTATAAGACAGGTCAAGTGCTGGTATCAAACTGGATCAAAACGAGAGTGGCTTTCTTTGAATATTCAAAAACACACACACAGAGAGAGAGAGAGAGAGAGAGAGAGGGAGAGAGAGGGAGATAGAAAGAGAGAGAGGGAAGAGAGAGAGGGAAGAGAGAGAGAAGGGGAGAGAGAGAGAGAGAGAGCGAGAGAGAGGGAGAGAGGGAGATAGAAAGAGAGAGAGGGAAGAGAGAGAGAAGGGGAGAGAGAGAGAGAGAGAGAGAGCGAGAGAGAGGGAGAGAGGGAGATAGAAAGAGAGAGAGGGAAGAGAGAGAGAAGGGGAGAGAGAGAGAGAGAGAGCGAGAGAGAGGGAGAGAGGGAGATAGAAAGAGAGAGAGGGAAGAGAGAGAGAAGGGGAGAGAGAGAGAGAGAGAGAGCGAGAGAGAGGGAGAGAGGGAGATAGAAAGAGAGAGAGGGAAGAGAGAGAGAAGGGGAGAGAGAGAGAGAGAGAGAGAGCGAGAGAGAGGGAGAGAGGGAGATAGAAAGAGAGAGAGGGAAGAGAGAGAGAAGGGGAGAGAGAGAGAGAGAGAGAGCGAGAGAGAGAGGGTTTAACAGCTGCTTTCGATCTTATAAAAAAACACACAGCAACCATCTGGGAATGTATTTAAAAGCCGAAAACCGGTTTAGAACCGGATCTCTTCAACCGATAACCATTTCGCATAAAACCAAAGCAAGACGAACAAACAAAAACACACCAACAAAAACACACCAACAAAAACACACCAACAAAAACACACCAACAAAAACACACCAACAAAAACACACCAACAAAAACACACCAACAAAAACACACCAACAAAAACACACCAACAAAAACACACCAACAAAAACACACCAACAAAAACACACCAACAAAAACACACCAACAAAAACACACCAACAAAAACACACCAACAAAACAAAGAATCCCACGATATAAACAAACCAACCCGGAAGTGACCTCGATCGACTGATGAAATGTGAACTTATTAATCATAAACTTAAATTTAAAAAAAAAAATTAAAAAAATCGCGATTTAATCGAAAATTATAAAGAAAAAAAAACACGTCTTGTAATGCACAAGTCTTTTAAGTCTTAAAACAAAATTCTTCTAAGTTCCTTACCGTAATGAAAGTATTCAAACTTATGTTATGAACGTCTAGAAAAGACGAGTGATGCGACGTTATAAAAACGTTTCTTTAGTCAGAGGGAACAACAAATCTTCATCAACACGTTCGATGTAATTTTTCTTTGCATTTCAAAAGTTCGTTGTGACTCTTGTGACCGGTTTTTCCACACCCTTAACGAAACAACAACAACAACAAAAACCACAAATAAAACGAATTGGCTATTCGCACCCGGGTACCAGAAGTGAGAGGTTGGGATTAAAAAACAATTTTAAATAGTTTTGTTGGGTTTTCAAGACAAAATGAGGTATCAAATGAAAGATATTTGAATCGACTATATGTTTGTAAACTTAATTCTTCAGTTTAACTAACATAAACTACCACAAATGACATCCGAATAGCACTGAGTCAAAATGGACCCGGACACGCAGCGCCGCCATGCGCACCCGGGTCCCATTAGACTCAATGATACCAAATTTTGTCTTACAAATCCAACAATAATATTTTAAATAGTTTTTGAATCCCAAAATCTCACTTCTGGTACCCGGGTACGAATAGTCGCAGCCTAAATAAAATGAGAAGAGTACTAAAAAAAAGTCATTCCACAGCGAATCAGTGTTGCCATAGCAACGAATCACGAGGTGAATTAGGGACAATCATTTATTTTATTTTTTAAAATGTCATGAAAGTAGCTAAACAACATCTAGCCGTCTGCTCTGAACGACTGGAAAGACACTTAAGTATAAGGACAGAAATAAAAAAAAGAGAGCCCCATTATAACTTTATGACCAATGAGACGTGGTTAAGAGCGATGTGATGTAATAACAGGGACGATAACTCATGCCCATCGTTAGTAGGGCCGGCGTTAAACAGTGACCTCTAGTATACCGGGGTCTTTAGGAAGTGGAGTCTCAAAGACATTTACGATACCGGAGTCTTAGGGAAGTGGAGTCTCACAAGAGGAGTCTTACAGAGACGTTTAGAATACCGGAGTCTTTAGGAAAAGGAGTCTTACAGAGACCTTTAGGATATCGGAGTCTCTAAGAAGTGGAGTCTCACAGAGACCTTTAGGATAAGGGAATCTCGCAGATATCTTTAGAAGTGGCGTAGGAAGGGGATGAGGTCTGCCCCGGGCGTCACTTTTGTCTTTACATTGAGGGGCGGCATCCTCTGCCAACTGCAGAGTTGTTCTTTTCCGTGAAAGTGGTGGCAGTAACACTAGCAACGCCCCTGACATTTAGCATAGTGGACTCTCACAGAGGATTTTTGGATATCCTATCAATATAAATTTAAAAAATGTATAATGGTAATACTGAAAATATCTTAAACAGAAGTAAAGTTAAAAAAAATTGTTTTTTGTGTCTCACATAGGAAATCAACAGACAACGCCTCTCTGAGGGAAATCAATAGACAACGCCTCTCTGAGGGAAATCAATAGACAACGCCTTTCTGAGGGAAACCAATAGATAACGCCTTTCTGAGGGAAACCAATAGACAACGCCTTTCTGAGGGAAACCAATAGACAACGCCTCTCTGAGGGAAATCAATAGACAACGCCTCTCTGAGGGAAATCAATAGACAACGCCTCTCTGAGGGAAATCAATAGACAACGCCTCTCTGAGGGAAATCAATAGACAACGCCTCTCTGAGGGAAATCAATAGACAACGCCTCTCTGAGGGAAATCAATAGACAACGCCTTTCTGAGGGAAATCAATAGACAACGCCATTGAACATTACTTTAAAGACAACTCTATGCTCTCTAGCCATTGAACATTAAAATTTGATCGAAAGAAATTTCGTCGATGGAAATTTGATCGACGGAAATTTGATCAAACGGAAATTTGGTCGAATCTTTTTTTTTAGTTTACACGTTAAAATGTTGCGTCAAATTTCCTTTTGAACGCATTATTTTGTTTTACAATATAGCATAGTACGTTCAAGAAGAAATTTGACGAACATTTTAACGTGTGAAGTAAAAAAAAAGAATTCGACCAAATTTCCGTTCGATGAAATTTCCGTCGATCAATTTTCCTTCGACGAAATTTCTTTCGATCAAATTTCCGGTAACCATTTAAAACATTGAACGGTTATTGCTCTGTTATTTGAAATTTTAATGTTCAATGGCTAGAGAGCATAGAGTTGTCTTTAAAGTAATGTTCAATGGCTAGAGAGCATAGAGTTGTCTTTAAAGTAATGTTCAATGGCTAGAGAGCATAGAGTTGTCTTTAAAGTAATGTTCAATGGCTAGAGAGCATAGAGTTGTCTTTAAAGTAATGTTCGATAGTTACACACACACACGTCACTTCCTTTTAATTCTTCTTACCTATGCTTCTGTCTGATGTTTGCACCCACTCCTATTTGTTCTCTTTTTTTTTTTAGGTATCGTGTATGTACTTATATATAATGTAAATTTAATTTATACTTATTTAAATGTTTTGTTGTTGTACTGATAAAGGCATGTGCCGAAACGTCTACTTGTGTATAATGTAAAGTTATTATTAAAGCTTAACATATATTGTTATATTGACACAGAATGTTCGTGTCTAATTTATATATATAAAGGAATAGGATTAAGTTTATTTATATTTCGTGTGAGATTATATATATATTATGTTTATATATATAACTGTTAAATTTATTAAAAAGTAGCATTGTGAGTATGTAGCAATGGACTACGATTAGTCGATTGCTTTGTCACGTGATACGTGTAAAAACAAGTAATACTTCCGGTAGGCTGTCTGCAACACACTAGTCGCTCACAAATTTTTCTTCAAACAACTTTCTTCCTTTAATCATAACTGAATTATAATTATTGTCACATTTATGAATGTCATTTAAAAAAAAAACACGTGTATTCAAGAATATTTTGAAAAGTAAAATTTTAATTAACACCGGGGAAGCGCTGATGGAGACAAACATTTTGCTTTAGAATTAATGGCAATGGCTGATCAGCTGTTATCTGTTGTTATGTGTAGCAGAAAGCCTACTAATGGCTGGTACGTATCACGTGACAAAACAAGGAAGTGACTAATCGTAGTCCATTAAATGTTAACAAAAGGCTCGATTAATTGTCATGAGTAATTTTGTTGGCCATATACTACGTGTAGCAAACTTTTCAGGTACAGAATAAATTTAAAAAAAAACAAAACAAAAAAACTATTTGGTAATACGGTTCAAATACCCGAGTTGAGTCAGCCACTTATTTTTGCAAAAAGAATGTTTGATGATGTTGCACATGGAACATTTCTAAACGAAAAGATACCACACTTTGGACCGTCGCCACACTTGCATAATTCTGTGTCAGATGAACAGAGTTTGGAGGTATGGCTCTGAGCAATTTTAGTTTTACTCGGTAACCATGAAATGTACCATCAAATTCTCAGCCATGAAATTTACCATCAAATTCTCCACCATGAAATGTACCATCAATTTCTCCACCATGAAATGTACCAACAGATTCACCACCATGAAATGTATCATCAGTTTCTCCCCCATGAAATGTACCATCAAATTCTCCATCAAAATGGTATCATCCGCGTGTTACAAAGGACCCCACTGAGGTCAAAGGACGTTTTAGTGCCAACTATTTTTGACGAGATCCTAAGGAAATCAATAACGTTACCAAGACAAGCTTGGAGCCCGGATGTAGTAAATAAGTGAACGGAAGTTGTTTTCAGGGAAATGGACAATAGCATTGTATAAAGACAAATGGGACATCTAATGCAAAGGTTCTTAATCCCTCCGATATTCGCCCCTCCTTATTTCTGTATTTTTATAAATATTTTTTTGATAGTATGGAAGTAAAAAAAGGAATACATTTAAATAAGAAATAAATTATTATTACTCTCCTCCGTCATCTGCAGTTTGGAACTACTTTTTAACAATTAAATTAACACGCACGCATTTCAGTAATCTGACAAGAAAGAAAAAAATGCAGGCGGAAATCTGCAGACTAGAATTTCAGTAGATCAGATTTCATAGCGTGAAGATTTTGATATCTTAAAAAAATCAATTCCGGTACTGGTGATTTTGGGGAAATTGAAAGCGAGGGAAAATGCAATGTTGCTGATTTATCTTTAATTTTTGTGCGACATTAGCCACGTTGACCAACAATGGCGAACAATCATCTTTTCACCTCCAGTCATTGCGTGAAATGTTTTGAAATTGAGAGGTGGTGCAGAAGAAGTATTGAAATCAAGAGGGGCGCTGCAGAGAGTTAAAAAACCCCTGATCTAATGGCTACTGGGATTAATGGCTTGACACACACATGAGCTTTAAGATTTAGATAGCTCAGAAAACAAATGACCACTGGATAGTTAAGACAGTCGGGAGAACAAATGATCACTGGGTAGTTAAGACAGTCGGGAGAATAAATGACTCGTTTTAAGTATGACTGAGTTTCTTGACCGATATTTTACATTTAAAAAAATAAATTCCAATTTTTTATTTATTTAAAATAAAATCCGGATTATCATTATTTTAACTTATTTTGTAATCATCATAATCATTTTGTTGCAATCCCACGCTCTATGATATGTACGCGCCAGACAGGTTAACAAACATATAGCACATCTCTGCTCCCCGTCCACCATACGTACGTCACAGACGAGCGATGACGAGATTCACGCTTTGAAAATTACTTTTGGCTATATTCAATATTTAGACATTTCCAAGTCACTGATCATGATTTAAGTCATTATTTAATTTTTTTTATTTGTAGTTTTTTTTTTTTAAGATCATAAGAAAGAAAAAGGATAACCTCTACGAGAAATTTAGAGTATAGAGTTCTTCTGATTTTCATAGATTTACAAAACAACAACTAAGAACAAAGCTTTTCGAATAAATCCATTATTAAATGTAATATCGAGCAATTATTTTTGGGGTGGGGGTGGAGGTAGGGCTGACAATTTGACAAAACAGGCATAAAAGTAACTCCCTTTTTTAAGAATCTAAAATAGCGCCCCTCTCCCCCCCCCCCCCCCAAGGCTCGCAACCGCACATTTGTTCACGCCTTTGAACTATCTCAATATTCTTATGACCCACCCGCCTTTACACCGCAGATTTATTTCACCATTTCAGAAAATCAAAGAAAATATTACACACCAAACGCACTTGATAAACTTTTACAAAAGAATCTCATGTAGCTCAGTTATGGTGAAAATTACGGATGATGATTTCGCGACATCATTTTTCCTTTATGTTCCCCTTGAAAAACAGGAAACAACTGATTATTTGGGGTTCAGGGATGGGGATGAAAATTTGACGGAATGTGTTGTCATCGGCAAAGAGTCCGCGTGGCTTGTTTCAGCTCGATAGGTTGACGTAAAGTGGTTTAATGAGCCGTCCGAAGATTTTGCCAGCCAGCCACGTGCAAAAGTGAAGTTAACATAAAGGATTGAAAGGACACTATTACGGACCGTTATAGATGGAGAATTTAATCTCAGTCCATAATAAAGGACGATACCAAAGGTTAAAAGCAATAACAAAAAAATTAAAACTTACAGATTTGCTGGTAACGGTACTGTATATAAAAATACAATGAGCACAAAATTGTACGAGGAAATAAAAATCTCTACACACTACAAAGTATAATGACACACAGCATGCCTCGTAATCAAGGTAAGGAAAATTCTCCCCCATCATTTATTCTTATCCCTTTTATACCCAGTTTCAGATGATCATTCTGGAAATGGAATACGCAGTCTTACTGCTTCTCGCATTCTCGAGATCGTTCTATCATGTTCGATAGAAACGGACGATAGTAAACAGAAGTATCAACAAAGGGATATTTTTTCTAGCCGCCCCAACACGGGACCGACTTGAAAGAGGTTATGCACGTGGAAGGCGGGCAAAGCGTGTCTCAAAATACGTCATCCCTCATAACAACACATTTAGTACCGGTGTCTAGATAGTTTGTCACAGACCCATTTAGTACCGGTGCCTAGTTAGTTTGTCACAGACACATTTAGTACCGGTGCCTAGTTAGTTTGTCACAGACACATTTAGTACCGCCGTCTACTTAGTTTGTCACAGACACATTTAGTACCGGTGCCTACTTAGTTTGTCACAGACACATTTAGTACCGGTGCCTAGTTAGTTTGTCACAGACACATTTAGTACCGGTGCCTAGTTAGTTTGTCACAGACACATTTAGTACCGGTGCCTAGTTAGTTTGTCACAGACCCATTTAGTACCGGTGCCTACTTAGTTTGTCACAGACCCATTTTGTACCGGTGCCTACTTAGTTTGTCACAGACACATTTAGTACCGGTGCCTACTTAGTTTGTCACAGACACATTTAGTACCGGTGCCTACTTAGTTTGTCACAGACAAATTTAGTACCGGTGCCTAGTTAGTTTGTCACAGACACATTTAGTACAGGTGTCTAGTTAGTTTGTCACGACACATTTAGTACCGGCGTCTAGATAGTTTGTCACAGACACATTTAGTACCGGTGCCTAGTTAGTTTGTCACAGACACATTTACTACCGGTGCCTAGTTAGTTTGTCACAGACACATTTAGTACCGCCGTCTAGTTAGTTTGTCACAGACAAATTTAGTACCGGTGTCTAGTTAGTTTGTCACAGACCCATTTAGTACCGGTGCCTAGTTAGTTTGTCACAGACACATTTAGTACCGGTGCCTAGTTAGTTTGTCACAGACACATTTAGTACAGGTGCCTAGTTAGTTTGTCACAGACCCATTTAGTACCGGTGCCTAGTTAGTTTGTCACAGACACATTTAGTACCGGTGCCTAGTTAGTTTGTCACAGACCCATTTAGTACCGGTGCCTAGTTAGTTTGTCACAGACACATTTAGTACCGGTGCCTAGTTAGTTTGTCACAGACCCATTTAGTACCGGTGCCTAGTTAGTTTGTCACAGACACATTTAGTACCGGTGCCTAGTTAGTTTGTCACAGACCCATTTATTACCGGTGCCTAGTTAGTTTGTCACAGACACATTTAGTACCGGTGCCTTGTTAGTTTGTCATAGACCCATTTAGTACCGGTGCCTAGTTAGTTGGTCACAGACCCATTTATTACCGGTGCCTAGTTAGTTTGTCACAGACACATTTAGTACCGGTGCCTAGTTAGTTTGTCATAGACCCATTTAGTACCGGTGCCTAGTTAGTTTGTCATAGACCCATTTAGTACCGGTGTCTAGTTAGTTTGTCACAGACACATTTAGTACCGGTGCCTAGTTAGTTTGTCACAGACCCATTTAGTACCGGTGCCTAGTTAGTTTGTCACAGACACATTTAGTACCGCTGCCTAGTTAGTTTGTCACAGACACATTTAGTACCGCTGCCTAGTTAGTTTGTCACAGACACATTTAGTTCCGGTGCCTAGTTAGTTTGTCACAGACACATTTGGTACCGGTGCCTACTTAGTTTGTCACAGACACATTTAGTACCGGTGCCTAGTTAGTTTGTCACAGACACATTTAGTACCGGTGCCTAGTTAGTTTGTCACAGACACATTTAGTACCGGTGCCTAGTTAGTTTGTCACAGACCCATTTAGTACCGGTGCCTAGTTAGTTTGTCACAGACACATTTAGTACCGGTGCCTAGTTAGTTTGTCACAGACACATTTAGTACAGGTGCCTAGTTAGTTTGTCACAGACACATTTAGTACCGGTGCCTAGTTAGTTTGTCACAGACCCATTTAGTACCGGGGCCTAGTTAGTTTGTCACAGACACATTTAGTACCGGTGCCTAGTTAGTTTGTCACAGACACATTTAGTACCGGTGCCTAGTTAGTTTGTCACAGACACATTTAGTACCGGTGCCTAGTTAGTTTGTCACAGACCCATTTAGTACCGGTGCCTAGTTAGTTTGTCACAGACACATTTAGTACCGGTGCCTAGTTAGTTTGTAACAGACCCATTTAGTACCGGTGCCTAGTTAGTTTGTCACAGACACATTTAGTACCGGTGCCTAGTTAGTTTGTCACAGACCCATTTATTACCGGTGCCTAGTTAGTTTGTCACAGACACATTTAGTACCGGTGCCTAGTTAGTTTGTCACAGACACATTTAGTACCGGTGCCTAGTTAGTTTGTCACAGACACATTTAGTACCGGTGCCTAGTTAGTTTGTCACAGACCCATTTAGTACCGGTGCCTAGTTAGTTTGTCACAGACACATTTAGTACCGGTGCCTAGTTAGTTTGTCACAGACACATTTAGTACAGGTGCCTAGTTAGTTTGTCACAGACACATTTAGTACCGGTGCCTAGTTAGTTTGTCACAGACCCATTTAGTACCGAGGCCTAGTTAGTTTGTCACAGACACATTTAGTACCGGTGCCTAGTTAGTTTGTCACAGACACATTTAGTACCGGTGCCTAGTTAGTTTGTCACAGACACATTTAGTACCGGTGCCTAGTTAGTTTGTCACAGACCCATTTAGTACCGCTGCCTAGTTAGTTTGTCACAGACACATTTAGTACCGGTGCCTAGTTAGTTTGTCACAGACACATTTAGTACCGGTGCCTAGTTAGTTTGTCACAGACACATGTAGTACCGGTGCCTAGTTAGTTTGTCACAGACACATTTAGTACCGGTGCCTAGTTAGTTTGTCACAGACACATTTAGTACCGGTGCCTAGTTAGTTTGTCACAGACCCATTTAGTACCGGTGCCTAGTTAGTTTGTCACAGAAACATTTAGTACCGGTGCCTACTTAGTTTGTCACAGACACATTTAGTACCGGTGCCTAGTTAGTTTGTCACAGACCCATTTAGTACCGGTGCCTACTTAGTTTGTCACAGACCCATTTTGTACCGGTGCCTACTTAGTTTGTCACAGACACATTTAGTACAGGTGCCTAGTTAGTTTGTCACAGACACATTTAGTACCGGTGCCTAGTTAGTTTGTCACAGACACATTTAGTACCGGTGCCTAGTTAGTTTGTCACAGACACATTTAGTACCGGTGCCTAGTTAGTTTGTCACAGACACATTTAGTACCGGTGCCTAGTTAGTTTGTCACAGACCCATTTAGTACCGGTGCCTAGTTAGTTTGTCACAGACACATTTAGTACCGGTGCCTAGTTAGTTTGTCACAGACACATTTAGTACCGGTGCCTAGTTAGTTTGTCACAGACACATTTAGTACCGGTGCCTAGTTAGTTTGTCACAGACCCATTTAGTACCGGTGCCTAGTTAGTTTGTCGCAGAAACATTTAGTACCTGTGCCTACTTAGTTTGTTACAGACACATTTAGTACCGGTGCCTAGTTAGTTTGTCACAGACCCATTTAGTACCGGTGCCTAGTTAGTTTGTCACAGAAACATTTAGTACCGATGCCTACTTAGTTTGTCACAGACACATTTAGTACAGGTGCCTAGTTAGTTTGTCACAGACACATTTAGTACCGGTGCCTAGTTAGTTTGTCACAGACACATTTAGTACCGGTGCCTAGTTAGTTTGTCACAGACACATTTAGTACCGGTGCCTAGTTAGTTTGTCACAGACCCATTTAGTACCGGTGCCTAGTTAGTTTGTCACAGACACATTTAGTACCGGTGCCTAGTTAGTTTGTCACAGACCCATTTATTACCGGTGCCTAGTTAGTTTGTCACAGACACATTTAGTACCGGTGCCTAGTTAGTTTGTCATAGACCCATTTAGTACCGGTGCCTAGTTAGTTTGTCATAGACCCATTTAGTACCGGTGTCTAGTTAGTTTGTCACAGACACATTTAGTACCGCTGCCTAGTTAGTTTGTCACAGACACATTTAGTACCGCTGCCTAGTTAGTTTGTCACAGACCCATTTAGTACCGGTGCCTAGTTAGTTTGTCACAGACACATTTAGTACCGGTGCCTAGTTAGTTTGTCACAGACACATTTAGTACCGGTGCCTAGTTAGTTTGTCACAGACACATTTAGTACCGGTGCCTAGTTAGTTTGTCACAGACACATTTAGTACCGGTGCCTAGTTAGTTTGTCACAGACACATTTAGTACCGGTGCCTAGTTAGTTTGTCACAGACACATTTAGTACCGGTGCCTAGTTAGTTTGATGATAATGTGGTCATTTTTGAACTTGTTGGGTAGTGCACACATTTTTCACTGGAACTTGTTCAACAAATTTTTTTGTTTTTCTAATAGTGTTTTAATCAAAGAAATGTAATCCATATCTCTTTCACACAGGGCTAAGCTAAAAGTGTACATTAATCAGTTATATTTACAAAATCGGCTTATATTCGGCTTTAAAGATGATGAGTTTCAAGAATATGAAAAAATAATATTTTTCCAACAGTTCCTAAATAGAATCCCTTGAAGAAAATGATACCAAGCCTATCAATCAAATACTTTGTATCTTAACTATCATTGATGGTGACACATTTGTAGAACATAGAGGGAACGTTTTGCAATTTAGGAATCTTACTTATATTGCTATTATAAGATCAATCCAGGGGCCCTGTAGTCAAAGGTTCTAATTACTTTGTTTAAAGAACGACTCGGTGTTTAGGCGGCCTGTGCCTCGGAAACCCCCGTCGTCTAACATTTTGAGACCCATTGAGCATGTCAATAAAGTTTTTAGCAGGACATAAACAAAATTTGAGCCGAAGCCAATTTCGTGCGTGTTTGAGTGTGTGTTCATTTCTCATGGCCATGTTTTTAACTTGGAGACATGTCGAGACACTTAAGGGACATAATCGACTCTTGTTGATGGATGGTGGCATGCGCATCCGGTTACATGGGGCCACAGCTGATATCAACCAGAGGTGGGTTATTGTAGTGGGTGTGTGGGGTTATTTGGGTATGTCCTTATGTGGATATCCGAAAGGGGTGGGTTATTGTTGTGGGGGGGGGGAGGGGGGTCGTTTTGGTATGTGATATTGTGGATATTCAACAAGTGTGGGTTATTGTTGTGGGGGGGGGGGGTGGGCGGGGTAGGGGTAGTTTCAATATGTGAGATTGTTGAGATCAACCAGAGGTGGTTCCCTGCTGGGAATAGTCTGAGCCTGGGTAAAACCCGACAAAGGCTAATGGAACACAATTTAATGGCAAGCTAATCATCAGTGTTTCTGGGCACAGTTTGAGAACCTCTAGGTTAGAGCCGCCATGTCATGTCCTAGTTATCCAAATCAGTATTTACCACCCTTCTAATCCCTTCATCTTTGTTCCCATTCCAGGTCAAATGAAAGACCATCTCTATATCTACTCTGTATCTACTGTAAATCTACTCTATAATGTCTACTCTATATCTACTCTTTTAACACTCTGTTACTCTGTATTACTCTATAATGTCTAATCTATGTCTTCTTTATATCTACTCAGTCTACTCTATATCCACTCTATAACTACTCTATATTCTCTCTACAACTACTTTATATCCACTCTGTATTCCCTCTGCACTCCCTTCCTAGGACACTGGAGAAACGCATAGTATATGTTGCTCCTTACAGATGACAAAACCGTGTTGATACCGAATGGATATCGTTTAGCTCATGACCAAGCTGTCGTACTTTATTCAGTGTCATATCATAGACTTAGTGAACTTTTCAATTGTCATGTCGCATGGTCCCTTATAATAACTGTTCAATTTTTGTTATTTTCCCAATGAACTGTTGCAAACGACGAGCGGTTGTGTCAACATCATGCTCATAGTTAAAACTAATCGATCATAAGAAACGTTGTAACGAATCAACTTTGTCAAAACACGATGAGCATATTGCACTTCGGTCTACAATAACTAACAATACGGCATCATATACACTTTTCAAAATACGGACGTTTACTATGGAACAATACAGAGTAATCCGATACCTTTTAGCTTTACACGGCGCGCGCCATTATGATTGTTAAATTTATTCTACTTTTAAGTATATACGATTCTAGTGGTAAATGTTCAATTAACATATACACGCATAATATGTGTACACCATCCTTTGTTGTATATTATCAGCTGCCTTGTGGCGAGAAATTGTTGGAAAGGCGACCGGAGCCAGCTGTGGATCTTTTAAGGGAAAGAATCGGCTCTAATATCTATGATGACGATCGGCTCAAAAATATTTATTAGCATAAGAACATTATGAAAATGGCCCCTGTCTTAAAAAAATGACATTCCGATGTTGACGAATCCAATGTAGAGGAGTTGTCTGTTGAATTCTTTTCCTTGTTGCTCTTGGTATTGCCCACGTATGCACGTCTGGTCCAGGTGTCAAACGCTGGACCACCCAACCACCGAGACACTGTTATATTATGGTTAGGCCCATATATGGGTAAAGTTGGGTCCTATATCAGAAATTCGAATATGTGTCGCAGTTGAATTAAAAATGCATAAATCGCTTAAAAATTGATTGTAATTTTCAGTTCAGGTATAGGGCAGTACGAATTCAATACACTTTAAATATGGGTTGCTCCTGTGTTAAAATATTTTAAGTTACAGACTGTCCAGTAATTTCTACCATGTAACTAGCGTATACGGACTAACTAAGGACGAATATGGATGAAGAATACGAACCAACCAGGAATTGTACAGTCTATATCAGGATCCCACGCTATTAGCAGAAAGAAAAAAGGGCCGTCTACGCTGGGCAGGGACACTTAGACAGAAGGCCAAATGACAGAGGAGTGAAGAGGGTGCATCACCAATACCCCAGAGGAAAACGGCTCAAAAGCAGACCTAGGCTTACATGGATGGATGGATGGTGGGGAAAAAGATCTACAACAGCTGGGAATCCACGCATGGAAAAGAAAAGTATTAGTTAAGTCTGAGTGGAAGGACGTACTGAGGCAGGCCAAAGCCCTTGGTGGGTTGTAGCGCCCCAGGGATGGCATGGATGGAGCTGGCGTAGTGGAAAATACTCGAGCGTAAATTGCACAGCTACATTTTTAGTCACCACTTTCCTATACATGGATGTTTCACTGCACTATTTCCAGCTGTATATTCACAACTATTTCACTAACTAGTTTCCCCCAGATAGAGATGTTTTTTATTGATGGAACATCGTATGGCGGTCATGCAAGCAGCCAGGGAAACAAACAAACTTGGAAACTAAATAAACCACAAGCCGGGGAAAAGCACAAACAGAAAATGGAATTTTCGGATAAACAAATCATTAAGATTTCCCAAACATGATTTTTTTTTTTTTAAATGTCTGTGTTGTGCAGGGGTCTTAGAATTCCTGACAGCTGTCTTAAAACAAGACAGGAACATTTTGAAATAATCCATTTTAAAAATATCCATTTTTTATGTCAAGAAAATATATGGAACATTCGAACTGGACAGTAGTTGCCTTTTCCATCTCTCTCTCTACCTCCCTCCCTATCCCTCTCTCCCTCTCGGTCTCTCCTTCTCTCCCTCCTCTCTCTCTCCCACTCTCTCTCTCCCTCTCGGTATCTCCCTCAATCCCCTCTCTCCCCATCTCTCTCTCCCCCCTCTTTCTCTCCCCCCTCTCTCTCTCCCCTATCTCTCTCCACCTCTCTCTCTCCCCCCTCTCTCTCCCCTCTCTCTCTCCCCTCTATCTGGCCCCCTCTCTCTCTCACACTCTCTCTCTCCCTCCCCTCTCTCTCTTCCCCCTCTCTCTCCCCTCTCTCTCTCTCCCCTCTCTCTCTCCCCCCTCTCTGTCTCTGTCTCCCCCCTCTCTCTCTCCCCCTCTCTCTCTCCCCCTCTCCCTCTCGGTATCTCCCTCTCTCCCCATCTCTCTCTCCCCCTCTCCCTCTCGGTATCTCCCTCTCTCCCCATCTCTCTCTCCCCCCTCTCTCTCTCCCCCTCTCTCTCTCTCCCCCTCTCTCTCCCCTCTCTATCCCCCCTCTCTCTCCCCCTCTCTATCTCCCTGTTGGTATCTCCCTCCCCTCTCTCTATCTCCCTGTCGGTATCTCCCTACCTCCCCCTCTCTCTCTCTCCCTGTCGGTATCTCCCTCCCTCCCCTCTCTCTCTCGCCCCTCTCTCTCTCCCCCCTCTCTCCCTCTCGGTTTCTCCCTCCCTCCCACCATCCCCTCTCTCTCTCTCTCCACTCTCTCTCTCTCTCCCCACTCTCTCTCCCTCTCGGTATCTCCCTCCATCCCATCTCTCTCTCCCTCTCGGTATCTCCCTCCATCCCTCCCCTCTCTCTCTCCCCCTCTCTCTCTCCCTCTCGGTATCTCCCTCCCTCCATCCCCTCTCTCTCTCCCCCTCTCTCTCCCTATATATATATAGCGTAACACCCTTGTTCACTGAGGCGAATTCAGGAAAGAAAATCTCCCGCCCCATTGGAGGGGGTGGAGGGGAGAACAGTATTATACAAATTATAGAGTCTCACTCCTATCATACACTCTACATTAAACGTATTCACCTTTGCTCCCTCCTACACTCTCACTATATCATAATATCCACAAATGCTCACCCCTTCCATACTAACTATTTTTTTTTTATCAATCCCCTTCCATACTGTCTCCATCCTCAGCTTTCTAATGTGTTCCTCTTCATGTACACAACTGTGGCAGAAAGTCCCTAGCATGCATTGTCTTCATCAAGGACTCGCCTCGTTAATTGTCCAATTAACCACACACATGAATTCTGCTTAACAACCAACCCCCAACTAGAATTCAGTTACACAACCGGTTCCCGTCTTTCCCTCCGCAACATCTGCTTTGTTTCAAGACAACTCAGAGAGACGAAGTAAAACTCTCAGAATAATGTGATAGTTGGCGTCTTGGAGATTCTTAAAGTAGGAATAGAGATAAGAAATGAGGATATGACAGAGCCAGACATACAATGGATGGGACACCCCCCCACCCCCAATAAGAAAAAGTCACCAATATAATATAAATATACATATTTTATTTAAATAATATCGATTTCTTTATAAGATTACTTTTATATGAAGACTTTTTTTTAAAGAATACTTTTTAAAAGAAGACTTTTATAAGAAGACTTTTAAGAAGACACACACATATATATATATATATATATATAATATATATATATAAAGAATGGGCTATGCTGACTGTAACGCTAAAGAAACGAAAAGATTTAAATATGTTTCGGATTCTTAAAAACAGTCAGTTATTTTGTTTTAGTCTCTAGAAATCGAATAAATTTAAATGCTTTAAAATTAGTATGTATCCGCTTTTAATTAATTCATATAATTGATTGCTTTTTAAATTGTTAATAAAACACAAATAATGTTAGCTTTGTATTTTTAACATTTAATAAGGTTTTTACTTTTTTAAATTACAAAAATATACTTTTATTTAACTTATAACGTAAAAAAACTTAACCTATAAATATACTTTTAATAAGAAATTCCGTTTAATCAATCAGTGCAGCGAAACTCCATAGCCAAATAACATTCACTAATGCACTTATCGCTCATCCTAATAAGAACAAACCATATGAAGTGCAAAAAATGTGTGATAGCGTATGGATGGGACTACAAACTGGTGGAAGATTTTTTTTCCTTTTATTAAAATCTGGGGGCGAGGGGGGTGGGGGTTGGTCGATACTTTCATTTTGGCCAAGCCCCAGGCAGCACTAGATACGCCTCAGAATAAAGGAATGAATTTGATAAAGAATTAACTTGCTTAGGTTCATGCATAGCCGGGGTAGGCAATGGGTTGTGTACATTTTTACGTTGATGACAATGTATTTAGATACTATGGTGTTACATTTGTGAAAAGAGAAATTGTACATTCTCTTTTTACACATTAACGTATGTTTACCCATTAAAGAAAATCAATGGCGTTAACAAAACAAACGTGGCTATATTTACATAAGTTTACCGCATGAATATCAAAACCCAATCATTTTACACACTTGAAAATTTAATTTTGAAAAATGGAGATGGGTTATAATTTGTTCTCTTGGAAAATTTAACATATTTTTTTTGTTTTTACTTTGCGAAAAGTATAGTTGGTGTGTATATTTATGAGATTAACAACTTAAAAAAAAAGACACTCAAGTCTGTTATAGACACTCAAGTCTGTTATAGACGTAAAAAGCGGTTGTGGGATTCTTCTTTAGATAAAAGAATTCTTTGTTTTACGATTGTCTGATAATGTGTAATGAAAAAAAAAAACAAGGCAAAAGTTTGTTTTAATTTTTAAGACGATATCAATATATCAAATTCAATTAATATAAAATATATTTATATCATATAAAGAGTTTTTGTTATAAATTTAAGATTATGTTTTCACAACTTTTAGAACAAAAAAATGTAGTTTAAGGGCCTGAAAAAGGGTAAGGTAGGCCAAACATTTAACAATTTAAAAACTCATGACATCTAAAATATTTCTATAGCCCAGAAATCGTCCCTCAATTAACTTCTTTAGTGACAATAATGATATAATTAGTGATAATTTAGATTTGGTAATTTAAGGTCATTTTTAGAGGGAGAAATGTAGTTTAGGTGCGGGAAAGGGAGTAGGGTAGGCGTATAATATATAGCAGATAAACACTTCTCAAAACTTAATGATGTTAGAAACGTAAATATCATTACATACTTCTTTTTAAAGTTAGGAATTCTGATGAGTTTTTGCAATAAAAGGTAGAAATTATCGCAAAGGACCTAGCATTATTATCCCGATAACATCGGGTCATATATTCTAGTTTATAAGAATACTTTTATAAGAATATCGTTTTTAAGAGGACTTTTATAGAAGACATTTTAAGAAGACTTTTATAAGAAGAACACAGTTTAAGAAGAATTTTTTAAAGAAGACTTTTGTTTAGAATACTTTAAATATTTGAAACAATTGTTTTTGCCTATGAGAAGTTTGACTATTTATAGGTTCTGTAAATGTTAATAAAAAACGGGGTCATAAGAAAATAACAGGATGTGATTTAAAGAGGTTTGGTGTAAGAAGGTCATCTGTTTATAGATAGAGTATAGACGTTTTCTTATTGATTAATGCAGTGTGCATATTTATTGATTAATGCAGTGTGCATATTTATTGATTAATGCAGTGTGCATATTTAAAGGCTGATGCCGGCAGCCTGTATTGTTTACAGAGATAGATAGAGATCAAAGTCTCTGGCTCTCTCTGGGGATATCTCTGAGACTTTAATCTGTGTGATGATATCCCTGGGACTATTGTCTGTGTGATGGTATCTCTGAGACTATAGTCTCTGTTATGGCATTTCTAAGACTAGATTCGATCTGGTGTTTACCAATTAAATATAACTGTTCACCCATGACCAGTTAAATCAAGTTATTTCTAGAATATTTTGATGGATTCTCACAGTAATACAAGACAATCCAATAAATGTTTTCCATCTGGTGGGATAAATAGTCAATTTGGTTCCGACTCCAGCCGGAAGTGTATGAATTTAACTCCCCTGAAAGAGTAACATCCTACTCCCCAAAAGTGTATGAATCTGACTCATGTATTTGATGTCAAAGGCGAGTATCTTAACGTTACAGAGGCATTACAAGCTAATTGACCACCTCGAATACTACCGTCCTAAAAATACCCGTCTGTGAAGCTATACGACTACCTACCTGCCAGGCGTGTCGTAAACAACTACCGACCCGGACAGCTGTACTTCTTGCATGCCTCGTTACCTGTACCAGTCGACAATCTTAGACAACAACCAGAGTAAGCGACTACTTGCAGAACAGTTGCTGTAATAGGCATGGCTCATGTTACTCATTTTCTTGTAACATGACCGTATCATCCTCAAATGTTGTCTTGAAACAGAGCCACAGTGTCCGATCAAAGTGTTCGACCAGTGTCCAACGACAGTTTCCCATGACATTGTCTGACCAAAGTGTCCGACCAAAGTGTCCGACCAATGTGTCCGACCAAAGTGTCCGACCAAAGTGGCCGACCAAAGCGTCCGACCAAAGTGTCCGACCAAAGTGTCCGACCAAAGTGTCCGACCAAAGTGTCCGACCAAAGTTTTTCGACCAAAGTTTTTCGACCAATGTGTCCGACCAAAGTGTCCGACCAAAGTGTCCGACCAAAGTGTCCGACCAAAGTGTCCGACCAAAGTGTCCGATCAAAGTGTCCGACCATTACAAACATATTCCGTAGCTGGTACGTTTCTAAGTTTTAAGCGCATTGAAGCCTCAAGAGTGGGGGATCCTATGTGGGGGATCCTATACGTGTGGGGATCCTATGTGGGGGATCCTATCAGAGTGGGGGATCCTATGTGGGGGATCCTATCAGAGTGGGGGATCCTATCAGAGTGGGGGATCCTATCAGAGTGGGGGATCCTATCAGAGTGGGTGATCCTATCAGAGTGGGGGATCCTATCAGAGTGGGGGATCCTATCAGAGTGGGGGATCCTATCAGAGTGGGGGATCCTATCAGAGTGGGTGATCCTATCAGAGTGGGTGATCCTATCAGAGTGGGGGATCCTATCAGAGTGGGGGATCCTATCAGAGTGGGTGATCCTATCAGAGTGGGGGATCCTATCAGAGTGGGGGATCCTATCAGAGTGGGGGATCCTATCAGAGTGGGGGATCCTATCAGAGTGGGTGATCCTATCAGAGTGGGGGATCCTATCAGAGTGGGGGATCCTATGTGGGGGATCCTATCAGAGTGGGGGATATATCTGAGTGGGGGATCCTATCAGAGTGGGGGATCCTATCAGAGTGGGGGATCCTATCAGAGTGGGGGATCCTATCAGAGTGGGGGATCCTATCAGAGTGGGGGATCCTATCAGAGTGGGTGATCCTATCAGAGTGGGTGATCCTATCAGAGTGGGGGATCCTATCAGAGTGGGGGATCCTATCAGAGTGGGTGATCCTATCAGAGTGGGGGATCCTATCAGAGTGGGGGATCCTATCAGAGTGGGGGATCCTATCAGAGTGGGGGATCCTATCAGAGTGGGTGATCCTATCAGAGTGGGGGATCCTATCAGAGTGGGGGATCCTATCAGAGTGGGGGATCCTATGTGGGGGATCCTATCAGAGTGGGGGATATATCTGAGTGGGGGATCCTATCAGAGTGGGGGATCCTATCAGAGTGGGTGATCCTATCAGAGTGGGGGATCCTATCAGAGTGGGGGATCCTATCAGAGTGGGGGATCCTATCAGAGTGGGGGATCCTATCAGAGTGGGGGATCCTATCAGAGTGGGGGATCCTATCAGAGTGGGTGATCCTATCAGAGTGGGGGATCCTATCAGAGTGGGGGATCCTATCTGAGTGGGGGATCCTATCAGAGTGGGGGATCCTATCAGAGTGGGGGATCCTATCAGACTGGGGGATCCTATGACCTGCATAAGCGATTGTGCACACAATGACATGCTTTAAATATATTAAATAGAAAATGTTTTACCATCCGGGGAAAAATCCACTAGAATAAAAGAAATTCTACAAGATAAGAAGTTTTTCATTAGGGCAACATTCTACCCCCGGGGGTTGGCATGAATGACAAGGGATATCATCTTTTTTTTTAATAGCTTTTTGTAACCATCCTACAATAAAACCAACTAGGACATCCTTTGGAGCTCACAGTGCCTATCGGATAAATACTTTCAGTGTGAAACCTATAGCACTCGATAAATACCTCCAGGATTGTGCTACAAACGCCGTTCTGAATTCCTGCACCGTACCAGCAGACGCCTTGGTCCACGCTAAACTCGTACGCTTGTCATGGTGGCTTACCGACCCAAGGTGGAATTCGGGTGTACGCCGGGGTCAACCCATGGAACTGTAATTGTCTGTGAATGAAGCGTTTACTCATTTTTTTCGGACGTTGGGGTTAGACAGGTGGCGCTGGTCGCTTGCGCGAGAGATAACCAGGGTTGAGTGAATGGAGCTCTTTTATTTATTTTATCTGGTAGGAAGTCTGGCGTGTAAGAACATCAACTCGGTGCCTGCGTTAGACATGCGCAGATTATTAAAAAAATATGAAAGCTGGGATGGATGTCGAAGGACGCTGAATTTTTTAGTAAACAGTAAATGTAAAAAAAAAAAAAAATTTAAAACAAAATTGAATTCAATTTCGCTTTGTATTTATCTTCGGCAACAGGAAACAGCTTAAGTCCTCTCCGCAAAGCTATTATCAAGTAAACAATCCAATTATCTCCCTTCATCTGTTATTTTTATATTACTTGCAAGAAGTTGAGATATAAATTTGATGATCAATGCGCCGGACTCCAGTTTTACGTATGCAGCCATTTGATTCCAAGGTTATTACACACTACATTTCTGAACCAAAACACCCAAACTAGTAATAGTACATTTCTTATTCCCGTAAAGTCGTTTTGACATATTAGAATATCCAAGGACTTTTCTGTCCATGTTAAATGTAGAGAACGGATATTAAGTGACAATGAATATTCATAAAAACGCAGTCTATTTCTCTCAATCCGATAGATACTTTGATACGCGAGCAAAATTATTTTGGCTCGGCTCATAAATATGCTGATATCTGTGGCGCCAAACGGAAATTCATTTTCAAGGAGACCATCATTTTTGAAGAATACATTTCTGAATTGATCCGTTTTCTCTGGAAGAAAGACAGACGGAAAGACTCGCGTCAAGTCCCGGGGAGACACTGGCAACGGCCGCAACCTGGTGGATGGTTAGATGGGAAGACACTGGCAACGACTGCAACCTGGTGGATGGTTAGGTAGCAGACGGATGGGAACAACACCTTCGGCTTCATTAAAAAAAAAAAAGAAATGTTGCTTTGATTCATTTCTTCAAAAGGTTTAAAATTTAAGAGCTTCAGGAAACTTAAAGAGTTTGATAACCATTCCGTCAATTTAGCGTGTTTATAAATAACGAGTATTATAGAGGTGCACATTAATTCATGGACATATTTTGCTTGTTTCAGAAAAATTATTTAACAAAGGAACACAAAATATGAATATGTAATGCGCACATGGAATAGAAATATGAAATAAATACTTCTAATTTTATTTACTAGTCTGATTTACGAAGTGATAAACTTTGACATTTATATATTCTATGCACAGCCCAAAATAGCGTGTATCAAAAAATGTCCGACGATGCACAAAATACCAGAGGAAGAGGGACAAGAGAATAGGAACAATAAGAATGTTTAAAATGATAACATTTGTGTAAGCAAGTTTAATGTGTCAACCAGATGTTAGTGATTCGTCCACACGCCAAACAAAGGCGTAAGAATCTACTTCCCAGACAATGTGCCCCCCCCCCCATTCCACACCCGTTTTTCTTCTCCTACCATGTGACTTGCTTAAATTTGCAGTCGCGAATTCGCTCCCCCACCCCCAACTTCTTCCTACGTCAATATTATTCATAAAAGGAATATCAATGCAAAATTCTTACAGCTGGGTTTTGAATTTGACAGTGTGGTGTGTATTGGGGAGGGGGCGAGGTAGGGCGGGAGGGGGCAGTCCTGAGACGTTTTCATTAAAAAAATATCATTCACAGCTTGAAGGGCGGGGTAGGGCGGGGTCTGATGTAACACAATCTCGTTGAGAAACACGCCAAACACAAATAGTCTTCCACTCAAGTGCCAGGAAGGGCGTGTGTATAGTTGAAAGTGGAACTGTGATATCACGTGACCCCAACCAGTCACCCTAACGAGAAACCCTTGAAGTGAGCCTATAAGTAACTCCAAGCAAAGAAGAATCTCCAAAACAAACCGTAAATCACGTGACCAACAACCAGAAACTGATCACAACACAATACCGTGGTCATATGGTTTCTCCAAAAAAAAAAAGTACAATTCCTCAACATAATGTTGTCTCTAACTCAAAGTAAATAATAATTTGGATAATTTGCAGGAAAATATGTGTATGTGGGGAGGAGGGGGTGGGGGCAGTGGCGTAATTTCACTAAGTGCTAGCCGGGAGCAAACTCCCAAAAGTGCGCCGAAAAACACACATTGATTATTTGTTAGGCCGCTATATAAATCCCAAAGTGCCACCCAGGTACGACACTACAGGCAAGCAACATGTCGACACTGAAAAGGAGTGAAAATACAATACGTGGTGGCTGGCTGAATAGGCAATCACAGAGTGGTGATACAAGCGTGGTGGCTGGCTGAATAGGCAATCACAGGGTGATGATACAAGCGTGGTGGCTGGCAGAATAGGCAATTACAGAGTGGTGATACAAGCGTGGTGGCTGGCGGAATGGGCAATCACAGAGTGGTGATACAAAGCGTGGTGGCTGGCAGAATGGGCAATCACACAGTGGTAAATAAAGCATGGTGGCCGGCAGAATGGGAAATCATAGAGTGGTCATCTAAAGAGTAGTAGCTGGCAGAATGGGCGATCACAGAGTGGAAGTACTTGAGTTTTGGTGACAAAGTGGAACAATTATATTTAAGACATCGTCTGAATGGATAACTGGGTAACTATCTGGAACAATTCTATTTAAAACTTAGTCTGTGTGGATAATAAGGTGACCAACTGGAACAATTCTATTTAAGACTTCGTCTGAGTGGATCAGTGGGTGACCTATAGCAAAATTAGCATAAAAATCGGGAAAACCGCAACAACAAGAACTTGAGATCCACTGAGCATTATTTTGGTATTGAGTGATAAAGAGGCAAAGGACGTCTGTATAACCTGAGATAATTTAAAAGACTGGCGGTTCTTTGTGTGACGCACGCGGGTGTGAGATAGCACTGTTTTTATATGTGCAATGTTCCAAAGCAAGCTTACTTCTCACCTAATGTATGCCCCCCCCCCCACCAACATGTTCCAAAACATTTTCCAATCCTACCCCCCCACTCCCGCCAACATTTTCCAATCCTACCGCCCCCCCCCCGCGAACATGTTCCAATCCTACCCCCCCCACCAACATGTTCCAGTCCTACCCCCCACCAGCATTTTCCAATCCTATCCCCGCGCCCCCCCCCCCCCGCTTAAAATGAAAACTTGTATGACGCCGCGCCAGCATTCACAATAATTCTTTAGCTCAGTGGTTCTCAACCTTCCTAATGCCGCGACCCTTTAATACAGTTCCTCATATTGTGGTGACCCCCAACCATTAAATTATTTTCGTTTCTCCTTCATAACTGTAGAATATATGTGTTTCCCGTTGGTCTTAGGTGACCCCTGAGAAAGGGTCGTTCGACCCCCCATGGTGTCGCGACCCACAGGTTGAGAACCCTTGCTTTAACTGCCCTCTTGGATACTGCTATTCAGCTAAGTGCTATTTTTAAAAAATTAATATTAATTCTGTTATTTTTACCGTTGTTTGTCCGCTGATGAAGGCTTCCTGCAGACAGGTTGGTTATTTTGTTGCGTTCCCTTTTTCAGGTTTTCCAACAAATATCTGGCATTTACCATGTTTGAAAAATAACCCAGTCTTAGCCTCAGTTTGTATTACAAACATTGAAACATATACAGTACGCACTTTCAAATATACCAATGTACACAAGTAAGGAGAGGGAAAAAAGAGCCTTGCTGGCTTACTTTTATTTGTGGGGTGGTGGGTGCGGGTTCACTTAGAAAAGTATAGGTTGAACTCTGCACAGATATGATTTAATGAAGTCAAGATTATACTTACAGAGACCAAAGAAAATGTGTATTACGAAACTGTGTCATATACCAAACCATGTGATAGAAACTGTCATAAACAAGACCACATGATAAAAACAAAACCCACACAAGAAAAGAATACGGTCGGCTGGAGTAAGCTAAATAAATAAAATAAACAAACGTAAGCTGGAAGGAGTTGGTAGTGGGGTGAAACTTTTAAGCTGGAAGAGGTTGGTAGTGGGGTGAAACTTTTAAGCTGGAAGAGGTTGGTAGTGGGGTGAAACTTTTAAGCTGGAAGGGCTTGGTAGTGGGGTGAAACTTTTAAGCTGGAAGAGGTTGGTAGTGGGGTGAAACTTTTAAGCTGGAAGAGGTTGGTAGTGGGGTGAAACTTTTAAGCTGGAAGAGGTTGGTAGTGGGGTGAAACTTTTAAGCTGGAAGAGGTTGGTAGTGGGATGACACCTCTAAGCTGGAAGAGGTTGGTAGTGGGGTGAAACTTTTAAGCTGGAAGAGGTTGGTAGTGGGATGACACCTCTAAGCTGGAAGAGGTTGGTAGTGCGATGACACCTCTAAACTGGAAGAGGTTGGTAGTGGGATGACACCTCTAAGCTGGAAGAGGTTGGTAGTGCGATGACACCTCTAAGCTTGAAGAGGTTGGTAGTGCGATGACACCTCTAAGCTTGAAGAGGTTGGTAGTGGGATGACACCTCTAAGCTGGAAGAGGTTGGTAGTGCGATGACACCTCTAAGCTTGAAGAGGTTGGTAGTGGGAAGACACCTCTAAGCTGGGAGGGGTTGGTAGTGGGATGACACTGAGCTCTAGGCTATGAAGGGTGGGACTGGGGTGACACTGAGCTCTGGCTATAAGGGGTGGTGGTGGGGGTGACACTGAGATTTATACTATGAGGGCTTGGTGGTGGGGTGTGACACTGAGCTCTAAGCTGGAAAAACGATAAGGATATCAACATTCATTATTTGACCTTGCACGCAAAGGCGTAGTGTATGAGAGTCTTGGGCCGTGCCTCCGATCTTAAACCCTTAAAAACAACAACAAATATAGAGGAGATAGAAGAATGTCTTTATAAACCAGAGGATGTTAGTTATGCCGTCTATGGGGAAAAAAAACACCAATCTGTTTATAAACTTATTGCTGTGACTACTGCAGTAATTTTTAAAGAAAACAATGTGTTTATAAAGTAATTTTAGTTCTCTAATTTCATTATATAAAAGAGAGTGTTCATGTTTAGCAAGTGCTTAGATCATGTTTAGACGAGATTGAGATACAGCTGCAATGAATCATTTTATAAAAAATAAAATTTTGTTGACCTTGAAAGCACGAGCTTTCTGGGTTCTGTTAAACATACAGAGCTACTCATGGGTGGAGGTTTGTGTTAGTGCGTGGGGCCAAAGAAGTGGAAGTGGGGGGGGATGTGGGGGGGGGGCGGCGAGAGGAGATAAAGTCCAAGATAATAAAAAGGAATATATTCCAGATTTTGCATGAAGTTTATTTCATTTTATCGGCAGCTACAGAGAACTAAGTTCAAGGATGATTGGGTGACCTAGTGAGTCCACATCACGTGACCGAGTTCACGCCACATGATTGGTTGTTTTAGTTTGCTTTGCAAACAGGGGGTTGTTGTACCCAGACGAAGAGATGGAATTTTGATGAGGAAAAAATATGTGAACAGAAAAAGGGAGATATCAGTACTTTCAGTGCATAACAGAAGGGTGAGAAGATGCACATGCTGAGTAGGGGTGAGATTGTAAGGTGGTTATAATATGGCGTCACATTGACAACATGAGGATGAGACTGAGAGGGGGATATAGAGAGATAGAGAGATGGGGAAGGAGAGAGATGAGAGAGATAGGGAGAAGTAGAGAGTGGCGGAGAGGGGAGTAGATGGGGAAAGATAGAGAGAGGGGGAAGAAAGGGAGGAGATGAAAAGAGAAATGTAGAGAGAGAAAGACAGAGAAATATAAAGGGAGAGAAGAAGAGAGAAAAGAAGAGAAGAAAATTGAATATATTGGGAAGGTGCACATGGTCGAATGGTATCCATTTGCCAAGCAATTATTTAGAAAATGAGTTATCTCTTCCATTTCTTTCATCTTTTCTTTTGAGTCTAGACAAGACAGAAGGTATGTGGAGAGAAGGTGGTGGAGAGAAGGTGGGTGGAGAGAAGGTGGGTGGAGAGAAGAGTGGGTGGAGAGAAGAGTGGGTGGAGAGAAGGTGGGTGGAGAGAAGGTGGTAGGAGAGAAGGTGGGTGGAGAGAAGAGTGGGTGGAGAGAAGAGTGGGAGGAGAAAAGAGTGGGTGGAGAGAAGCGTGGGTGGAGAGAAGGTGGTAGGAGAGAAGGTGGGTGGAGAGAAGGTGGGTGGAGAGAAGGTGGGTGGAGAGAAAGTGGGTGGAGAGAAGAGTGGGTGGAGAGAAGAGTGGGTGGAGAGAAGAGTGGGTGGAGAGAAGGTGGTAGGAGAGAAGGTGGTAGGAGAGAAGGTGGTAGGAGAGAATGTGGGTGGAGAGAAGGTGGTAAGAGAGAAGGTGGTAGGAGAGAAGGTGGGTGGAGAGAAGGTGGTAGGAGAGAAGGTGGGTGGAGAGAAGGTGTGTGGAGAGAAGGTGGTAGGAGAGAAGGTGGGTGGAGAGAAGAGTGGGTGGAGAGAAGGTGGATGGAGAGAAGGTGGGTGGAGAGAAGGTGGTAGGAGAGAAGGTGGGTGGAGAGAAGGTGGGTGGAGAGAAGGTGGGTGGAGAGAATGTGGTAGAAGTGAAGGTGGGTGGAGAGAAGGTGTGTGGAGAGAAGGTGGGTGGAGAGAAGGTGTGTGGAGAGAAGGTGAGTGGAGAGAATGTGGTAGGAGAGAATGTGGGTGGAGAGAAGGTGGGTGGAGAGAAGGCGGTAGGAGAATGGTGGGTGGAGAGAAGGTGGGTGGAGAGAAGGTGGTAGGAGAGAAGGTGGGTGGAGATAAGGTGGGGGGAGAGAAGGTGGGTGGAGAGAAGGTGGTGAAGAGAAGGTGGGTGGAGAGGTGGGTGGAGAGGTGGGTGGAGAGAAGAGTGGGTGGAGAGAAGAGTGGGTGGAGAGAAGAGTGGGTGGAGGGAAGGTGGGTGGAGAGAAGGTGGTAGGAGAGAAGGTGGGTGGAGAGAAGAGTGGGTGGAGAGAAGAGTGGGAGGAGAAAAGAGTGGGAGGAGAGAAGCGTGGGTGGAGAGAAGGTGGTAGGAGAGAAGGTGGGTGGAGAGAAGAGTGGGTGGAGAGAAGAGTGGGTGGAGAGAAGAGTGGGTGGAGAGAAGAGTGGGTGGAGAGAAGGTGAGTGGAGATAAGGTGGTAGGAGAGAAGGTGGTAGGAGAGAAGGTGGTAGGAGAGAATTTGGGTGGAGAGAAGGTGGGTGGAGAGAAGGTGGTAAGAGAGAAGGTGGTAGGAGAGAAAGTGGGTGGAGAGAAGGTGGTAGGAGAGAAGGTGGGTGGAGAGAAGGTGGTAGTAGAGAAGGTGGGTGGAGAGAAGAGTGGGTGGAGAGAAGGTGGATGGAGAGAAGGCGGGTGGAGAGAAGGTGGTAGGAGAGAAGGTGGGTGGAGAGAAGGTGGGTGGAGAGAAGGTGGGTGGAGATAAGGTGGGGGGAGAGAAGGTGGGTGGAGAGAAGGTGGGTGGAGAGAAGGTGGTAGGAGAGAAGGTGGTAGGAGAGAATGTGGGTGGAGAGAAGGTGGGTGGAGAGAAGGTGGTAGGAGAGAAGGTGGTAGGAGAGAAGGTGGGTGGAGAGAAGGTGGGTGGAGAGAAGGTGGGTGGAGAGATGGGGGTGGAAATAATGTGGTAGGAGAGAAGGTGGGTGGAGAGAAGGTGTATGGAAAGAAGGTGGGGGGAGAGAAGGTGGGTGGAGAGAAGGTGGGTGGAGAGAAGAGTGGGTGGAGAGAAGGTGGTAGGAGAGAAGGTGGGTGGAGAGAAGGTGGTAGGATAGAAGGTGGGTGGAGAGAAGGTGGGTTGAGAGAAGGTGGGTGGAGAGAAGGTTGTTGGAGAGAAGGTGGGTGGAGAGAAGGTGGGTGGAGAGAAGGTGGGTGGAGAGAAAGTGGGTGGAGAGAAGAGTGGGTGGAGAGAAGGTTGTAGGAGAGAAGGTGGGTGGAGAGAAGGTGGGTGGAGAGAAGGTGGGTGGAGAGAATGTAGGTGGAGAGAAGGTGGGTGGAGAGAAGGTGAGTGGATAGAAGGTGGGTGGAGAGAAGGTGGGTGGAGAGAAGGTGGGTGGAGAGAAGGTGGGTGGAGAGAAAGTGGGTGGAGAGAAGAGTGGGTGGAGAGAAGGTGGTAGGAGAGAAGGTGGGTGGAGAGAAGGTGGGTGGAGAGAAGTTGGGTGGAGAGAAGGTGGGTTGAGAGAAGGTGGTTCGAGAGAAGGTGGGTGGAGAGAAGGTGGTTGGAGAGAAGGTGGATGGAGAGAAGGTTGTAGGAGAGAAGGTGGTAGGAGAGAAGGTGGGTGGAGAGAAGAGTGGGTGGAGAGAAGGTGGGTGGAGAGAAGAGTGGGTGGAGAGAGAATTTAATTGGCGTTGATGGCAAAGGTAATGACTTCAATTTAGGAGTCTAAGGACTCTTTGTTTTTATGAACTTCAAAGAAAAGAGTTTGAGAAACGTTCAGACGTGTATGTGTCTGTGAAACAGATGGGACTATCTTATACTAATTAATTTTTAAACCCTACCCTACACCATCCTGTGACAGTGGGTCACAAAATGCAGAACCCATGAATGATGCAATATAGCACTAGACAGGGTCCTCACCATCAATGCAATTTCAAATAACCTTTAATCACAATACTAATGCAATGTGGCGTTCTCATCACAGTACTAATTTTATGTGGCGTTCTCATCACAGTACTAATTTTATGTGGCGTTCTCATCACAGTACTAATTTTATGTGGCGTTCTCATCACAGTACTAATTTTATGTGCCGTTCTAATTACAGTACTAATTTTATGTGCCGTTCTAATCACAGTACTAATTTTATGTGGCGTTCTCATCACAGTACTAATTTTATGTGGCGTTCTCATCACAGTACTAATTTTATGTGCCGTTCTAATCACAGTACTAATTTTATGTGGCGTTCTCATCACAGTACTAATTTTATGTGGCGTTCTCATCACAGTACTAATTTTATGTGGCGTTCTCATCACAGTACTAATTTTATGTGGCGTTCTAATCACAGTACTAATTTTATGTGGCGTTCTCATCACAGTACTAATGCAATGTGCCGTTCTAATCACAGTACTAATGTAATGTGGCGTTCTACTGATGGTGTTCTTAAGAGGGGGGCGGGGGTGCAGATCTCCTGAGATGTCAAATAATAAAAATAAAAAAATAAATAAAAAACCGCAAAAAATTAAGCACAAGAAGAAACTCTTACCTACTAGTCACAGATTGTTTTTAAATGTCTCGCTTACGTTATGTGGGTTATATACGGTCTCTAACGCCATGTTGTTCAATTATTACGACTCCAACTGCTGGTCTATGACTAAGTTGATTCTTTTTTTCCCCAATGTAAAACCAGGGCATTAAATATCGTTTTGGAACACTGGGCCATGGTGTCCATAGATTGACAATTGTTTATGGTTACACGGACAACTCTTCTGTCTGTGACGTGATCTTTTGAAAAATATAAATTTATCGAGATGCCAAAATGGTTTCATCATATATATTTTTAGTTGTTAGATTTATTTTTGCCTGGTCATCAGATGTATTCAATATCTTCATAAATTAATTATTTTTTATTTTGCAGTTTAAACTTTGTCGTATTGAACTCACAACTAACCAGGACCAAAGTTTAAAAAAGGCAACAAAATAAAGTCCATACTGGTAAAAACAGTGAGGACGGTCAATTTATCTTTGGCCCCAACTCGGCCAATGACATCACTAAACATTTTTATACATATATTTTTGAGAGAATCATAAATCAACCTGAATTTTAATGCGGTCAACTTCCGACGGAGAGAATGTGCGGAGTAATATTACAACTCGGGGAAAAAAATCGACTCCACCATTCCGCAACCTTGACCTACATGTTCTGGTCATAATCTTCAAACGTTTCGTGAGCGGGCTGTGTTCGAGCCAGGACCACGCGACTGACCAAATTACCGACTTGAGAGCATTTGATTGGGGGCCTAAGGGGGCGCCACCTTACAACCGGGTAGATTATGCCGGGGAGTTAACCCTGACACATCAAACACCCAGCTGACCTAATTAAATCAGACTGGCCGACCCCAAACCTTAAAACCTAGGTACGGCATGGGCTTTTCCTCGTTAAGACGTTGCGAGGCTGGCGAAGCAGGGCCTAAATTAGCAGTGACATTATGTTGCAGTAAGCTGTCAGATCTACATTGTGATATTACGTAGAGTTAGTGCCACCCCAGGCGCCCCCTCGGTATAAAGGAAAACTTTAACGAGAAAATAACATTTCATTCCGCATTGTTTCTTCCGGTTCCGATTTTGCACACTGCATCTAAGCGAGCCGGGAACACAAATCTTGTCAGATTTACATTAAATTTCTGATGGCGGGCATTCCCATTCTGGCTCTATTCCCATGTATCCAAACAAATATTTCGAAACATTTAAATAAAAAATATGCAAACCTTTGAAAGATTAAACTGTCTGGAGCGACTATGCTGTGTCAAAAATTTTAGTCGTCAAAAATGGGCTGACTTCGAAACGATAACTCAAAGACCTTTTACTGGTATCGTGTCCCTCAGCTCCCTCCTAACATTTATTATTATTATTATATGTTGTCTTATATAGCGCGGTACCCCAGCCTAGGGCTAGGCTCACCGCGCTGTACATAAAAATAAAGTGCATTTATGTGATACAAAAAAAACAGCTGTATAGAGACAAAACAAAAACAAATGCATATTCACCCCACCCACCCCAGAACTTTTACATGACATACCATGGACGGCAGCTAGCAGCATCGTTTATCGGTCAGATGTGGGGAATCAGTCGGGGTAATAGAGTTTAAAGAGATGTGTTTTGAGTGCAATTTTGAAGGCCTGTGTGGTTGGTATATTGCGGATGTTAAGTGGCAGAGAATTCCATTGTTTGGGGGCGCAGAAAGAGAAAGATCGTTCACCATATGTTTTAGTGCGTGTCTTAGCAACGGACAGAATACGCGTGTCTGCGGAGGAGCGAAGCTGTCGAAGGGGTGAATAGACAGAAAGAAGTTCGGTTAGATAGGAAGGGCAGGAATCTGAGAAAAAGTTATGACAGAGAACAGACAGCTTGTAATCAATGCGTGCCTGTATAGGAAGCCAATGAAGTGAGTGGAGTAGTGGAGTGACATGATCACGTTTTTTTGCCTTTAGAACTAGCCTAGCAGCTGAATTTTGAATCTTTTGTAGTTTTTCTATGAAGTGTTTTGGTGAACCTGACAGAAGAGAGTTGCAATAGTCAAGACGAGAGAGAACAAGAGCACAGACTAGTGTTTTTGTTGCGCTAACTGTGAGGTAGTGGCGGATGGAGCTGATCTGACGGATAGCGGTGTATGCAGAACGACAAGTGTGAGAGATATGTTTATCAAGAGACATGTTGTTAGAAAGAATATAACCAAGATTCCTAGCAGAGGATGTAAACTGTATGTCGGCGTTACCTACTTGAAATGAGTTGGGGAGAGTTGAGGTAGATGATGATTTGTGATTGTGAATGAGGAGTGCTTCCGTTTTGTCATCGTTCAGCTTCAATTTGCTGTGTGTCATCCAAGACTTAACATCACCAATGCACTCCTGCAAAGTCTGGACAGCGGAATCCACAAGAAAGGGATGGGTATGCTTGTATAGCTGCGTGTCATCTGCGAATAACTGCCTGTTGAATTTGACACCTGAATATCGTGTTTTGAACCGAATTACGACTAGCGATTCCAGCGAGCATTTCAAAGTGTACAATCCAATAATATTTAGAGATTAGGTATACAGAGATGAGGTATAAAGAGATTAGATATAAAGAGATTAGGTATAAAGAGATTATGTATAAAGAGATTATGTATAAAGAGATTAGGTATAAAGAGATTAGTTATAAAGTGATTAGGTATAAAGAGATTAGGTATAAAGAGATGAGGTTAAATGCACGGCGTACAAAACATTTCTTAGTTTTTATTTTTCTAATCCAATTTTAACCTAAATTCTATTCGATTCCCTCTCTGTCATATCAAACATATATAAAAAAAACCATCCACATTAAAAAGTAATTACATGCAACATTAAGGAGAACAAACTCCATAAAAGAAACGGTCAAAAGATAATTTCGTGTTTAAACAGTCTAATCAAACAATCTAATCAAACAGTCTAATCAAACAGTCTAATCAAACAGTCTAATCAAACAGTATAAACTCAGCAAATGTATCGAGTACTTTCTTTCACCTAACACTTGTCTTTCTCGTATGTCTCTTTGTGTCTCTCACTCCTTCCTTTTCCTTCCCAGCCCGCAATTTTATCTCTCCCGCCCTCATCCTCTTTCTATCTTTCCATCCTTTTTTCGTTCTCTCTTTCTCTATGCCTCTTTCATTCCTTTTCATCCCCTGTATTTCCTTCCGTTTCCTTTCCCTCTATTTCTTCTTTCCATTTTTCAATCTTTCGATATATATTTCTTTATGTCTGTCTCTTTGTTTCTTATCCCTCTTTTATTTATTTCTTTCTTTCTTTTTTCTTTACCTTTCTTTCTTTACCATTCTTTCTTTCTCTCTCTCTCTCTCTCTCTCTCTTCCTTTCTTTCATTCATTATTTCTCTCTCTCTCTTTCTTTTTTCTTTATCCTTCTTTCTTTTTCTCGTTCTCTTTCTTCCTCTCTTTTTCTTTCTCTTTATCCTTCCTTTTCTCATTCTCAATCTATCTTTCTTTCTCTGTCTTTCTTTCTTTCTCTCCCCCTCTCTCTCTCTTTTTTCTTATCCTTCTTTCTTTTTCTCGTTCTTTCTTTCTCTCTTTTTCTTTCTCTTTGTCCTTTCTTTTCTCATTCTCTTTCTTTCTTTCATTAATTCTTTCTCACACAAACTCTATTTATCTAACGCGATGTCTCTCTATTCTCTCTATCCTATTACTCTCTTGCTTTCAATCCCAAATCAGACTTTCCTTTAACTCCATTGGCTGAAGTAAAATAAATCACTTATGGTATAAGCTTGATGGGATGGAGGACGCAAAGTCGTTTTGTCATGACAACTAAAGGATCTTATTGGACATGACGTTTTACCTTGTCAGTAGAATCTGGTTCGTTTGTTACGACTCTGAAAAGTCAACCTGAATTTAGCCATATCAAAGAAATATTATTTCTACTACAGGGTGGGCCATGAAAAAAAGGTAGTCCGCTTCCGGCCATAGCATGACAAGATTATTGGACGAGTGGATGGGGGTCATTTTTATTCACGTCCCAACAAGTTACATCAGATGCTGAGACCACAGAAGCTGCCGTAACGTGTGGTTACGTCAACAAGAAACAAGCCTCTTGGGTCGTTCACACTGTCTAAAGAAGCTGGCTACTTTTTTCACGGCCCACCTTGTAAGAATCTGTATTAATCTGACAGAAGGGTTTGTCATTTCTAAGACCGGAAACGTGACCCCACTTGACGCATTATTAATTATTTTTAGACAATGTTTTCGTAAACAGTAGCTTTTAACAATGTATCGCCGCATATATATAACAGTAACATTTTGTAAAATCTTTCCTAAAATAAACTTGTAAACACGTTTTCGACTAGGTTAAGACCCATTATGCTGGCTCACATTAACGAAGACGTACCAACCAGGTGTTGGGAGCTTGGCCAAACGGAATACCAGGATGTTGTGGGGGAGAGTGGCCAGACCGTAGGCCCGGATGTTCTATTAATACATTCCCGCCATTAAATGACAAGCCCTATTACTATTACAGAGGAATTTTACCACTGAATTCATTAATGTTAACATTACGGCTGCCTATATTAATACCAATTTCGCTGTACAAATTGTAACTAATTATGTTTGGTAGTGCTTGACCGGAAAGTGATCCATCGTTGGTCACGTGGTGAGCCAATCATTGCGCTTTATTATAATTGTGTGGGGTTCACAATGACGTTCATTACAACAATACAATAATGAGATGAGCGAGAACACGAAAGGTCGAGGACGTGAACTCGACGTTGATTGTAGACGCCGCCAATTAACGAAAATAACAGCAGAGCGCACCGGCTAAGTCTAAGTGTTGTGGTTAAGACCTTGCACTTCTGCTATGGTGGCATCTGTGTAACCAGATGCCTGACTTACGATGGTCAGGTAATAGAGTGGGTTAAAACGTTAGTTAGTTACGATGGTAGTTAGTTACAATGGTGGTTAGTTACAATGATAGTTAGTTACAATGGTAGTTAGTTACAACGTAGTTAAAGTTACAACAGTAGTTAGTTACAATAGCAGTTAGTTACAATCGTATTTAGTTACAATGGTATAAAAGTTAATTACAATGGTAGTTAGTTATAATGGTAGTTAATTACAATGGTAGTTAGTTACAATGGTAGTTAGTTACAATGGTAGTTAGTTACAATGGTAGTTAGTTACAATGGTAGTTAGTTACAATGGTAGTAAGTTACAATGGTAGGTAGTTACAATGGTAGTTAGTTACAATGGTAGTTAGTTACAATGGTAGTTAGTTACAATCGTAATTAATTACAATGGTAGTTAGTTACAATGGTAGTTAGTTACAATGGTAGTTAGTTATAAGGGTAGTTAATTACAATGGTAGTTAGTTACAACGTAGTTAGTTACAACAGTAGTTAGTTGCAATGGTAGCTGGTTACAACAGTAGTTAGTTACAATGGCAGCTGGTTACAACAGTAGTTAGTTACAATGGTAGTTAGTTACAACGGTAGCTAGTTACAAGGGATGCAATTCTGTGGTCATGAAAGACTTCGCTCTACCAGGGCTGCAACATAAGGGGATTCAGTTTTGATTGTTAAAACTTGCAGCTGTAAAACTATACATGAGTAAGAGCCCTGTGGTCCAGTCTGGAGTAGGAGACATGTGGTCCAGTCTGGAGTAGGAGACATGTGGTCCAGTCTGGGGTCGGACTCTTGCTGTCCAGTCTGGAGTAGGAGAGATTTTGTCCAGAGTTGGGAACACGTTGTCCTGTACGAAGCCTAGGCGCGAACAAAATACATACAAACACATGCAAGGCGGTCAATTCGTTTAGGCCTTTCCTGGCAATGAAGTGGGTACGCTTGCATCTCTGCGCGTGTGTGGCCAACGGCTGGCGTGAAATCGTATGCCAGCAATCCATTTTTATTTAAAACTTCTGCGGAAAGCGAAAGTCACGATTCAAGCTATCATCATCTGATACTATTCAAGGCATATTCATAGCAGGACTTGCCTTAATATTACGGTCTCTGATACAATTCAAAGCTTATTCATTGCAGGGCCTGGCAATATTACTGTCTTCGTGACTTTGTGGCGTTGGAAATATCGAGGCAAAGATGTGAACTTTTGGGTCATCACTTGGGCTGTATTTCTTCTTGCTTAAGTATTTTCATAAGATATAGTGGACAAATAAATAGATTTTATCATCTTACTCATATGAAGAAATGAAACGTAAATTAAAGCGTATTTACTTTGGATAAATAGGCATTAAAACTATTGCTGATACCTTAGGACAGTGGTTCTCAACATGTAAGTCGCGAATGACCCTTTCACAGGGGTCGCCAAAGACCATCGGAAAACACATATACTCTACAGTTATAAAGTAGCAACTTAAAGCGTTTTATGGTTGGGGGTCGCCACATGAGGGACTTTATTAAATGGTAGCGGCATTAGGAAGGTTGAGAACCACTGCCTTAGGACATGAAAAGGGGAGGGGTTGAAACTATCTTCTGGCGAGCAATGAACTAAATGTCATTATCTTGACTCGTGGCCAAGTGCCAGTAACTGAAAAGAAGCTGTTAGTTATTGCATTCACCCCCGTGAGTTTTGCCACCGCTAATCAAGTGCCTGTTTTCAAATAAAAACATTGCTGTGGAAAAGCCACCTCCACCCCAGAACTGACTAACGAATTCTGGGATAACGATACCCCGACCTCCACCCCCCCCCCCACCTGTGGCGTAACTCTAGGGTGAGGTATACAGTATAACTCTCTGCTCATGAAGTAATGTTTTTGGGATTCATTCGCGAGTCCGTTTATCTAATCACGCGTGACATCATGTACTGAAATCCTCAGGTACTGAAATCATCATGTACTGAAATCATCATGTACTGAAATCATCATGTACTGAAATCATCATGTACTGAAATCATCATGTACCGAAATCATCATGTACTGAAATCATCATGTACTGAAATCATCATGTACTGAAATCATCATGTACTGAAATCATCATGTACTGAAATCATCATGTACTGAAATCATCATGTACTGAAATCATCATATACCGAAATCATCATGTACTGAAATCATCATGTACCGAAATCATCATGTACTGAAATCATCATGTACCGAAATCATCATGTACTGAAATCATCATGTACTGAAATCATCAGGTACTAAAATCATCATGTACTGAAATCATCATGTACTGAAATCATCAGGTACTGAAATCATCATGTACTGAAATCATCATGTACTGAAATCATCAGGTACTAAAATCATCATGTACTGAAATCATCATGTACTGAAATCCTCATGTACTGAAATCATCATGTACTGAAATCATCATGTACTGAAATCATCATGTTCTGAAATCATCATGTACTGAAATCAGCATGTACTGAAATCATCATGTACTGAAATCATCATTTACTGAAATCATCATGTTCTGAAATCATCAGGTACTGAAATCATCATATACCGAAATCATCATGTACCGAAATAATCATATACCGAAATAATCATATACCGGGGTCATCCTGTAACGGGGGCATCATGCACTGGGGTTGTCATGTATACCGGGGTTGTCATGTATACCGGGGTTGTCATGCATATCGGGGTTGTCATGTAACAGGGCTATCGTCAGCCGGGGGTCTATGTGATGTTGTGTTCAAACCTCTTCCATCTGGTGCTGCCACACAAACCCACGCTTATTGATACATGACAGCTGGCTGCCACACAAACCCACGCTTATTGATACATGACAGCTGGCTGCCACACAAACCCACGCTTATTGATACATGACAGCTGATGTTAATAAAGCGTGGGTTGATGTCAAAACCAGCAGCACTCGACCTTAAAGTATCACGACTTTGCCGATTAATCCGGCTTGGCGTCTGTGTAAATCTTTGAAAACAATCCTGGCATCTTTTTGACAATCTTGAACATGCAGTGAACAGGTTGAACATGCCGTGAAAAGGTTGAACAAGCAGTGAACAAGTTGAACATGCAGTGAACAGGTTGAACATGCCGTGAAAAGGTTGAACAAGCAGTGAACAGATTGAACATGCAGTGAACAGGTTGAACATGCCGTGAACAGGTTGAACAAGCAGTGAACAAGTTGAACATGCTGTGAACAGGGCATGTGTATTGTGTAAAGGGGAGCATGTGGTGTAAGTACGTTTATGTCCATCTTGTAAGATACCTTTGATAACGTTAACTACCCAAAGTTGCAGCGGCCTAGCTAGAGTGTTTGGCACCCGGGGACAATATTCATTTTAAAGCGCCCCTTTTTTCAACCCCCAAACCCATTATTTTCATCAATAAAATTATACCAAAGCACATTTTGACGCCCCTAACTAGCTGGCGTCCGGGGACATCTGCCCCCCCGCCACCCCTTCGCCACGCCTCTGCAAAGTTGAAGTTTAAAAATATACTAGTATACTAGAAATTATTTGTAAATAGTAGCTGTCATTCATGGCGGTTCAAAAAAAAATAATTCTCCTAAGAGGACCAAGAAACCTTAGGAATCAAACACCCTGTGTCATATAGTAGTCCTCAAGTTGTAACGATTATCCCACCCCCCATTCTTCTATTCTACGAACCGGTCCTTCATCGTGTACTTCATCTCCATCTAATGGACTACTCCCCATCATCTGACAGCAGTCCGAATCACGACTCGCCAATAGACAAATCCGATCAGTTTTCGCCTAATCTAATCGACTGTGAAAGCAACAGATGGACGGCCTCACGCTATCAATGCTCACGGGCGTGTTCGAAAGCTGTGGGACCGGGGGGGGGGGGGGCATGCTAAACGATTACATGTGATGGTGGATTCGGTAGAGGTCTTAATGCGAATGGGCTGAGTGTGATCAATATTTATACAGAATTCGTCAGAGTTGTAGGTAGGGGGCTCTAGGCGCCGCACCCTCCCCTCAATTAAATTTACTTTTATCCTCGTGTTTGAAATTAACCACTTAAAAGTTGAGTTACTTTTGTTATTTTAACGTTTTTTTGTTTGTTTTAAAAATCCTTTTTTACTCAATAAATTTACATTTAGTCGTAGATATTGTCAGTTTGGGGGTTGGGGGGGGGGGGGTTCTTATGGTTATTTAAGGACAAAATAAACTCTGTACCCCTAACAGCGCATCTCTTAGACTCAATATTATTTCCATCTTCAGTCAGTGAAACAAAAGAAATCCCGAACACTGGAGGAGTACTGGATCAGTAGAGCTTAACTATTTGAAATGGGAAGATTTCGGACACTTTTCACTTGGGGGTGCTACAGGGACGTCATTGGGATGTCACGGGGACAATAGGAAGTCCGCATAGGTCACGTGGCTAGACGGACTTAATACCACGGCGCGTGCTCTGACGATGACTGGAAATGGAGAAGTTGAACGCGCAAGGGAGGATATCCGTTTCCTTTTCACGGGGCAACGATTCCTCCCCACCCCTCCCCTTCTCCTCTCCCCCTTTTATTCCCACCCCCAAAACAAGAGAAACTTACGTGACCACAGTCCTAATCAGTATCCCCAGTACCCAAACCCACAACAAAACGTTCATGGACAGAGTGATCAGTCAACATTGGTATACAAGATAAAAAAAAAAAAAAAAAATCAAAAAAAAAAAAAAAAAACACACACACAAAAAAATAATGGCAGTGGGATTGTCTCGGTCTAGCATTTAATTTCAGCTGATTCTGAATGAATGGGATCAACCAGACCATCTATAATGAATGAAAGGGATCAACCAGACCATCTATTCTGAATGAATGGGATCAACAAGACCATCTATCGTGGTACTCAATTCTCACTGAATTTCTCTACGTGTCAATCGTGGAAAGTTCTTTTAAAAGATGTTTCTATAAATTTATATAAGGGGTACATCCATAAATGGCGTCATGCATACAAAACTGTGTGAGTGTGTGTGTGTGCAATATCTCTAAGGGTTGAGACAGAAACTACATTTTGTGACCGATGCTTGTTTCTTACGATGGGCCAATATAATTGGCCAAAGTAGCGTGATGTCGTTTATGGATGTCCCCTAAGACAAGTGGTCATGACAATATGAGATGAAGAGTACCATGGTATAAATGGTTTTTTATTTCATTTGTTACATCCAGTGGTTGGGGGGAGGGGGGGGGCAGTTCACCTCAGGCGACACTTTTTTTCTTTATTGGGAAAAAGGGGGGGGGGTGGCACATCCGGCCAAATGAAGACCTTTTTCGTGACAGGTGGGCGGCAAAAATCTTGAACCCCTCCCCCCTTCCGACAAGGACGGCACTAACTCTAGCTACATCCTTTAACAAAATCCGCCTCCCTACCATCTGTACTGTATCGTTAAAAGACGCAAGTTTGCGTGGAGTGGGGTTAAAATTTTTAGTATACACACGAAACAAAGAAATAAAAAAAAACTGCAAGAAAAAATCTCTGAACCAAACAAAATGTATGTAAACTTTATGCTTAAACCTACACTCCAACGTTGGGAAACGTGTTATACTGTTTGTACACTACAACCACGGCAGTGCCGGAGTAAGGTTGGCCCCTTTACACATCAGCCGTGAGACTGTAGCGACAACCACGGCGGTGCCGGAGTAAGGTTGGCCCCTTTACACATCAGCCGTGAGACTGTAGCGACAACCACGGCGGTGCCGGAGTAAGGTTGGCCCCTTTACACATCAGCCGTGAGACTGTAGCAACAACCGCGGCAGTGCCGGAGTAAGGTTGGCCCCTTTACACATCAGCCGTGAGACTGTAGCGACAACCGCGGCACTACCGGAGTGAGGTTGGCCCCTTTACACATCAGCCGTGAGACTGTAGCGACAACCGCGGCAGTGCCGGAGTGAGGTTGGCCCCTTTACACATCAGCCATGAGACTGTAGCGACAACCGCGGCAATGCCGGTGTAAGGTTGGGCCCTATACACATCAGCCATGAGACTGTAGCGACAACCGCGGCAGTGCCGGGGTAAGGTTGGGCCCTTTACACATCAGCCATGAGACTGTAGCGACAACCGAGTTTTATGAGGCGTAGCCGACATAATCAGGTTTCTCCCCGCGCCCCCATCGTGTTGCCATGGCAACTCGAGATATTATATTTATGTGTTTGCCGACATAATTCTATTCCAGTCTCACTCTTTGTTGTAACTAGGCCAGGTGCTCACATACACAAATCTGCATGAGGGATTTTTAGCGATTTGAGCTGTTTATGCACCTGCCTGTCTGGATTGGGTGTTGGGGGGGCAAGGATTTTCCTAGAATCGTATTTTTAGATTTGTTTAATGGTCTATTTATAGCTAGACACACGAGGGGAGAGTAGTGGTCTATTTATAGCTAGACACAAGAGGGGAGAGTAGTGGTCTATTTATAGCTAGACACACGAGGGGAGAGTAGTGGTCTATTTATAGCTAGACAAACGAGGGGAGAGTAGTGGTCTATTTATAGCTAGACAAACGAGGGGAGAGTAGTGGTCTATTTATAGCTAGACACAAGAGGGGAGAGTAGTGGTCTATTTATAGCTAGACACAAGAGGGGAGAGTAGAGGTCTATTTATAACTAGACACAAGAGGGGAGAGTAGTGGTCTATTTATAGCTAGACACACGAGGGGAATGACACAATGTTTGATGACGCAACCCACATTTGTGATTTTGTCAAACAGCCTTGACTATCAGGTGACGTAAAACAAGTTAACGTTAACAAGTTGTAACTGTAACTTCAGTCCAATTTTTAATGTCAGGTAATTTTGTAAATCGTAAATTATGAATCCAAACCATATGCCATGGGTGATTATCTTGTCAAAATCACATTTTCACTGTAAAAAAGCGCAAACTGGAATGGTATGGCCACGTGACAAGGGCTCGCCAAAGAAATCATGCAGGGCACAACGAGAGGAGGGAGAAGAAGAGGAAGACAGAGACTACGATGGGAAGATAACATCAAAGAATGGACGGGATTAAAACTAAGCGATGCTATGCGTATAGCAGAAGACAGAGAGGAATAGAGAAGGATAGTTTTCATGTCATCTGTGGCGCCCCAACGGTCCAAGGACTAAGGGACAAGATGATGATAAACAAATGACATAAATGAATACGAATAATTTAAAAGGGAAATCGCATTTGGCATCAGAGAGTCTCGCTTTAATGCAGCGGTTCTCAACATGTGGGTCACGACTCCTTTGGGGGTCGAACGACCCTTTCACAGGGGTCGCCTAAGACCACCAGGAAACACACATACTCTACAGTTATAAAGTAGCAACGAAAATAATTGCGCGATTGGGGGTCGCCACAACATGAGGGACTGTATTAAAGGGTCGTGGCATTGGGAAAGTTGAGAACCACTTCTTTAATGTAACATTTGGGGTGCTGGGTGGGACTCGTTAACCTTGGACAGCAACTTATCTAAGAGAAGACAACTCTGAATTCAAACCCAAAGATGGAGTAACGAAAGGCGGGTAACATTGATACAATGAAACATTCCGACAACTCCTGCGACGCCACAGGTGCCAAGCTGCATCATCCACACGATGTTCCCTTGGGGTTATCCAACGGCGTGGAGAGAAGCGATTTGCTGTTGGGAACCAGTTTATAATCCTACAAGAATAATCCCAGGCCTTGTGGATTTCCTCCTGCGAATTCCACACCACCGTCACTTTGTGACGGACGGATGCCAGCAAAAAGAAAAAATTTAGCATTTAGCCATTACAACTAATACTATTAAAAACACAATAGATGTATAAAATGTTGTTACTGAATTTTACAGGGTCGGACGTTTGATTAAATCTATAATAATTATTGTTTTTACACTTCTGAGTGTGCTGACCTACATCCGTATCCGGAAATTTGTTTGAAAGAAATTTCTTCGACGGAAAATTGATGGAACGGAAGTTTGATCGAACGGAATTTTGGTCGAATTTTTTTTCAGTCCATACGATCAAATTTTGCCTCAAATTTCTTGTTTAACGCATTATTTGGTTTTACTATATAGTATAGTTCGATCCAACTTCCGTCGATCAATTTTCCGTCGACGAAATATCTTTCAAACTAATTTCCGGTAACCATCAATCAGCATCATATTTACTCGGTTAAGCCATTCAGATAGCGGCAAATCGAATTCTTCATCTGTTTTAGATGTTCATTGTTCCAAAAAAAGAGGAATCAACGATCCAACGCATTTTACAAGATTAAAATGTCTCGCCAGACTAAGCAGTTGGAATTTTTTTTAAAACACCCCCCCCCCCCCCCCCCCCCCCAAAAAAAAAAAAAAAAAAAAAAAAAAAAACTACTACCCAGGGAAGTTGGTTAAAAAAAGATTTCGAAGCTACCGGGGGCAGTAAGAAATACTTAATTGGTTATATTTAACCTCGCACGCCTACTTTGCATGCAGGAGCTTCTATTTTCAGCCACCTTCCCTCTCTGTACCACTCATTCATGATTAGCCAATGAGACAAATATTTTAAGCTAAATAAATGATTACGAACTCAGATGTTTTTATAAATTATGTCTCTCCACACATTTCACCTCTATCACTCGTCCTCTGGAAACAATGTTTGTGTTTTGTCTTTAAAGTTTTTTCATTAGGAGCAAAACTATTCCCCTTTCGGATACAGCTCAGAGATGCTACTTTTTTTGTTATAGCGGCCATTGATTGATTGCCGTCTCTTTATTGTAGAACATTCAGTCACAAATAATTGATTGTAAATTGTTACGGGCGGTCACTCTAACTAACCCGCTACAAAAGGAGTGTTTTCCTTTCTCTTTTTGTTCTTTTTCATCTTTTTTTATCTAAATAAAATCATTGGACGAATGACTGGGTATTTTGTCTTGAAGTATTTTGTATTGGGTATTTTGTCTTGAGGTATTTTGTCTTAATGGAATTTTGTCTTGAGGTATTTTGTGGTGAGGTATTTTGTGGTGAGATATTTTGTGATGAGATATTTTGTGGTGAGATATTTTGTGATGAGATATTTTGTGGTGAAGTATTTTGTCTTGAGGTATTTTGTGGTGAGATATTTTGTGGTGAGGTATTTTGTCTTGAGGTATTTTGTGGAGGGGGTATTTTGTGGTGAGACATTTTGTGGTGAGATATTTTGTGGTGAGATATTTTGTGGTGAGTTATTTTGTGGTGAGATATTTTGTGGTGATGTATTTTGTCTTGAGGTATTTTGTGGTGAGATATTTTGTTGTGATGTATTTTGTGGTGAGACATTTTGTGGTGAGATATTTTGTGATGAGATATTTTGCGGTGAGGTATTTTGTGGTGAGACATGTTGTGGTGACATCTTCTGTGGTGAGTATGAATAAATGAAAGAGTTTGTTACTGATCTGTAAATGGCATATTTTTTTTTTAATTAAAGGAAAGAAACATTTAACCATAAAAAGAAGTAATCTATTTTCCGGCGCAGTCTCTTGATGCTTTCTAATCCCTTATTTGATGCTTTCTAATCCCTTATTTGATGCTTTCTAATCCCTTATTTGATGCTTTCTAATCCCTTATTTGATGCTTTCTAATCCCTTATTTGATGCTTTCTAATCCCTATTATAGCAACTAGGTGTAGCGTGTCGTGAGTGGTGAGATGTCGGTAATTATGAAGGATGTTGTGAAATGTTGTTTTTTTTTTGTGGATAGATTATCTGATATGTTCCCGAGATTGTGTAGGGTGGAAGAAACGCATTTCAGGCCATAGGAAATACCCGGATCCGGAGATCCACATTCGTTTTTTTTTCTTATGATTTATACAACAAATTTATAAATGATGATTTTGCAGTGCGGTTACGTTAGTCATGAACGTTTAATGTAAGTTTTTATTGGTGCACAAAAATGATCGTCTTTCCTGTGCGCGGTGCGTAAAATAGCTTTGCTCGTTAAATTTACAGGAGAAACATGTGTTTGGATGTTTAAATTACATGACGTCTGAACGCTGAAGAATCATCCCTAGATCAAGGTGGGAAAAACTTTTCCAAAATAGAAACAGTTGTAGACAATGAAAATTAACACTAGCCACACCATCATGAAACACTAATATTAAATCAAATGAGAGTAAATACCGCCGGAAGGTGACGCCTCAGATAGATTGTATTAAATATAATAAGAAGTAATTTCCAAAAGTAGTATAATATTTAAATATAAAACAGGTTTTTTCCAACGCAATTTTCTAACTTATAATATTCCTAGGCCTATATATATATATATGTATATATATATTATAAATAATATTCGTTACATATATAAACAATAATAAACGTATGACTAAGCTAAGTAGCCAGGTGAGATGTTACAAATCAAGAGGTCAAAACTACCGTCAAGTTGCCAACTAGGGCTTATGGCTTTTCTATGTCACTTTGACCTGAAGACTAAGCACACGTTAATTGATTCGATTCGTTCCTAGACACGGTGGGTCAAAAGTCGGAGGGAATAGGTGAATGTACAGCAGTGTATTCACGAGTGGCTAATTCAAGGTCACCTGAAGTAAACGCCTTTAATAAAATAGACTTCCACGTATACCGGAGAAAGTGTTGCTACAAACAATTGAATGTGGACAGTCTAGTGATGCACAGTGGTCGCGTATCAGCATGTTCTTCTTCTATATTTTCTTCTATATTTTAAGGGCCCACGATCAATGAATTGATCATTCTGGCTCCTATGTTTCAGAGGGGTTCGCGATGTTACTGTGCGTGGTTTTGAAGGAGATAATTCACTGGTTACAAGGGTAACTCAGCAATGGTGTTATGAACTGGGAGTTGGAAGACAGGAGGCAATAGACCCAAATGTGTCAAGTGTAGTAGCCTCAACTGTCGCTTTTGGAAGCTTGTTCCAGTCCCTTCTTGTCTTTGGCAGGAATGAGGAGCTCCTGTGATGAGTTCTTGTTTTTAAAAGTCGGAAATGCTTGAAAAAAAACCCAGCTCTGAAGTCCGTGGAACTCGACATGACCTTTTTATTGATTCCCAAGGCAGTTATTGAGTGAAATCGGAGACAACGCCACCCGCACTACGGTATATTACCGCCGCCATTTAGTCTGATCAGATTGTGAGAAGATGTGACGTTGTGCACAAACAGGAAACACGCCCCAACATTACATGGCTTGTGGATGTTAGGAATCAGAAAGAAAAAAAAAAGAAAGGTGGGTGTGGTGGGAAATCAGCGTTTAAAAAAAGAATTAATTGTCATTGTGATTAAGCGGTAACATTGATTTTACAGTTTTTTGAAATGTTTATTAAATAATTACGAAATGGGAAATACATAAACTGTGTTCCTCGGGGAACTTGAGGAAGTGGCACGATTGACGACCGTCCGTAAATGTACGGACATGCCATAAAAATTTGACATAAAATAACTTGACCGCAAATGTCCGTAAGAACTCTACGATGTCCGTAAGAACTATCTTTATTTAACAGCAAGTGAGAAACATCAGTTTTTTTAAATTTCTTCTTGATTGTTTTAAACTTGATTCCATATAATCAAGAGAAAAACTGCTAAGAACACCAAACAATAAAATCGCCATAGATTGAGCTAATGTCTTATGATCAAATTCTCATACTAATACAATTGCACTAATTACTGAAGATCATTTTAGCTTCATAATTATAGTGTCAACAAGTTATTATTTTTTTTATAAATGTGTCCGTAAAAATTGTGTAGATCTAGAATATTTGTCCGTAAATTTTATTACGATGAGTTGGCAACACCGGGAAGTGGACATGGCTCAAGACTGATCTTCAAAGCAGCATGTGATATTTAGGTTTCCATGTAATTTTACACAGCACGTTCTAAGAAAGACCATGTATTCATAGATTACAGCTTGGGTGCGTTGTAATGGACTGTTAAGTCCTCCTGATTTTAAGAAAAGGCGATAAAATAAATATATATATATATATATATATATATGTATGTATATATAAATAGAAGGACAAGATAGACAAACGTGTCGTGATAGACAAAAGCGTTACTACCTTAACATAGTCTACATTAAACTGACACAAATAGTTTGTGTCTCATATTAAACGCCTTTTCGCAGTCCAACACTTTTATAATTAGTTAGTTGAATTTAATTTACATCTGCTCTAACAATTTTTTTTTCTTGTCCTGTGTTCATTTTGAGTACTAGAATATGTGAAAGTTTTTGTTACTCTGATGAAGGCATATGACGAAACGTATAAATGCTTAATTTGTGTAACCATAATTAAAGCCGAACATAATATAGTTTTGTCCTTTACACACATTGCCGGCGTGTCATTCATCTACTTATAAGCTTTATCATAGTCTAAAACAATTTTAGTACACAAATGTAAAATTTTAATTTTCACTTGTACCGCCCCTGAAATATTATAGCTCTCATTTTGCTGCCGCCCTTCCCATCCAGCCCCCATTGCGATATGTTTTAGTTCGCGGCATTGGAGTATTATAGCTCTCATTTTGCTGCCGTCCTCCTATCCGGCCCCCATAGCGATATGTTTTAGTTCACGGCAGTGGAGTATTATAGCTCTCATTTTGCTGCCGTCCTCCCATCCAGCCCCCATAGCGATATGTTCTAGTTCACGGCAGTCCCCCCCCCCCCGGGCTCTAGTCGGCATGTCCGTCCCATAAATGGCATGTCGATAAAGAGGCGTTTGCCACGAACCCCCTGAAACGTTACCCGGGGGACATGATCACCGTGTAGGGGACCCGCGCCGAAAGGCAAAGGTAACGCACGGAAACTGCGTTAGAAAGAGCACGGCTACATGGTTTCCTACCAAGTGCAGTCGAAAATAACGTAGAAACAGGTCGGGATATGATTACAGTTGCCGCATGGATATGAGGCGAAGGCGTGTGGCGACCCTAGCCGATGATTCCAAATATGCAGACTTGAGGGTACTGCTCCTAGGCAACTTCTCTTTTTGTCATTTCCCAGCTGCGGTGTGAATTAGTCATGCCGCAGAAAACCACGTAAACCCTATTAGAGGGCGTCTGTTAACACCTACGAGTCCCCCCGGGATGGGAAGGGGGGGGGCTTTAGAGACGTAAATTGTATCCACCCCAGCCCAAGGAAGTCCGGCCCGGTTGCTGTGTAAGCATCACCCCGGCTGGCCAGGCGTCCCTTCTCTGATGCGGCCTCACTCGCATAGTCAATCGAGTGGAAGGGTGGGTGGGGCCATCTCAGGGGCGGGGAGCCCTCGGCATGCCGCTTCGCGGCCTGACTGGAATAGAGACCACTGGGGGAGTGGTTGAATGCCAGTTGGGGGCGGTGGAGGTGTGCTGGGGAAGACCTTATGAGCCTTGGCTCGATGGTCTGCTGATTTTCTTAAGTAAGTTAGTTAGTTAGTTCACGGCAGTGGAGTATTATAGTGAGTGCGTGAATAAAAGACATAATTAAAGAGAGAGTGAGAGAAGAGGAGAGGGGGGAAGAGATGAAGAAGACAGAAAGGAATAGAGGAAGACAGAGGTAGGGAGCCATGAAATGAGAGAGTGGGCGAAGAGAAATGGAGGCAGAAATAGAAACACACACACACACACAGATAGAGAGATAGAGATAGAGAGTAATATATATAGACTTATAGAGAAACAAAGATAGAGAGAGAGTGAGAGAGACACATGGAGAGAGAAGGTCTATATGTTCTCTGATGACAAATCCTTATGTGATCAAAGTATGTGATGAAAGAGAACGAATCAGAGAATAACAAGCACACTCCCTTGAGACAGGAAGCTATTATGGAGGTTTGATAATCTGTACACAAAGGAGAGGACCATTGGCTCGTGTTTAAATAGATCACTTCTCCCATATCACTTGTTGACAGAGAGTTGTGAGGGCTGCAATGTTTCATATCCCGGGAATAGGTTTATTGGCGCCCCGTGGCAACCCTCTGGGACGCATAAATCAGTCATTGTGGTTGGGAGTAAAAGGCACCCACCCATCGATTCATCCAGTGAGTGAAAAAAAGAAGGGAGCTTGAAAAAATACATATTAAAAAAAAGATGATCTTGGGACAGTGGGCATCACTTTCTGATATATTGGAATGATGGTTGTCACAGTCTGATATGTTGGGATGGTGGTTGTCATAGTCTGATGTGTTGGGATGGTGGTTGTCACAGTCTGATGTGTTGGGATGGTGGTTGTCATAGTCTGATGTGTTGGGATGGTGGTTGTCAGTCTGATATGTTGGGATGGTGGTTGTCACAGTCTGATATGTTGGCATGGTTGTTGTTATAGTCTGATTTGTTGGGTTGGTTGTTGTCACAGTCTGATATTTAAATTGGGTGAGTATTTGTCAGTGGTCATCCCCTTAAATGTAAATCTGGGCAGATTGTGGTCACCCAGTGGTTTGTAATGCGGGGAGGGTGGTAGCCACCCACTGTTATTTTATGCCCGGCGTAGCCTGGTCCTAACTACACACCTGTCACACGTGCAATCTTGTTTCTCTCTCAGCCCCATCATTATACAAACAAATGAACATCTTAACTTTCACTTATTTTGGGCATACAATGTGGTTATCATAGAGAATGCTTAAGTGACTTCCAGTTTGCATAGCCTGTTAAAAAGAGGGTCGGATATCGAGGACTGGGAGGGGGGGGGGCAGGGGGTAGTCAGTAGATTCTACGACGCACTTCATCGTAGAAAACAATCCAGCTTCCAGTTAGGATGGATATACAGATGTACATCCACTTATGGATCTAAATTTTTTCCTGAATGTGGTTCGTATCCCGAAAAGTTCGTATGTAGAGTGGTTCGTAAGTCAAGGTATTACTGTAATTATTATGTCTTGGCGTTTCAAGCACTTTGTATAGGACCCAACAAAATTCCGTGATGTGACAAGCGAGACCTCTCGTCACAGTAAGTCTATTCTTTTTTTTTTATTACAAACATCCCTCGGATATAAAAATAGACACATTATCACATGACATAGCAGATGATCACATGACATAGCAGATGATCACATGAAATAGCAGATTATCACATGAAGTAGCAGATTATCACATGACATAGCAGATTATCACATGACATAGCAGATTATCACATGAAATAGCAGATTATCACATGACATAGCAGATTATCACATGACATAGCAGATTATCACATGACATAGCAGATGATCACATGACATAGCAGATGATCACATGACATAGCAGATGATCACATGACATAGCAGATGATCACATGACATAGCAGTGTTTGTACATTTCATTATGAACAATCGCCCCCAGCAAGCACACAGCTCGTAATGGAAGAGTTATTGGTGAGAAAAGCGACAAGCTTAACATTGACATTTTGCAGTTACGAGTAAAAATTCAACGTGGTCCTAGTCAGTAACCCGATAGTTTTGTAGATTATGAAGAAAAAAAAGGCACTGAATCCAATTAGGCAGGATAAATATTTACTTAAGACTTTTTAACTCAGACTTCAAAGATATCCATCTATTACTATTACATTACATAATATACCTTTAAAAAATCATCAAAACATCAAGCCCATAAATAGTTCACAAATCACAGCTCACATTAAATTTTAGCATTGTTATTTCCATGGCCTTCTTTAATATTATGTAAATTTTCACTGCATTCATCGAAATTTTATTTAATATTAAAGTAGGCTATTATATTGATATACAGTTTATCTTTAAATAATATTAGTTTAAATAAAACGCTATTACCTTTTTGTGAGCCTTCTGTTAAAGACGTTTTTCCTAGAAATAGCATAAACATCACAAACAATATGTCATAATTATAATTATAATGCATCTTCTTTCCTTCTTGAATCCAAACTATCTTTCGGTTTTATCAACCACAATATAATAAAATCACGTTTTTTTAAAAAAAATTTCTCTCTATTTAAATTTCACAAATCGAGTTCCATATAAACAAACGAAATATTTGCTCCGTCCAGCTTCACGAATCAATATTGACTCATCGGGAATATCCACTCTATGAAACTTGTCACAAACAGCTTTTAAAAAATGAATATATATCCTCAATTCAACATTCTGTAATATAATTTAAACGAAATAAATAACACAAACGCGCAAATTTAATCCATTTAGCAACTACTAAATGTTAAATAAATTCAATCTGAAACGTATCAATGAATGCGAATGAATTTGGCATTTGTTTACTGTTATTGTGATTCACAAAATATTGTTGAAATGCCTGGCGAGCGGCACGCGTGAAGTCCCAACGCGTCATCGGTTGGGACGAATCTTTGTTCCACAGTTCCAACAACAAACTGTTCGCGTGCGACTGTGTGCTGTCACGGCTCGTCGGTATGCAGTTAGGGGTCGACATAAAAAAAAGAAAGAAACAGAAATCACAATACAGGTGCAGGGGCAAGCCAAGTAACTTTAAATATTAAAAAAGGTAACATTAAGGAAAGACTAAAAAAAAATATCTTAAAGAATTTAATGTTTAATAAATATTTTATTCGAATTGGATCATCATTGATCATGCCTATTTTGTTTCATGAGTCAATTTAATTATATTTATTTATTTAGTAGATTTATTATACGTGAAAATGCCCAAGGATGCGTCCAAGGCCCATCAAGCACAAACTTTAAATAAATTGACTCGATGTTATGTGTTTTAAAGTTTTGTAATAAAACAAATCCGTTGTTATTTTAAATAAATAACGGTATGCTGCATCACAAAATAAAATTGCCAAAAAAAAAAAAGGAAATGATAATCTTAAACATTTTCTTATAGTCAATTTGGAACGGGATGCAAAAATTAATATTCATATAATAATATCTAGTCCACTATGTATAATGTTGGATAAGAATGAAACGAAAACGAAAGTAGACCAAATACCGTGACGGCACTTGTTATATTTTACATATCTTTAAAAAAAAAATAATGCCCATTCATTTATTTCACCTATATGCTGTTATAGATAAATGATAGGGATGGCTTTTTGTAACGTAACTATCTCCGCTTTTCGTAAGCCATTACATTTTCTTAGAAATAATGTAAAGATGCGCTGGTACACTGCTACCTTATCATCAACAAATCATCAAAATGATAATGCTGGTACTGGTACTCTTGATGATGAACTTGATTTTGAACGAAGACGAATTCGAAGAGCGAACAGTAAAAATAACAAATAAAATCTTGATTAAATAACGTTATTTTGTATTTGGTTTTATCAATTTTAACAGTAGGCCTACTCATTATGATTATATTGTTTAATTAATTTAATTAAATTATAAAATAAAAAAAAACTTTTTTAAAAAGACAATCAATAATCTACTAGGTATGCCCTTGCAACTACAACTTTTGATTGTATAGAATAACGATTCATATTTTAAATATGCAGGAAAGTACAGCACAAATGCACAAAAAACACAACAACAAGCTCCATTAAAAGGTATTCGAGTGCTAGACTTGTCCAGGTAATAAACCTTTTACAAAATATAATTTAAAAAAAAAATGTTGAGTAAAAATTATATCATATAATTAAATTTTTTAATTGTGCAACATAATGACACAGGTAAATATTTACACAAAAACTACAAATTGAATATAACAAAATTTTAGTTCCAACAAAAAAGTAGATGCAGTAGACAGAAAAATTCAAAATAAATGTTGATGTAGCTTTGATCAAAATTTATTATCTTTTAAGTTAACTGTAGAATTCCATACCATTGTCACATTGTGACAGACAGATGCCAGCAAAAAAAAAAAAAGAATTTGCCTTAACATTTTCTATGGACATCACGATGTGCATTTGTATGAATTTATAACTTTTAACTATCACACAAAAGATTATTTTTCAATGTACAGTCTATCCATCACAATACATTCTGTTAACTTTACGTATGACTGCAGCTAGGGACGGGGGATCCTAGTGCTGTGTTACACCAGGATTAGGATTCTTTTATTGTGAGTGTGAGGGTGGTGTAGTTACTCTGCAATATCTACAAGTGTAGACGTAGAAACAGAAACTTACTTTTTGAAAATAATTATACAAATTTTCCTTAAAGAGTTCTGGCTGGACCTTATTGTACAATGGTTCTTGGTGATATGGGTGCCGAAATTATTAAAGTTGAACGTCCAGGTATTTCAGTTTCCTTTACCATTTCTCAATGAATCATCCATGATCCTTGATAATACAATTATAAGGAATGAAACTCATCAACTTAAAACTTAGTTAATTTTTGCTGAATAAAATATTCTAAATGCCTATTAATTAATTGTATTGATTTATTTTTAAATTATATTTTATGAACCTGCAGGAGTTGGTGATGATACAAGAACATGGGGACCTCCGTTCATTGGTTCTGAAAGCTGCTACTATCTGTGTGTCAATCGAAACAAAAAAGTGAGCAGTATTTCACAGCATTAGTAATATTTACTGCGCTTGAGCCTTCATTTGCTTTGCTGTGACAGGGCATAATCATCATCCTTTGCTCTCAGATTTGCCTTTATCATTTGCGTGGTTAAGGGGATTCCATTCTTTGATGTTGTGCAACTATTTTAATAGCAAAGAATCTATTTTGTGAGAAAAGTCTGTAGATCTTTAGCATTCAAATTCGCTTGTCATTTTAAAGTATTGTAACTTTTAACTTGTATTTTCACAATTTCACCACATAAAATATATCCTGTTGCAAAACTTTTTTGTTTTCAGAGCATAACAGTTGATCTGAAACAGAAGGAAGGCATTAAACTCATTAAAGAGGTTATAAAATATTTAAAATGTTTAAAAGCTGCATTTGTTTTGATTGAAATAAACTAGAATTTTCTATTTCATTTATTAATAACATATTTTCAAATTAATACTTTGAGTTTTAGTGTAACAGAATTTAAAATAATTTTTTAATATGGTCTAAAAATATTTAATCTTCATTGAGAATATTTTTAATAGCAAAGAGGTGACAAGGTAGAATGTAACAAAGATATCTTTTAATTCAGCTAGCATCTGTCAGTGACATCTTAGTGGAGAATTATGTCCCAGGAAAATTGGCTGAAATGGGCTTGGGTTACACTGAATTGAGTGCAGAGTTACCTCACCTCATCTACTGTTCAATAACAGGTGGACATCACTTATAGTTCATTTTGTTAGAAATTGCAGCTTAGCCACAATTAAATATATTACAGTATTTAAGGTTCTTTATTGGAGCTAAAAAAATGTTTAGTTTAAAATAAATAGCATAGTCAGCTCCTTTATTGTGAAATTATTAAAGTTTTTTATATGTAAAAAAAAGGGATACTGCGGTATATCAAAGACTTGAAATTTTCACAGATTAAAATTAATATTTTGTTTTTCAGAATCATTATTACCTTTTCAGGTAAAGTCAGGTTTAAGTAACAGTTTTACTTTATAACTGATTAAGTTTTATGGTCAATAGAGAAAAAAAAAGTTAGTTTTTTTGGTTCTAATAATTTCCACAATTCACCACAGGATATGGCCAGACAGGAAAGTATGCCACTCGTGCTGGCTATGATGTGATTGCAGCAGGCATTGGGGGTCTGATGAATATAACAGGACCTGCTGTTAGTTAATTACTAAAATTTTGTCAGGCATAACTTAGAAGATCAGAAAACTATACACACTATTTGTATCAATGTTTTTTATCATAATGCTTTTGCCATACTTTTATTATTTTAATTCTAATTATCGTGTGTGCAGGATGGGGAACCGTGCAAAGTGGGTGTTGCAATAACAGATCTTTCCACTGGCCTCTATGCAGTCAGTGCAATTTTAGCCTCCATACTCTCCAGGCAAACTACTGGGAAAGGTCAACATATAGACTGCAATCTGCTATCAACAAATGTAAGCAACCATCTCAAAGCAGCCTCTTAAACAAGAAGTTGGGTGGGGGGGGGGGGTTTCTTCATATGAATGACACAAAAATACGAGAGAACCTGACAATAAAAGGGAACCTGAAATAAAAGGGAACCTGAAAATAAAAGGGAACTCTGAAAATAAAAGGGAACCTGAATTACTGAGATTTGGTATTTAGAAAATCAGTATTATAAGTTAAATTTAATGGAACTCATTTTGACTGGATTGGGTATGAGATGAAATAAATTTTAAATCTTTTTACTCCACAGGTGGCGTCATTAGTTAATGTTGCATCAAATTATCTGAATTCCGGACAAGAGGGAAATCGTTATGGGACAGCCCATGCAAGCATTGTGCCATATCAGGTCATCATTTTTATGTTTCTTGAAAGTCAATAGTCAAATGCACCATCGACAGGCCTTCTAAAAGAATCAAGCAGTCTAGCTGATTCAAAAGTGCACAAAAAAAAGGAACAAAAATTTATGCTTCGTCTTATTTTTTAATGAGGACAATTAAATTATAGCAGCTTTGGGTATCACTTCAATACACCCACATTTTAATTAGATTATGAGTAGCTTTGGGTATCACTTCAACACACCCACATTTTAATTAGATTATGAGTAGCTTTGGGTATCACTTCAACACACCCACATTTTAATTAGATTGCATACATTTAATTGAATTACAGAATCAAATTTTTAAAATTTTAAATATTTGCTGTGCTGTGTTCTAGGCTTTCAAAACTTCTGATGGTTACATTATAGTTGGTGCAGGCAATGATGGGCAGTTTAAAACCTTAACAAAAGTAAGAAACAATTTTTATATAAAATGCTGTTTATGAATTTGAAAAATTGGTTGGTAGAATTAACAGTTTAAAATAACCTTAATAAATTATGCTTTATATTTTATCCTTTACCAAGTATTTTGTACCTGGATATAAGATCAAATTGAAAGAAACTTGTTATAACTTCCTGTCTCTTTCTGCCCCAGCTAATTGGCCACCCATCACTGGCTCAAGATGAACGCTATTTGACTAATGCAGTAAGAGTAAAGAACAGAGAGTCCCTCCTCAGTTTTCTTTACTCAGTGTGAGCTATTGTAATTTATTACGTACTTTTGTGTCAGACCATAATAGTCATACAATTGAATTCATTGACCACAGTTCCATATTGTGTCAAAGTAGCTCAGAAGTACTCAAAAGTTATGCTCTATGATAACATTACTTATAATTTTCTGAACAGCTTTTAAAATGATTTACAGTTAACACTTTAATCTATATAATTACCAAGGGACCTTACAGGCAGACCACACTTGAATTTTAATTTACTGGTGGTTTATCTTTAACACAATAAAACCTATGCATCACACAGAGTTTGATTTCTGATAAAAATCTATGGCAAATAAACTTATCACAAGCTATAGATGCACAGGTAAAATAAGTATAAAAATAATGCTAAAAGTGTCATGAATTTTCAGAAAATCTCCTTCCTGTAGGTCATGTCAAGTTATAGATGTTTAATTTTTAGGTTCAAGCAAAAATCACTATCAGAATGGCTAGAGATATTTGAAAATTCTGGAATACCTTATGGACCAATAAACAACATGCAGCAAGTATTCTCTGATCCTCAGGTAATAGGAGTGAAGCCACATCATCTAATGTATGGAGTTATTTTATTAACGAATGCTCATAGCCCATCAATTCATTAAAAAATTAATTATTCCCAAGAATGTTTTCAATAGTACTTTCCCAAATTGTTCATTTCTTTAAATTGTTTCGGAACACACTACTTATTTTAGCTGAAGCATGGTTGGCAAGAAGGAAGATACATTTATGAGTCCTTTCTAAGTGCCTAGTTTTTAATGTAATATTGTTAAGAGCATTCTTTTAAAAAATATCATTTAAAAAATTGTCTACCCTAGAAATAAATAATCTACTTGTCTAGATGAGATCAGCCGTGAGGTTATTCCACAGGTACAACATAATGGTATGATACAAAGCATCCAACATTCAACAATTGGAACAGTGCGTGTACCAGGCCCAGCTGTCCGTTACAGTGTAACAAAAACTGTTGAACCTTCACCCCCACCTCTTTTAGGACAACACACAGATGAGGTGCTTAAGGGTATTTTGGGGTATTCAGATAACTCTTTGTCTAACTTGAGACAACTGGAAGTAATTGATTAATAGATTCCTACTGCTCAATTAAATAATGTATATTATTTGGTTACATATGTCTAACTGATATTGACCCATTTACTACACAGATGACTGAGTGCCATTATGTGTTTACTGTGTTGATTGGTCAATAACTTATCAGTTGATTTACTGTTGGGAATTAAGATTTGATCTTATCTATTTATTGTGTTGACCGATATTCTGGAAATGATCTAAAATAATATTTTTGATTACACAGAAGATGTAACTTGTTCAAATAATCCAAGTTACTCTGAATGTTAATGTTTTGATAAATATTCTTGAAAACAGTATTATACAGTATGTAGTTTTATAAAAGCTTATGTATTTTACACAACAATTCAATGTTTGGATTTTATGTGACTGAACTCTTATTTTATTTGTATGTTCTGAATTAAATTTATTTATTTTTATTTTTAACCAAATTTTTTTTATACAACTTATAAACAGAAAATTTAATCACATCAAATGAGGTTTTAAAAGAAATTAACAGCTTAAATGACTTTAGGTGTCAAATGTATCATCTGCTTCTTAACAAAGTTGGTGAAACCTAGTTTGCAGGTCAAGCTTATGCAGCATCATGCTGTTAAGAAACCTAAGAGATGTTAAGCATTATCTATATATTGCACTCATAATGTTTTCTTTGATATTGTGAAGAACTCTGCAACAGTTAGCAGAGTAATTGAGTTTTATTTAAATTTTTGATGCTGAAACTGAATGTCTTTTTGTTTGTATTATTTCACTAGTCAGATGTGATATGCCTGATGTGCTCACTAAACATTGTCTTTAAAATGTTATTCTGTCTGTTTTATTATAACATTACATGTACATTCTAATGACAAATTAAACCAAAGTGTATAGAATAAAACTTTTGAGCAATCAATTTAATCACATTAAATGTCATAAAATCTTGTAAAAAAAAAATAATTACAGCAACGCAAAGAAATTTTAAAATCACATTTTTACATTTCACATACAGCACATTTGAAGTTTCAACAAAGAAATAGTTCATTTTGAAATGCCAATTTTTCAGAAAAATGTATAAAAACCATACAATCCTTTTTTTAAAAGTTGTTTTCATGAAATATTTTATAAAAAGTTAAATTACAGTAATTAATTAAAGGCATTCAAATGACCAGCTGATAAAAAAGAAAACCAGAAAGATTTTTGATGGCAACAAATAAAACAGACCTTCACAATGTTGCTTTTAAAAAATCATCTAAGTACATTTCACTTTGGTTTGGACTCACACTTTTATTAATGCCACATTAGTAATCCGAAAACAACATTTGAAAAGTGCATTTTGATTTTACACTAAAGAACAAAAAGAATAAGTTAGGTTTTATGTGAAAATACCATAAGCAATAACAATTTAGCACTGTTTATTAATTTTAAGACCATCCCTAATGTCAATAAATTGTTGTAAACAGACTGAAAAAATATTTTAGTCCAATTAAAAAAAATAGCATATAAACAATAATTATCTGAAATGTTACTGAACAATGCCAATAATATCACAACTTTTAAGAGAGTAGTTCTAAAAACTATGATTGTACAAGAACCACATATTTGATGATGTAAATGTAATATAAGTTTGTTTAAATAAGAAAGTATAGCTTCTATAACATGGATTATGAACACAGGTTCATGTGGTGTAAATGCAGTTATTATTTTACATAAAAAAAAAATAATTGCTAAGTTAATAAATAATAGCTAAATGAATGCAGTCTGAAATTTTTGCAGAAAAATTTATTCCACAAAGCAGTCTTGTCCATGCCGGCAGCATAATCACGGTTTTAAATTGTTGATCTTGAAGAAAATCTGTTATCACGGCCCTGGCCGTAGTTTTTTGGCAGCCACAGCTAAAGTATATTAAAAAAGATAAAAAAAATTAGATGAATTTAAATAACTTTCATGTCTTTTAAAATGGAAAATTTTAGAGAATATTAAAAAGGCAAAATTCATAAGCATTGATACTTGTACTTTCAATGAGCCTGAGCTAATGACCCAGTTTATTCTAATAATAGTGCATACACATTTTTTTACCTTTCACATGACACACTTCTGCATCAACACCTAATTTAATCAAATAGTCAATCCAAAGAATCTGTTTGTGGGACAGCCTGTCGCCTGGGCCTTTCACTTCACAAATCTGTAACAGTGCGTGCAATAGTTTAAATGTGTTAATCTACAACAGGTAAAAGGCCATTGAAGAACATGTCATGGACATCCAGTTATAAGCATTGAAAAGCTTACAGGATTATATTAAAAAAGGTTAGCATGTTAAAAGTTATGTCTTTTACTTGTGATATAGAAATTAATTTGTTTGATTTTCAAGTTCATGTATGTTTTGATTACAATGGTAGTCTTTTAATAAGGTAAAGACTCAAATTAATTTCCTGCATTGGTGTAAGCAGAAGATCCAGGGATTACTTTAATTAAAAAAACAACAACAAAACAAATCCAGACCTGTTTACCCTCAAACTCTTAAAATAGTACATCATCACAAAATTGTTCAATACATTATCTTAATAGTAAAAAATAAACATACCATATATATAATGTATACATCTCAAAATCGTACATTGTACGCCAAAATCATAAGAGTAAACAGTTCTGCAAATTTTTCATGAAAATAAAATTGTTTAATTAATAAAACCAATATTGAAATTTAATTGGAAGCAGGTTTTCATTTAAGAAAGAAAAGGTTAAAAATTTAATTTCAATTAAGTGTTTAATGCTTATCTGTAAAAAAAAAAAAATTGATAATTTTCCTATGTATTTTACCTCTATTTGGTAACAGAATCAAACAAAATAACCATAATTTAAGCTGTATCACTAAAATATGTGAAATAAACTTAGTTGACATACTTTCACATTTATGAGTGTGTTCAGTGGTGTACTAAGTGAGAACCTGCTTCCTTCTAATAAGTTGTTATGTGAGAAACTTAAAAATACCTTTAAAGCACCAGTCTGGGGATTCCAAAGTGTGAGATCAGGAAATCCACTCCTTGTGTGTCGTGGACAACGAGCATGTCTTGCAAGTAGACCACTCAGTACGTTCCCACCCATGCAAGCTATTATTTCCTGATAATCAAAACACATATATATGATATAAAAAATAAATCAATTATTTAAAGCCATGTAAATTACAATCTACTTTTAAAAAAAAAAATAATCACATATCTCTAACCATAAAGATAACCAAAGTATTTATCTCCAGAAAGGTTAAGGGTCACATTAGAAAGCTTATAGGATTCAGTTGGATGATTTAACTCTACAATGAAATGGGACAAGATTCAGACATAATCTGGGGTCATACAAACAGGATTCACTGAAATTAAGAGTCAATCTTACCTTGACAGACTCAAGAGACCGTACTCTCTCCCAGCCAACTCCAGCACTTTGTGAACCTTCATGGCTGCTCCATGTCTCTTCACACAATATTTGTAATTCCTGGATGATTGGAGTGTATTTAACTTTGTATACAAAACTGCAAGTGTGTAATTTTAACCCTAAATTTTTATTTTGTAGCATAAATTTTTCTAGAATTTAAAACTGTAAAAGAAAAAGGAATTTAAAATTACAGCTGGGTGATGTTTCAAAAGTTATTAAATTCCATGAAGAACTCAAGATAAAGTTTACTCTTAATAGATATTCTGATGACTTTTTCAATGAATCAAATATAAAACCCTTTAACACCCCCCCCCCCCCCCACCACCACCTTTTCCAACACTAATACCAATATACTGAAGAAAAGCAGGGAAATGCTTATTAACGTAAAAAGACCAAAAAAAAAAAAAAACCAAACAAAAAACCTAAGTGTTGAAATAAAATGAGTGCAGATATAAAGAACAATTTCTACTTCATAAGTTGGAACATAGAGAGAATATGTTTCACATTTCAGTTACCTGGACTGAACTTTGGGCAAGTTTCACAAGCCTTTCTTCTATGACATCCTTTCTCCTGGAATAAAACGAGTCTGAGTGTAAGTCCAGAGGCAATGCCTGGAATGGACTGTGGAATGCATCGGGTAGGGTCATAAATATAATGTCCCAGAAGAAAAGACCAAAGAGAGTGGACACTACAGAGCCTTCTGCATGAATCCCTGAAAAGTATTTTTAATAAAACAAAAACATTATTAGGCTCACACAAACAGAAAAATGCTAGAAACCGAAACAAAAAAATAAATAGTGAATACCTTCTTTTCACATTTATTTGAAGTCTATTATAAGTACTATATGGTAAAACCTCCATACGGTGCAGTGATTGGGATCCATTAAATTTGATCAGTTTAATGCATGGTTTTAAAATATTCTGTTGGGATATTTAAGTGAAGGTTAGCAAACTAAATACTTGCACATATATTTTGAAGAAAGAACACTGTTGACAAATCATATTTTTGAAGCAGCATCTATATTAAGTGTAACTGTTGTTTCTCAAAAAATATATTTTCTTATTTATCAGTGAAAAAAATACAGATAATAAGTACCTGAAGGGTAACCTTTTTTCTTGTAATAACCCATGACATACTCCTCTACACCACACACGGTCATATCTTCAGAATTGCCATCAGCATAGGATTCTTCTGTGAGAAATTTGGTACCATTTGTACTGACACCTTGGTGGAGAACTCTTCCTTCTATGTAAACCTAAGAAATTCATCAAGCAATCATTATGGTTAGTATATAAATTTGGATTTAGGAAAAAGAAATTAGTTGGAAAATATTTTTAAACACTTCTTGGAAATGGACCTCAGCCCCTTATTCTATGTGCTGCACTTAACTTATCAGATTTTAGCAATTTTATTTACTTAAAAAAGAAATAATGAAATGAGAAATTAGTTTGTAACACCTTGGGTGTCTCCTCAACAGCTTCGTGGTGGAACTCTTGCAGTTTGTCATTCAATTTTAACCTGGGTCTCTGGCATATGCTCTCTGCCCTGAGATACAAAGCATACCGGTGCCCAATACGCACATAGCTATCAGATAAGCCCTGAGCAACAGCATCAAGGGACTGGTGAATACAAGAGGCATAAAGAATCAGTCAAATTGTTGCTAAATATAGAAGGCAATGTATTTATTGTACAAAAAAGTCTCAAGAGAACAAAATCCAATAATAATTATATCTAATTTAGCACAATTTTTAGCCATTATTGCCAGTTAACTTACATACTAAGTCTTAAAATATGGCTGGTCACATAATGTGGTACCCACTCACTAAATAAAGAGTCAAACAGACAAAAACAATTTGTATGCAATGGTGCATGACGCTAACGTAGTTTGTACATTCAGAGCTAATAATGTAAAGTTATATTAACAAGTTGTAGTGTAGTAACCAAAGCAAACCATGAAAATGTAATGACAAGATGGTTTGCATTATTTGAACGTGGTCTAGCTTTATATTGATGTCAGTAAAATATTCTTATAAATCCCTCTAACCTCAAGGGGTTCTTTAAGGTGAGCATCAAGATTCAGGGCCAATCGCTCCCACCAGTAACCACGATGGCTGCAGTTGTAAGTGGTCTGAGAAAGAAGTCTACGCAGAAGAGCAACAGCCCCAGTAAAATCTTTACGCCGCTGAAGTATCTCTACACAAATACTCAGCAAGCGATTGATGACAGAGGATGCTGTGTAACATCGCAGGAAGTCAGGCAAATCATTATTCCATCTTTGGTTTGACAAAAGAAAAAAAAAACTACTTATAATCTTCTTTAAAAAAAAAAAAAGTTAAAAATCTATGTTTTTCCTTAATTTAAAAGTCATTAAAAATATTTCAATTAGATGTTAAGTAGTGATTCTGAACATCCAATATTATAAAATATATATTTATAATATTTAGAACTGCTTACTTAGTTACAGTTTTGTTGGCTTCCAACAGCTTTGATTTTTCTTCCACTTTGAGGTAAATCTCATATGCCTTATCCCATGAACCTCGGAGAGTGCAGTGGAGCAAGTCTGATTCAAGCTGTAGAGCTTCCTCGAACCTAGAAATAGTAAAATAAATCTAATGTAAAAAAGAAATTAGACACAATTTTAAATTTCCCCCCAAAAGACGTACATACTAAAATAAATACCTGTACACTGTAAGGAATCATAAAAATTAGGTCAAAACCATGATTAAAAGATCAGTTTCAAATGAACTGAAATTGTTATAACTGTCTTATAGGTTTGATTTAAGCTTATATGAAGTTTTAAATAATGTTAATTTACAACAATTTTATCTACCGGTAGTGGATGAGGTAGACGGGAAAGATTTATTGTGACTAAGAGATGTAGAACATTTTTAAAAAATGTTCAAACCTTATTACATCCTCCCTCTCTTGGAAGATGTTGTGAACCTTGTCAACAGTATAAGATGGATAGACGACTTTGCCCATATTCACCATTAACATCTGAAACCTAAAAATTTAAAGGTAAGAAAAAAAGTTCTTAAATTGATATTTTTTTATAATTTTTTTTTTTCTTTTGGCAATCACATGATTGTTTTTATATAAGTAAAACAACATGGACACTGAATATTTAAATAAACGTGAATTAGCTCAATATTAAAAAAAAACAAACTTACAACTGTCCTTGACCCCCATTTCCAGAATCTTCATCAACAGATGTGTTAACCACAGAAAATAGCATCATAACTCTGACAAAAACTTTTCTTGGTTCAGGTCTCAGTTTGTAGATACCATTCAAAAACTTTTTGGCTCTGTTGAAAATGAAAATTAATTTTTTTTAAAATTGCTTTTATGTTATGTAACTTTGTTTAAAGGGTTCAGTTGTCATTATATTACAGGTATTTATTTACACACAGTAGCATCTAATTTATACTGTGTAATTCACAAAGAACAAAATTGATTTAAAAGAAAGTTTACAAATCTCAAAACAAAATACAGATAAATACAGGGCTATAAACTTAAGAACTTACTTCACCAGCATTTTTTTAGCCACACCCCCTGAATTAGATCCAAACATTGAGGTGATTGGACTTTGTTGGCATTTCTTTAGAAGCTCTTGTACCAACTGGCCCTTTTGGCTCACTGCAGTCACCATGTGGTAGGACTTGGCAAGTAATTTTATGTCAGGTGCTGATAATGCATTCAGCACTTCCTCCAAGTCAATTAGGTCATCATCTAGATTTAAATTAAAATGTTTAATTATGGTTCCTGAGGAGTTTAGAGTAAAGAAATATGAAAACTTTTTTTTATAGGCATGACTTTTTGCAAGCCTAGTCAGAGAAGTAAGACACAGCAAGTCCTACTTTATGACTTAAGTTTATTTTATTTTACTCATTACATGTGCCATCATTTGTTGATTGCTGCAAAAGGATTTGGCTGACATGTTTGTTGTTGTGTGTCTTCTTTTAAGTTTTCACTTAACACATGCTCCCTCTGCCTTCTCTTATTACTTGATTTCAGTTTCCCCCCATATTATCCTTTACACAAATTTCAAGCATAACATGTGACTATCTTTTTACCAAATAACAAACCCAATAGTTAAAAATAAATTATGTTCACTCACCACAAAAAATTAATCCATTTTCTAGAAGCTCTTGTAAATATGGCAATAAATCGTCAGCTATCTCAGGGTAGTTTAGTTTACTCAGTGGAATCCAGTTTAACTTCCGACTGAACATTCTGATATACAATTTCTTAGCATTGTCTGTAGAGACCAAATATTACCTACATGAAATTATCACAAACATAAACTGATCATGCTCTCTATGAAGAAAATAATTTTAAAATAATTTTGATAGAGTAGCTACCTAATTATAATTTTCACATAGATTCAATTAAATGAATAAAGAAATGAATGTGAGTAAGATACCTGACAATTCCTGGAAGCAGCTTATACATGTCATGTCTTCAGCATTGAAAAGATGTTTGTTTGACTCATCCTCCATGACAGACTTGAGAATAGTTTCAAAATTACTTAGATAATAAGGCACTTTATAAGTTGAATTGTCCCCATCAATAATTGTATTAGTATTACTACTATTTTCATGTTTGTCCACGTCACCGGGATCATTCACAGCAGTTAGTGGTTCAGGAAAAATATCACTGTCATCATTGTCAAACTTGTTATTCCCTAGCAACATTTCACCACTATCAGGTTTCTTCAGACCAACATCAGTATTAATGTGTACACTTGCATCATCTATTTTCACATAGTCACTTAGTTGGACACCTTGATCTTTACAGTGTTTTTTTGGTGGTGGTTCTTGCCTGCTATTGTCTATTATTTTTAAATTTTTTGTTGAGTTTCCTTTTGCAGAGAAAACACTATTGGAATCTCCTTGTCCAACTCCACTTTTCTGTGGAGAGCATATTTGTTTTTTAAGGCACATGTTGGACTTATTCAAATAAGATTTTCCCTTTAGGGGTGAAATTTTATTGTTTCCTTCAGAAGCGTTGTGTTCACATTGGTGACTATGCAAAGAATTCACTTCATCGTCTTCACATTTTATGTCATCACAGATATTTGATTTATTTAATGAAAGTCTTCCTTTCCTTTTATCTTTCTTAAGTCTTAAAGACTTTTTGACAGTAGTATTTGATCTTGGTTTAGATGAGGAAGCACAGGAACTTGTCTCTGATTTGCTTTTACTGAAGTAAGGTGAAACAGTTTCTACCTTAACAATCTCTACATCATCATCTGATAAGGTTACGTCAAGATTAGATGCAATGTATGATAATTTGTTTTCCAGTTTTTCTGTCTGCTTTTTGAACATTGAGGTAATAGTTGCTGCTCCTGTTGGTGTCTGTTGGACTGATTTTGATTTGACCTTTGGCCTCATTTCAAGCAGGCAGTGGCTTCCAAGTTTATTTAATATTTTATCAAGTAGCCTGTAAATGTAAAATAATAGCTGAATATTAAAGCTGTTATCACCAAAAATTATATAGGATGTAATGAATGCTAAAACAAGAAAATTTATGAAAGCTTTTAACTCCAATGTAATTGACTTGAACTGAAAAAAAAAAAAGAGTAATGATGATTATGGACCAGAATAATAGATAACAGCTTTTGAGAAAAATATAGAAATGTAATGGCAAAACCTTAAAAATATTTGTATGAATCCAACCAGATGAGTTTGTGAGTGGGGGAAAAGGTCTAATTTGCTAGATAGCATTTGCCACTTTTTTTTTTTTTTTCTGGCATAATTATTTTTATACTTCTCCTTCTTCACTCAATGACCCACAAAAATGTATCTTGCTTATTCTGGCATACAACTAACATTCTGAGATGGTCAACTCCCTCCCGTTCCCCTGGGCAAAAAGGTGTACAACAATAAATAAAAAATTTAATATATTAAAAAAAAAAAACTACTAAATTTTCATTTTTATAACATTTTAATAATGAATATGGAGGATGACTATCAGTGATTATAATTAGTGAAATATAGACTCAATATATTTGATGATCTGAGTATATTCAATGGAAATCTAGATACAGTATTTGATTCTAAATAGTTTATTGTTAAAAAGAAGGGGTCACCCCAGATTATACTTAAAGCTGCACTTCTACATCCCTTTGTTCACTTATATTGGAATTTTAAAATTTATTTATTGTTTGCAGTCAGTGTTTCTTTCAGGTATCTCTGGAAGGGGAAGTGCGTGGTGACTACCTACCAGGAGCAAGTCAACTCCCAAGCCCCATGCCATAGAAAAAAAGTGTTAAAAATAAAGCGAAAATACAATTTTTAAAAAAGGAAGACATTTTCATTTTTGTTTATGGTTCCTTTCACCTAATAAAATTGAAGAAATGGTGTTTGCATATTATTTTTTTACCAGTATTTTAATTGTATAATTTTTCTGGCAAAATCCCCAGTTTAAAGTCTTACATTATGGGAAAAAGTGCCGACTATACACCAAACAATACAGAAGAAAGGCCTATACAATAATAATTTGAATTAGTTCTTGCTAACCCTTAAACATTGATAATATGTTTTCAATTTTTATTTCTTCACAAAATGAGATCAACTTTTAATGTGGGGCAGGGTGAAAATTGTACAATCTCATTAAGTTTTAAAACTATAGTTTTTAATAAATATTTTTGCCATCCACATATCTGTTTCTACATGACAGTATATTTTATAAGTTTTGTATTTTAGAAAAAATTGGAAATATTTAGCAAAGGTAATTATTATACTTACTTTTTGTGCAGGCCACCTTTTGTATGGAATAATTGGTTTAGAAATTAATTTATTAATGAAGTAGTTTAATGAAATAAATATGTTAAATAAAATATTATAAAACAACATAACCATTTAGTTGCAGATTTAAATAAAGGATTCAGTATTTGTATAAACAGGTAACAAGCAGCTACATTTTGTTGCTCTCCGATGAAATGTTGAATGATGCAAATATGAATTCAGATATACCCCATATACGCTTCCGTACATTTTGAACTTATTAAAAATTTTCTGGGGTCTCCTCCTCTCCACTTTCTCTCAAGAGCCAATGGCGCCCTTGATTTCCTCCCACCTCCCCCTAATCAAATGACAAATTTGGCAATTTACATTAATGTGAGAAAAAAAAACAACACAACTTAATATTAGTAGTCAAGATGATTTTCTTGAACAGACAAATATATTATTTTTCTATTCTATACTTTTGTATATATATTAGAACACTATAAATTCCAGATGTGAAAACGTATAGCAGCCCAAAGCATACTCTCAGAGGTGTTACAACTGGAATGAATTTAATTGATGTTGAGTGAAGGGGGTGGAGTTATAGCGGGCCCAGGTTGCCATTATGCCTAATTTTGGCACTGATATCTAGGATTAAAATTTAAATTTGGCCATCCACTTTAACAATAAAAACTGTGCAGTAGACCAAAATGCCACCCGTCAATGAAAGAAAACATGGGGGCCCCCTGGGTTCGACCCCCTTTCCGCCTCCCTTCCTACATGCCCCAGGCACTGCCCACCCAAAGATCTGAAATGCCCCCCGTCCTGGACCAAAATGCCTGAAAGAAACACTACTATAAAGCAAAATTGAGGGAGGAACCAATTCATGGAAAGTTTTAGAAATATTTTTTAATGCATTTCACTGCATATCTGAATTTAGTTATTAGGCATTCTAAGCTTAACTTAATTGGAGAACAACAAAAGCAATACTTGTGGATAGCCAGCAATACTTGTGGATATCCAGCAATCGTTCCCTTTTTGGGGGGTAATTTTCTGCCAACAATGAGCCCAAAAAGTATTCGCCTGCACTAGTCCAGATTACGCAGCTCTAATCTTTTTATATTTTTGTGTTTCATAAAAGGCAATTAAAAAATGCTTTTTCATTTGAAGTTACTCAAACTCCTACGTTGGTTTTGGACAATTGTTTTCTTCACAGGGTATTTTTAATTTTGTGACCCTGTACATTGTTGTGACTTGGCATTTGACGGCCTGACTTGACACGGTTGTTCCCCATCCCCCTTTTCCACCTCCCCCTTGACTATTCAAGAGTAGTTAAAAATAGTCTGAATATGAATAATATTCATTAATATTATTTTAAAAAAAAATTATGGCTTCCTTTCGTCAAGTTGGGGTTTGATTCGAAGGATGAAATCACTTTGCCTGTGACTGTGATTTTTTTCTTTAGCTTACACCGGTTCTCTAAACAGTCAAATCAATTATTGATGGAGACAATTCATTCAATTCAATGCATTTGGATAAACCAAGGGAACATCATGTGGGGATGATAGCAAGAGAGCGTCGCAGGAGTTTTCGTTGTGTAAAATTCAGAGTTTTACTTCTTTTAGATGAGTTGCCATAAAAGTTTAACAAGACCAAGTCCCACCCACTCGGGATGCTAATGGTGTTTTTGCTGGGGATTGAACTCCAGTCTGCAAGCTAGGTTAACTCAGATTAGATTCACCACTATGGAAATCCCTTATTTTAACGCAAATTATTACATGTATGAATACAAAATACATGATCTTTAAACTATTCTTAAACCTCCTCCCTAATAGAGTATTATTATTACTATTTTTTATGTAAGTAATAATTTGGACCCGGCTAGAGGAAAACGGGGTAGAGGAAAACGTGGCTAATGTTGAGAGATATCACCGCGACTTCGTTAGGGATACATTTAGGGTTCAGGTTAGGTTTAGATTTAGGGCTCAGGTTAGGTTTAGGGATACATTTTTAAACATTTTTATTCTTAATTTTACGGTTCATGGCAATCAAGTTGGCGGCCATGGTAAAAAACGCGGTGATATCTCTCAACATTTACCGAAAACGTTGAGCCTTTGACTGGATAGTTGATTACTCCAATGGTTAATCACATTCTTAAACAAACGTATACACTTAATCTGTAATAGTAATTATTACTTCTTAATAGTTAATACCCTAATAGTAATGTCTACTTATTAGGCAAAGGTCTCCCGGTATTGTTTACCTTTTAAAATAAAAGTATCGATATTTACAGTTTATCACGGTCAAGAGCGCGAAATTATCGATAATGTGTACCTCTCCATCAGACCTGGGTTTAGGTAGTTTAGGTAAACCCCTTTAAATTTTAATTGTTTTTAAAAAAAGAAAGGGATGGTTGTTAATGTTAGTGTCCGCCCGGAGCAGTACCGGCTTTAGAAAGTTTTGTGCTATAGGAAAGAAAAAAAGGCCGCCCCTTTTATTAACTTTTACTTTTAATCACAAATGTTGATCAGTATTTTTTTTACTAGATTTCTTCTTCATATAAATTTGCTCCATTAATTTTGAATTATAAATCTGAATTATGAAAATATCTATTTTTATTACATTTATTTGAAACAAACGTTACAAACATGAGACAATCAATTTCAAATTGGCAAGATTGCAATAGCGTTAAGAGTTTTTATTTAATGGTTACCGGAAATTTATTTGAAAGAAAATTTGGTCACAAATCTCTGACCCCCTCCCCCCATAAAGACAAAGTACATCACACTTTCAAAATAAAACAGAAAATTGATCGAACTGAAGTTTGGTCGAACAGAAATTTGATCGAATGGAAGTTTGGTCGAACGGAAATTTGATCTAATGGACGTTTGGTGGAACGGAGATTTGATCGAATGGAAGTTTGGTAGAACGGATATTTGGTAGATCAGAAGTTTGGTCGAACGAAAATTTGATTAATTAAATGAGTTCACTGTAATGGTGGACCTCTCCCACACCAAATCAAAGTAGAATGGAGGTACACATTCAGTGTGATAGTGGACCTCTCACACACCAAATCAAGGTAGAATGGAGGTACACATTCAGTGTGATGGTGGACCACTCACACCAAATCAAGGTAGAATGAACAGATATAACAGAGTAGGTGACAGATATTTCTTAAATGTACATTCTTTCCGCAGATCATCAGAAGGCATAAACATAATCTCCAAAATCATCCCCCCCCCCCCAAATATCCAGCATTGCGTAACTTATCAATGGATGAATCAATATAATACTGATCTACACATTTAAATATCGCCTTTTTAGCTCTTACAATTATTATAAACCTCCTTGCATTTAGCACTGTAACTTTCCATCTAAGCTCCTGTGCACATCCACAACCCGGATTATTGTTACGGATTTTTAAAAATTTACCATTTCTTATACAAATTAAAATATAAATATAAACAATCAGAAGAAAATCAAGGATACATGTGCGCATGAATTTCCCTAATTTGTTACAAGAAAGCTGAACTATGTAGAAGTCAAAATTTTATTAATTTTTAAAGCAAATAGTGTGTGTGTGTGTGGGGGGGGGGGTGTGTTACTGTTATGAGGGATGATGTGTTTTGTTATACGCATAGCCCGCCTTCCACGTGCATGACCCCTCGTGAACTCTCGTGACCGCCTTTGAAGTGTGGCTAACAAAAACTTTCCCTTGTTGACAAAAAGCTTCGTTATTCAGAACCGTATAGAAGGATCTGGATAAAACGAGGAAGCAAAACAATGCATTAGACGGTTCTAGACATTAGTAGGAAATGCCTATAAAAAGGGCTGACCGATAGAGAGAGGGAGAGATTTTTATTTCCTCATACAATTTTGTGCTCATTGTATTTTTATATACAGTACCGGTACCAGCAAATCTGTAAGTTTATAATTTTAATCATATTTCTCTTGCTGTTATTATTTAATTGAAGTTCACAAATTAAAAAGTTATTAATTGCAATTAGCTCTGGCCTTGATTGTCGTTTTATTTGTTATTATTTTTAACCTTTGGTATCGTCCTTTATTATGGACTGTTTTTAGAACGAGCCCTAGACAAAACAACAGAGATTAAATTCTCCATCTATAACGGTCCGTAATAGTTACTCTGAAACCAACTCAGCTCGCAACAGTTTAAATTAATTCAAATATCTTTGAGGGAAATGTAACAAAAGGGAATTGTTTGTTCTGACCCAAGGGACGCTACACCTTACAAATAAAATTAAAGAAAAGTTTAGCAAAAGTATGACGAATTATCTCCCCTCAAATTATTATTCTCATCGGTTGTCTGTTCTGAATTGTAGGAGGAGACATGTTCTGCTTCCCGATCTTCCCCATAAGATTAACATTTGCTGCATTATCTTGTAAGTCTTATCTTGATAACTAACTCGATTCACTTTATATGATTTTTCCTTCTTCTTATTTTTACTTAACATGGCTTGTTGAGAAAAATTCATGTGTTACATGTATTTTTACGTGCTAAAGTCAAAATAAATTAATTTAAATATTATAAGTATCCTTTCAATTGTACTAGAGTATAGACATCACGCACGTCTACTTTAAAAACTGAAGTCTCCTGGGAAAATCTGGAACGAACTTTTAATCCAAAGTTCAGTGGATCAGTTCTAAAAATCTAATTAACGAATATTAATTGCCTTTTCAAGTAAAAAAAAAATATATATTCTTTTTTTGTTGTTGAGGTAAATGTTTTATGTTTGCTGGTAAAATTTAAAAAAACAAATAGATTACGCTCACCGAAGTGGAGGATTCTATAAACAACGAATTGAATGGCAGTACTTAAAGTTTTAATGATGTAAACGGAAAAGAAGAGATGAACAATAGGTTGTTAGTCAGGCCAAGGCGATGTCGCTATACAGGTGTGTTAAAACAGGATGTTGTTACTATTATATTTATTTCTTGACAATTACCGGTAACTAATATTTAGGCAACCTCATCATACCCATCTTTTAATATGAAAAAATGTTTTATTACCTCAACAAAATGATATTGCTCTCAACAAAGTGATATTGCTCTCAACAAAATGATATTGCTCTCAACAAAATGTTATTGCACTGAAACAAAATGTTTTTGCATTCAAACAAAATGTTATTGCTCTCAACAAAATGATATTGCTCTCAACAAAGTGATATTGCTCTCAACAAAATGATATTGCTCTCAACAAAGTGATATTGCTCTCAACAAAATGATATAGCTCTCAACAAAATGATATTGCATTCAAACAAAATGATATTTCTCAGAATAACTTTGCCTTCAGATCTTAACTTTTACCAAAATTTGGATCTAATCTTTTTTTTTAGCCAACAGCTTTTTAAAAAAACACACATTCTCTTTGTTCAAGATGGACGCTCACATAACCAGAAAAACAACACAGACCAGTGGAGAAAATGATTAAAAATTTAAATGTTCAGGAACTTGTTTCTTTTAAAGAAAAATCAAAATTAACCGAATGAACATGGGAATTGGGTTAAAATTTGTTTTTACTTGAAAACCTCAATCGAAAAAACCATTACTTTGAAAGTCAATTAGAGACTGCTCACATATGACGTCATTGAGAGATGACAGATCAACCTACAACATCTCTTGGTTATTGTTTTACAGTTAAGGCTTTCAAGTCCAAGTCGATGAATGTTCGTCAGTCTCAGTCAGACAATTTCTTGGATTTCTGATGTAATGAAAATAAGCCTATTTAAAAAAAACAAAAAAAAAACAGTATCTTTGAAAGGGCTTTGATTGATCGTTTGTCTGATTATCTCTTTTACTTTTACCATTTCATTTTTTCATATTTTCACATAACTTCACTAATCCAAGAAGGGCAGAAATATGGAACGGATTGGTGACAGATTTGACATAAGTCTAAGTTTTGCCGAACCTTAAATCATCGATTATAAAATCAGTAGCGTAGCTAGGGGGGTGCGTGGGGGGCGCGGACCGCACCGGTGACACCATCTCAGGAGTTGACACCAAATGGAAAAATTGCATATTTACAGAGCAACACTGCTTGGTCTAACGGAATTTCATGATAGGATAATCGAAGTGGTGGAAACTGAGTCCAAAATGACAAAATCATAGGGCATCGGAAGATCACATATGTTGCCTTGAAAAAATAGAAAACACTGGTAGCAGGACGTGACTAAACAAAAAAATTGATGCCGAAACTATTGCAGTGCATGATGGACAGGGAGAAGAGAAACTGAAAAGATTCCTTGTACAGGTTGCTCGATATCACGTTCTTTCTTGCAAAGCAAAATCTGGCACTTTGTGGCCACAACGAAAATGAATAATCTTCATTGAATAGAGGAAACTTTTTTGAAATGGTTGAGATGCTATCTAAATATAACCCCGTGCTAAAATAGGAATGAATGAGACTAAATAGGAGTACATGTACAGTAAAAGTATTCGCATCTTACCTTTAACCAGATCCCCGAAAATGAATTGATAAATGCCCTTGCACACCATGAGAAGGCGATTGTTATCATGAATATAAAGGCTGTAATGTATTTTAGAATTATGTCCCACAGTACACATGATATATTACACACTGGTCAGATGTCTGTAGTGTTCAGATATGTGAAAATCCACTATGGGCAAGTTGAAGTGAAAGAAGAGTTTCTTGGATTGTTCCCTTGGATTGGGGGAGGAAAAAACTGATCACCTCAGTTCTGACATTCTTACAAATCTAAAACGTGATGAACTAGACATAATGATGTGCAGAGCTCAAGGTGTTCTTGCCTTTCTTAACGAAAATATTAAGAAAGTGATTTTTTAATGGATGTGTGGGCCATTCGCTTACCTTGTATGGTCAAGACCCTTTTGCCGAAAATGCTTTATAACATAGATTTTTTTCAGTACTAATGTTAAAATATGTTCCTCCTTTGCTGCACCCACTCATCGTTAGGATGCTCTTAATGCACACACTGGAATGTCTGTGAATAACAGTGAAAGATAAGTTTGATGAATGTGTGGAGGCGATTGAAGCTCTATGTTATCCTCTTGAACATTTGCGTACAATAGTGCAGCACAAGATTTTTTACATGCTGTCTGTGATTTCACGTTTATCTGCTGCCTTTTCCTTTGGGCTGATCTACTTGAAGTTAATATTACACAACAGTATATGCAGACTAAAGGCTTTACTTTAGGCAAACTGGTGAACCACCTAGAGGCCTTAAGATGGTTTCTGCACGAGAAGCGCCGTCTCTTGGCGGAACGTGCTATTGAAAAGACACTTTAAAAATCAGGCTAATGTGGAATCTCGGTGGCGTGACGATTAATGTTTAAGAAGAGAAGGGCAGGTGAACAGTTAATAGATGCTGGACTCACTCTGCGAGAAGAAAACACTAAGGAGATGCTGAAATGTATTGATCGCCTTCATTCTGAACTCCAGATCAGACCATCAGCGATCAAGGAAGTAGCAGATATGTTTGAGGCTGTTCAACCCAAGAGTCTACTATCAGCAAATGATGAATATTTATTGGTGTATTTTAAAAATTAACCTCTTTCTGTGATGAGTTATCACAATATGGACTTTTAAAAGAAATACCAAGGCTCAGAAGACACCTGAAAGGCAGCTGATATTGAATTTCACAAAGTCATGGTCTGGTCATGTGCAGTATTTGATGTTTTGAAATCCATAGCTGAATGGGACTTCCTAGAATCTCTTCCAATACTCTCGCAAAGCCTTCAATTCTTTCTTACGATCTGTGTGTCTTTGGTCTCATGTGAGCGGAGTTTTTCAAAACTATGGCGTATTAAGAGCTATTTACGATCACGCGACAGTCAAGGCTTTTTGATCTGGCTCTACGATCAATTGACAGTGTTACGGTGAAGGATATTGATTTTGATCAAGTGATTGACAGGTGTGCAGCTTTGAAGACGAGGATAGGAACATTTTAAATAAAGCAACTTTAATGTCAAAATAAGCTATAACTTAACGCTGTTACAGTTCTTAAATACATTGACCTCCTGACCGTCAATTAATTTGTTTTTGATCTTGTCATTGTGCTACTGTCGACTTATTTTAACATGAAGAAACCCATCGTGGAAGTCGGGGTGAAGGGGTTAACACCAAGAGTTTACCTCACCGGGTGACACCAGCCCTAGCTACGCCACTGTCTAAAATATATGTTGTTGATATAGTTCATATTTTTGTAACAAAATTTGGAATAAATTGTCAATGGACTACGATGAGTCGATTGTTTGGTCAAGTGATAAGAATAAGTACGAGTAAGAATTCCGGGAGGCCGTCTACAACACACTAGTCGCTCAAAATGTTTTTTTCAAACAACTTTCTTCCTTTAATCATAACTGAATTATAAGTATTGTCACATTTAATGAATGTCATTAAAAAACCACGTGTATTCAAGAATATTTTGAAAATTAAAATTTTTAATTAACATTGGGGAAGCGCTGACGGAGACAAACATTTTTCTTAAAAATTAATGATAATGGCTGATCATTTGTTATCTGTTGTTATGTGTTGTTATGCGTAGCAGACAGCCTACCGAATGCTTACTCATATCACGTGACAAAGCAAGGAAGTGACTCATCAAATTGCATGGACGGGATGTAGTTGGAAGGGTGATTGTACATTAGATTGAATAAAGTCGCCAACATCAATGTGGAACCGTGCTTTATACCGGCGGATTTAGAAAGTCCAAAATATTTCAATCTAATCTCTTTTTAAAATGTCTGTATCTACTACATATCGTAAATGTTGGATCCCTTGAAATATGCTGACGAATAGAGCTGCGGGAAACGCCGGGGAGGGGGTGGGCAGAGGCGTAGCTAGAGTGTTTGGCGCCCGGGGACAAGATTCATTTTAAAGCGCCCTCTTTTCCTTTTTTCAACTCTCAAACCCATTATTTTCATTAATAAAATAATACCAAAGCACATTTTGGCGCCCCCTAACTAGCTCATGGCAATGTCAAGTCTCAAAAATTTTATTTTTTCTACATCTCGATGGTGTGCTAGAGATTTCTAAATGATCCTATGTTTAATGGTATTCATACTCAAACAAACGAAACTATAGCCGCTTTAGCTCTATACATGTTCTATATATGACAATACATAGTTTGTACTTTGCCCAACGGGATGAGGCAAATATATTTTTTCTGTAACCATTCACTAAGAATATTTTCTAGTGTCCAATTTATTTCAAAATAGAACAGTAATTATGTAAAAAAAAATCGTATTATGCTTAACTATAGATTTTAAAAAATCTGATGGATGAATTCTGATGAGAAATGTAAATGTGAGCGTTCTATATTAAATATGTTTTTTCTATAACTCAAAAATTTCATTTTTATTTTAAGTCAAGGGTTCCTCCAATATCCATCCATCCAATTCACTGGCGATGAAAGGGAAATCTTTCTGACAGCAATGCATAATTCGATGATATGAGATGGGATAACGATCTGTCTTTGGGAAGAGTTAATTTATTTTTTCCTTCTTGATATTTGTGTACGACCAAAGTTCTATTGAACTGTTATTATAGTCAACAATCTATCTACGCCATCTTATCTTGTTTACAATCTTTGTTTGTTATTGTTCAATTTGTACTGTTTAACGCTAGTGCAAAAAAAAATGGAGGTAAGGGATATTTTGATTAAGGATGAATGCATCAATAAACACCATTAAGAAGTATCTCGGGCGCGAGAGAGATAGAGTGTGGGTAATAAAATAGGCAGGCTTAAATAACCATAGCTCTAATGGCATGAGGTTGGCGCAGCACGTAGATAAAAGAGTAAAAAAAAAACAAGCAAAAAGACTTGAAGAGTCTTCCTTAAAGATATCACAGACATTTACTCACAGCGCAATGGAAGTGATGCAATAAATGGGAGGTTTTTATTTCTATTTGGATGGCGCCCCCTCATCAGCATTCAGCTCTCACTGGACAGCTCGGGCTATTTTGTGGATACTCACGTCATCCCACACAGGGCAAGCCGTGGTGAGTTAATGTGGATCCTCAATACTTTGCAGCAGCATTTAATGTTAGTTGTGATATTTCTATGATCCATTTTGTCCACATCTTGTGTCGTTTCTAACAACCGGGCACTTCTCCGATCGCCACCACTTTGCGAGAGCATCAAGAAAAACATAGCAGTCACGTAAACAAAGACATTAGTGAAACTGTAGTTGTGTTAAATTGATTAGAGACTTCCAGTTTAATGTTTCTACTTTTAGTCTTCATAAGACTTCTTGAAAAACTAAAAGCTTGTTCTTGTTCTCATTTGAATAGAAGAAGTTTTAAATATTGCTATTGTTAGGAAATAACAAAACTATTAGTAAAAAATTGGATTAATATAAATGGTTCAATGAAGATGGTGACCAAGAAGAAACATTGTCTCATTTGTTAGGGTCGGTTCACACGATCACATTTTCCTTCAAGCATTTGATGCGATTCGTGTATGAAGCCTTGTCACAACTTTTAAATTATTATTTGATCCAATTCCCTCCATAAGAAACCATGCACAAAATAGTGCGTTCATACAACAATTTGACGCGAAATTTGATCGTGTGAACTGACTCTTAGTAAATCCAAAACCCAGCGTAGTCGTCGGACAATTCACTTGTCTCGGCTTGCATGAAAGGTAAATTTAAACGTCTGTAAAGCAGAGAGGCATGTCAGCATGCAGAGCATTTTCAAAAGTTAAAAGAGTTAAATAATCTTAGTGAAGACGAGAAGTCTCTAACATCTCGTAGTGTACACCATCCTTTATTATTTCGTTATTTAAAAAATAACACACACACACAAAATTAGTAGAGTTTTACAAGTCACTCTCTGCTTGACGCTTTCCATTTTAAGAAATTTTGCTGCCAGATTATTCTATACTAGTTGATACCCTCCGCAGCTTACGGCAGTGTAAGAATACAGCTTAACCGAGTGCATTATTTTACACTAGTTGATGCCCTCCGCAGCTTACGGCAGTGTAAGAATAGAGCTTAACCGAGTGCATTATTTTACACTAGTTGATGCCCTTCGCAGCTTACGGCAGTGTAAGAATATATCTTAACCGAGTGCATTATTTTACACTAGTTGATGGCCGATGTAGCATACGGCATTGTAAGAATAGAGCTTAACCGAGTGCATTATTTTACACCAGTTGATGGCTGATGTAGCATACGGCAGTGTAAGAATAGAGCTTAACCGAGTGCATTATTTTACACCAGTTGATGGCCGATGTAGCATACGGCAGTGTAAGAATAGAGCTTAACCGAGTGCATTATTTTACACCAGTTGATGGCCGATTTAGTATACGGCAGTGTAAGAATAGAACTTAACCGAGTGCATTATTTTACACTAGTTGATGGCCGATGTAACATTTATATTTTTAAAATTTTTACTTCATAGTTGCTTTTATAAATAATGTAGGGATATAGGTACTATCTAAACGTAAATAGGTACTATCTGTGTATGTGGATTATTCCATTCATGGAATGCCAAAATAGAAGTCACGACCTGCTTACATGAGATGCTGTATCGTTGACCCCCATTTTCATTTCATGGACCCCCAATTTTTATTTCGCTCTCATGGACCCCTTGCAAGTTTTCGTCGTCAACTGGGGGTCGATATAGACCACTTTGGGAATCATTGCATCTAACTGATCCTAAATTCACCATTTAGCTTAGTCACACTGTTTGTTATGAAGTCTTGCATCCAACTTGCTCATGTCTAAATGTGCTGAGACTTTAAACACTTAAAGACCACCAATAATCAAACATTTTTCGTGATCAGAAGGTCAGCAGCGACTCCCAGTAGTCTCACAGAAACACAATTAGCTTAGTAGGTCACCAGTGAGCCCCACTAAACCGTGTGGCACCCAAGAGCTACAATGAGATCAGTAGGTCACCAGTGAACCTTACTGACCGTGTGACACACATGAGAGACAATAAATTCTCATTACTTTACAAATTTAATGTTAGTCACATGTATACATTTACATTAATGCAAACAAGTTTCATTAAACACACAAATAGTTAGGATGCAGATTATCACCGTATCCGGAAATTTGATCGAAAGAAATTTCGTCGATGGAAATTTGATCGACGGAAATTTGATCGAACGGAAATTTGGTCGAATCTTTTTTTTAGTTTACACGTTAAAATTTTGCGTCAAATTTCTTTTTGAACGCATTATTTTGTCCCAACAACTTTAAAACCGAATATTTTTTACACCATACTTAAGAGACGGTTTCCTTTTCCAAAAGAAAACATTACGCGCCAAACACAGTTGTGTTATATAAAAAATATATCATTTAGCGTAGTTATCGGGATTTATATTTTGCGCGCTATTGAACTCATTATTGAACCATACTTTCTTTCAAACATATAGAATGATTTATAGTATACTCTCAATACCAAATTCGCTGAATAGAAAGGAACCGGCAATGGAAGCAGTAAATTAGGAAGCCATCCACGAGTCATACCAGAAGCGTAATATATATAAGAGATTTTTGGGTACCTCTAACATCTGTGAGCAGAGTTTCTCTTGCATGAAGATGCATAATTCCAAGAACAGGTGAATGGTGTCAGCAGGGCCGGCCTTAGGCCACTGCAACCTATGCGGCCGCAATGGGTCCCGCACTTTCATAGGCCCCGCCCCGAATTTATTTTCTAATGCAAAATCTTAATTTTCACTTATTATCCTTATTCCTACTCAGACTAGGCCCCGCGCAATCCATTTCGCATAGGGCCCCGCAATTGTTAGGGTCGGCCCTGGGTGTCAGACACAAAGTTAAATGCAGTGATGAGAGTTTCTACTAGTAACCTTGTAGCCGGACTTTAAAAGAATTGTAAATGCATGGAAAATGACAACCCTAAGACCATTGACTTTAAACCAATAAAAAAAACCAATTCTCTGCAAACATTTCCGCAAACTAATATGTTGATTTTTATGAAATCATTTATTATATCTAATTCTATCTGTCAATAATGATAATTTATCATCCTCTGTGATTATGTTTAGTTTATTGCCCATAATGTTTTAAAGTTATTATTGATTTTGAATGATTTTGTTTTTTGTATCAATAAATTGAATTCTTCAAAATTTCACTTTATTGAATGTATATTTTATTTTACATTTTTTTTATTCCTCTTGGTAAGTTGGTGGGGAGCAGGAACTGTTTGCCCCCCCCCCCACTGTTTGAGCATGGGGCGAGTGCCCCCTTTTAGTGGCCCAGGTATGTTGTGTTGCTAGGGGGCCCCAGTTAATTGATGTGCCCAGGTCCTCCTACGTTGTTAAGACGGCCTTGCCCCCCCCCCACCAAATTAAAGTGCTTGTGCTGGATATAGAATTCTGCAAAATAAAGAAACTAAATGAATACATACTTCTACAGTAATACTTTCTATCAAAACAGTCAATACCTGCAAGTGTTTGTGTGGAGGCTAGCGACATCCAGTCTCTAGATCAGCGGCGTAGCCAATGAAATAATTACATGCCAAAGTCCCGAGAACAACCCTTTTATAGCTAATTATACACATTAACGGCTTCATTGGAATTTTAAAAAAATACAATTATTGGGCTAATCATGAGTTTTTACTTTGATGTGAAATAAGCATTTGTGGTGTTTTCTTTAAGTTTTTATTTAGAAAATGTTTCACTAAAAATATATTTGTAATGTTTTTTGCAGGATGAATTTTAAAAAAATTAGTTTTTTGATAAGTTAAACAAGAAGACATCTAAATATTTTCTGGTACAAAGAGTAGAAGCAGGTGTTTCTCATTCAACAGAAATGACTAGAATGATGGCTCTGCCAATTATGGGCGGAACTACTTACCGGTTTTCCTCTTGTGGTCTTAACTTAACACACCCAGCATGCACCCTCTCTGCCCAGGACGCCACTGATTTCGATCTAAATATTTTCCTCATCTTACCCTTGTCAATGCACATGCACTCACAGCTGCATTTCACGCGCATCGCCTTGAAAACCCGATGTTGACGCTTGCGAAAAGAGTGAAAAGACGCGAAGGCGGGGTGGACGCAATTAACCTAAAAATATTTTGACGCTATTTTCCCCCTCCCTCCTGGACATGAAAAACACTGATTGTTTTGCTGCCCTTGTGAGGATTCGGCGCTGTAGAAAGCAGGAGGTCCCGTTTTGCTTTTTACCTATCTTTACAGCCTTCACATTAATTGTTGTACAGAAGCCATGCCAGATGGGAAATTAGTGCCCTGGTTCAACGGAAAGATAATTAAATAAGGCTGTGAACACGCAGACATGTTGTGTAGCGCCTTATGATAATTAAATATGTAATTGCCACCTGGCCATGGAAAATTTCACATTGCCGAACTTAAGTATAGCATAATTAATAATAAAAACTCTGTTAATTATCTAAATATGTTATTTTAAAAGTATTTACTTTGATAATTTGAAGAATTGCAATGGATAAAATAAAATGTAATTTTAGGCTTCAGATCTTCATTTTTCCGAGTCATTGACGATGTAAGTATGATATAAGAAAAACGTAATTTACTCTATACCTGCTACCTGTTTTGACTATGTAGATATTATTAATTATTTTTAAATATGCACATGATTTACCTCAAAATCTTTCTTTTTGTATTTTCTGTACTGCAAACTTTAATTCAGATGTTAATATCGTGAACAGATAAATTAAAGCTTGTGTTAATAGTGAATAGTTGTCCTCTATTTTGTTTAAAGATTCAATTATACTGCATTGCAATAAAGCAGATGGCTCCAATCCTATAAGATAAGATAAGATTCTTTTATTGATCCAAACAAATGGAAATGTTTTTTGATAGCATTGTACATTTTCAGCACGTAAATAAAACAATTTATTTTCAAATCCGGGTACTTCAGCTTGGGGATGTAATTACATTTACACATCTATTTTAGTACCTGGCAAAGTGAGGTCTTCACAACGTGCCACTTCGCGGCCCGATTATTCGTGCTTGAAGTGGGGGGGGGGGGGTTGTTTTGGAGGAGGGCATAAAGAGCTAATGTACTAACTAGCTTGACGGCCCTCTGACGCCATTTCCTAATGTACATTGTCAGTACCAACATTTTAAAAACAACATTTCACTTCTAAAATCTTTGATTGTTTTAGACTAGTCTGCTCAAACAGCCACACAAACGTATTTAGTCGCATGTAGACAGAGTTAAAAACGGAGTAAGATTAACTCCAAAAAAATGTCAAATCCAGACTTTGTAAGGTCAAATCCAGACGTTGTAAGGTCAAATCCAGACGTTGTAAGGTCAAATCCAGACGTTGTAAGGTCAAATCCAGACGTTGTAAGGTCAAATCCAGACGTTGTAAGGTCAAATCCAGACGTTGTAAGGTCAAATCCAGACGTTGTAAGGTCAAATCCAGACGTTGTAAGGTCAAATCCAGACGTTGTAAGGTCAAAATCCAGACGTTGTAAGGTACTTCAAAGGAGAACACGCGGCAGCCACTTCCCGTGATTTTTATTAGACTATTGATCTGTCGTCTTGTCCTACACTCCATGGAATAAAACGACCATCACCTTGATCATATATTTATCATTAGCGTAGACAGAAGGGCAATGAAAGATCCAAATAAACTTCTACTTTGTGAAGTTGAGCTCTAAGTAAACAAGAATTTTGTTCTTATAAGTCACCTAAGAAAAGAACTACAAGGTAACCTTGATACAACGCAATAAGGGGGGTCGAGACAATGGGATCGTGTTAATAATGGGTGGGATCGAGACGATTGGATCGTGTTAATAATGGGTGGGATCGAGACGATGGGATCGTGTTAATAGTGGGTGGGATCGAGACAATGGGATCGTGTTAATAATGGGCTTGCGTTATTTCGTTTAGTAAAACAATGTTTCGTGTGTATATCGTTGTTTTTTTAATTTTAAATTATGAAGATGGGTGATTTTGTTAACACATAGATGGGTGATTTGTGAGCGCATAGATGGGTGATATTGTTAACACATAGATCGGTGATCTTGTTAACAAATAGATGGGTGATCTTGTTAACACATAGATTGGTGATATTTTTAACACATAGATCGGTGAACTTGTTAACACATAGATTGGTGATCTTTTTAACACATAGATCGGTCATCTTGTTAACACATAGATTGGGGATCCTAGTAACATATAGATTGGGGATCTTGTTAGCACCAATATTCGTGATCTTGTTAACACATAGTTTTGGGATTTTGTCAACACATATTAAAATCTCTTGTTGTTAGCTATCTACGGGATGTTGAAGTTGACCTAGTTAGAGTTATTCTGTCATTGTTTTGCAGAGATTAGATATATTTTTACTCCTTTTTTTTTACAATTAATTTGAAAAACATCATGCGGAAATGAATATAACAAATTTCGTTATTTTTGAACTCACCCTCTTGCGGGCCCGTTATTGCAAGACGCGCTATAGGTGGGTTTCCCTGTACTTAAATAAGTTGCGGGAAACGTTATGCCGTATAACCAGTGGCGTAGATTGACTAAGGGCCGCTGCGGGGGCGAACTTCCAAAATTGAGCCCCTTGCAGAATATCCTCATATTCGCCGCAGCATTTCTGCAAATAAGTAGCAGTGCGATACACTTCAATATTATGCAACAACAGTTTATTTCTTTGCATATATATGAACCTAATTCTTAGCATGAAGTCAAAGTCTCAAACTTACGAATTTAAAAACCCCAAGATAAAAATGAAGTCGATGATACTGAATGTTGAAAAAAAATTTGAGTAGACAGAATGTTGATACAAGTATTCATGGGCATTGGCGCCACCGGGGTTTGTCCACCAGTGCGGTGAACTCATGTTGTCGCCCTCTACAGACTCCCCCATGCTTTTATGTTGAAAAAGCCGCTAAACCACGACACGCTTCGAGCATCACAACACGAGCTACGCCCCTGACCTGATGGAAAACGCACCAGATGCTTTGATGGCAACCTTTTTTTTTATAACGGCACTCTTTTCTGTTTTGCAACCCGCTCTTGTTTTTAACTGCAAATTCTTCAGAAACCAAATCTAGTGAGAGCTCTGTCAAAATTTCAATTTTCCATTTGGTCTCGCCCCCATTCCGCACTCCCCTAGTGACGCTATTGTACGTGGGTAACTGCGGGTGTGTAGGTATGTATGGTTTCAATGAGATCAATTCTTGGAGTAAGGATGTGCCTTGATTTTACTCATTTATTACTTATTGTGTTCGTGCTTTTCGTTACTTTCACAGGTTTATCGCTGTATTCTTGTTCGTGCGTTCATAAAAAAGTTGTTTTTAAATTGTATAACAGTCCATCATTAGACTGAATACGGGATATCTTGTGCAACTTTGAATGCACGAAAGGGGGGCCTACAAAATTCACTTGAAGGCCCTGGTTCAAACAATCATCTGAAGCAACAAAAAAATAAATTAAAAAAATCAACAACAAAACAAAAACAACAACATATTTTTCGAAAAATAAATTAATGAACTTATATTTTTTCCCCTATTAGAAATATATTAACAGTTTAGTAAATACCACTGTTTAGAAATCAGTCCATATTTTTGGGCTCTAATTTTTCCCAAATATATCTTAAAACAATGAACACAAAATATTTCTGGGATGATCCACAATCAATAATTAATGGAGCTCTCATTGATGAGAGTTAAAAATTGTAATTGTAAAGATGTCAAAAAATATTTTTTTTCGGCATCGAATTTTTTAAAATTAATTGGAATGAACAAGTCTAATGGAATAAAACTAAATGCATTGCTGTTTAGTTTACAATGAATTTTTTTTTTCTCACTCAGTTGGAATTTCAACATTAGATAAGAAAGAGTAGAAAAAAAAAAGATTAATAATCCCCATTAAACAGATAGTGTTGGTCTTTTTTTCTTTATTCAACAAGACAGTTGAGCTAAAATATATTTTAAAATATAAAAAAAGCCAACAACTTACCACCCAGTGCAAATTGCCGTCCGAGAATATCGCTGCCATTTCCCTCTACAAGTCTTGTACTGCGTATAATCATATTGTTATCAGTCTCATTAACAAATTTCTTAGTGCTTTCAAACATAAACACAATGGAGGCATGTGAAAATACTGTAATATAACATACACGTTGATGGAAGAGATTTCATCTAGCAATGTATATAGTATAGTTTTAAAAAAGTTTCTTAATAAATATTTCGTAACTTTCTCAAGCACTCCTTCAACAAATTGTCTTTTTACAACGGATACGATGCATTGTTTTGTCATAGTTATATCATAGCCACCCCCCCCCCCCCAAATGAGATTAAAAAAAAAATACAGTTTTTCCTTACTTAATGGATGCCCTAGGCACAGGGAGCGCCAGACTAGTTTATTGTGCACAAACGTTAGTGATTCCATCTATCTAGGGCGTACATTAAAGAATTTTTTTAAAAACATAGTAGCTTGCCTTTGGAACCTCCTGTTACAATATCACGAAGAAGTTTAGCGAGCATATCCGATCATCTTATTCCACTTTTGCCTACATAACAGGAGAGGCAATTACGGCACACAATCGCATAGATCACATTTCAGCTAATACACGTAAAGCCCTCTTTGATGGCAAGTCTAACGATTCTTTTACCACCAAAGTTCTATCCTGAACGTCTTCGTGATACTGAACAGGGTAAACGTCCGCCGGTCTTATCCCATTTCAACGCAGAAAAACGCAAAGGGACATCTGATGTTTCCATCGCAGCAATGATTTCCTGTGATAACCCACCATCGAGAGAGAGAGTTAAAAGTAGGGAACACAAATCATTTCAGCTTTTCGGGAAAATACCACGATATGGAATCAATCAAATGCTCTTCTACTAGTGATCCTCAATTTCCATGCATTTATTATCATATTTCTTATGTTTTACATATTTCCAACATATTTTTGTGCGTTAAAATCCTATATTCACCGTGATGATACATAGAGTCTTATACTTTCTGCAATCTTGAGTTTGGAAAACCCATCTTCCGGCAATAACATTAATGGCACACACTTAAGTTTTGAAACTACTTTCTATTTCTTGCCGTTTCTTCAAGTGTCCTGTCTGCCGAGGAAGGCTCTTAACTGAAACTTTCTTCTTTTACTGTCCTGTCTTTTTATTTCAATCTTCCACATACTTTGTTCCACTATTTTCTCCACACAGCTTGAACGCAGACCAAACGTTTATTACCCTTTAAAATAAAGAAAACTTTTTATCATAAAAAATACGCTCGTTAAAGTGGAATCGAAGAAATTATGTGTTAGTTGTTAGTCATAGCTTGCACCCTCTGCCCGCAGCCTCCTCTCCCTCCCTGCAAACGAACATTTTATTCTTAAGATTTCTATTAGGAATCAGACAAGCGAGCAGTAAGAGGGTTAAACCTCATTATAGGCTGAATCTAAAGGCTGATGACGTGGAATATAGGACCTAATGGGATCGTTGCGCAAGTAGGATCAGAGGCAGTGCTGAATCCTGAAAAAAAATAATGACGTAGTGACTTTAAACGACATCATAGTCACTGTCAGTATCAGGGAATCCAAGATTATTTTATAAAAAAGACCACACTGAAACAGAGAATGAAAAAAATTAAACAAATTCAAAATGATTAAGATTTGCGCATAATTTTCTTTAAGATTGCTTTTAACTCCTTGAAGATTAAAAATCGTTATATAAATAGCTACGGAATCAAAGCTCTACATGCTTTTTTTTCTCCAATGTTATACAGGACGAGATGTTCAATCCCATTTGCATATTCCTGGACTCGATGCAAATTTTTTTTATGGGATAAAAATAAATAAAGAAGCGTACAAAAATATAGTAAAGTTAGCGACGCCTACCAAGCCCAAGGCCCCCCCCCCCCCCGCAAACAATTCTATGTCGCAATAAGACTGTGGATAGCTGTCGTTTATTTAATGATATCCAAATGGACCGCTCAAGAAAGACTTGTCAGAAATTATTGTTTAAACGATGCTTAGTGTTTTGCGTCAACTCAGGGAGATTCTTAAAATAGTTTAGTTAATTTTCGTTGAATTAGCTCGTCAATGAAGTTAGTAAAAAAAGATTTAACTCTATATATAGCGGTCATCGTAGTCATGTAGGTGGTGTACAGGAAGGTTGTTGAAATAAAAACAAAACAAAACAACATCTTGCTTCTAAGACACCGAACTGTGATGTGCTTTGACTATTCTCAAAGAGGTCAAGGTAGAAGGACACTTTTTCACTTTCAGCCTAAAGAGACTATGCATAGTGTAAAATTGTGTAGCTTAGTAATGAGACATTTTACTGGTCTAGTGTTTGCATTTTTAGATCCCTTGAACCGAAGCACACTTCTAGAAATACAATAGACACGCAATATATGTTATATATTATAACTAGCGGATATACCCGGCAAATTTGCCGGGATAGCATTCGGAACGAAAGAACTTCTAGAGTATACAGCCTTATAATTATTCCGATCACGGTATCCTCTAATTAGTCATCAAGCAACACCAATTTGTTACCATTAATAGCAATAGCATTATCAGGGACAGCCTCTCGAGAGAGTCATAGTTTTCGGAAACCAGTGACGTTGCATACAAACGCTGACATTTATAAAGAAACCGCAGTCCAGTGCTTCCCAGCTAATGTCCAGCCATGGTCCTGCTACCGTCCAGCCATAGTCCTACTATTGTCCTGTCACAGCCCACTACAGTGCTGCCCTGCTACTGTCCAGCCATAGTCCTACTATTGTCCAGCCACAGCCCACTACAGTGTTGCTCTGCTACTGTCCAGCCATAGTCCTACTATTGTCCTGTCACAACCCACTACAGTGCTGCTCTGCTACTGTCCAGCCATAGTCCTACTATTGTCCAGCCACAGCCCACTACAGTGCTGCTCTGCTACTGTCCAGCCATAGTCCTACTATTGTCCTGTCACAACCCACTACAGTGCTGCTCTGCTACTGTCCAGCCATAGTCCTACTATTGTCCTGTCACAGCCCACTACAGTGCTGCCCTGCTACTGTCCAGCCATAGTCCTACTATTGTCCAGCCACAGCCCACTACAGTGCTGCCACAGTCCTACTATAGTCCTAATGTCTTTTAGTATACGTACACACACACACACACGTACACACACATGACCAACATTAAAAAAAGCCCCAAACCTTCTATATATGGTGAAAAAAACCCTCGCACAAATTGGCCCTTCACGAGTTGAGCTTAGGTCCGTGATGACACACCAGACCTACTGCTACTGTCCAGCCATTGTCCTGCTACTGTCCAGCTGGCCCTTCACGAGTTGAGCTTAGGTCCGTGATGACACATCAGACCCTCAATAAAAGAACAAGTATTCCTGATTTACTGGAGGGCCAGAACATTCAGAAAACATTCGCACTTTTCTGGGGGGGGGGGGGGGGGGGGGGGGGGGGCTTAGATCTACAAGTCGGTCTCCAAAAGTGACGCAAACAACTTTTAACAGAAATAAATAAATAAATAAATAAAATGGATCACATGTACCCTTAAAAATGGTATTCCCCCCTCCTTTTTTTTTCGATAATGTCACTAAAATAGTCACGAGTTGTGACTATTTAAAAGTTGACTTCATTCTGACCATGACAGTAGAAATAAACCATATCAGTATAAATAAACCAGATCTGTAGAAATAAACCATGGCAGAAGAAATAAACCATATCAGTAGAAATAAACCAGATCTGTAGAAATAAACCATAGCAGTAGAAATAAACCATAGCAGAAGAAGCGAAAGGTGAATCTACATTGGGCGAATAGTTGTTTTTGTAACAGTATCACTGACTTCGCTACTAATAGCATAAGGTAATTAGAATATAGACATTGATACCGATGTATATTGTTCATACCTCCTTAATCTGTATAAAAAAATATAATTAAAAATTGTTTCGTTTAAAAATCAACCGATGAAACTTTTTGAAATGCGATCCTGTCTCTAATAAAGATGTGGATTTAAAAAAAAATATTTGGACACGCCTCTTCTTGTTTTGAGTTACACGTGATAAGAATAAAAATAGCCACCCAATTTCCGGCCATAATGTATTACCTCACGCCACGGTTTCTCTTCGTGTCTGGAATTCGAGCTCATAACAACAATCCCAAATTTTCATAAACGCCCGGATCTTTCAATACTGATGTGTGGATTATGTACACAATCCGTTAAGTATCCTAGATGCGATAGAGCATATATATATATATATATATATATATATAATATGATATAACTGATATAATGAGAACGTCCATATAGCGAGATAACACATTTTACGTTTTTTAGTTCAACATGACAAATACCATTCAGGTATCACTAACACTTAATCTTTGGCAGCGACAACCGCGGTCTGATCGACAATAAGGTAGTAGGAACGAATCCAATAACCAACGCAAAATTAGCCAGATCAAGAAAAAATCGGAGGAAAAAAAAGAACAAAAAATTAGGTTAAAAAAACAAACACGCTAAACAAAGAATCCAACCAAACAAAAGAACAAAAAGAAAAAAAAATGGAAACAAAGAAAGGTTTTAGGAAAATGAAAACAAAATATCAAACATAAACAAAATACCTACGTAGTCAAAACAACGTAAAAAATCCATATAAAGAGAAAATAAAAAAACAACAACATCGAATACTATTTTTAGGGTAAATATTGCGTAACAGGATACCCATCGAGCCAGAAGACCTTCCTGAATTGTCTGGTTACAAACATACAGAAATGCACATCATAAACATACCAAGCATATAAGTTGCAGCAAGAGGAGGTGACAAGAAAATCGGCCATAATCAGAGTTATTGTGGAGGTGGGTAAGGTCAAGGGGTCTATGTCCAAAAGAACCCATCTTGAACTTTTTTTTACATCAACTATAACATCCCTTTGAGCTTTCCTTACACATCCCGGATCATGCAAGGGAACTAAACACTTCCATTAGAGCAACTGTCAGACGACTTTGTTCAGCTGTATTGATTGGCAAAGGCCCGTTTTGAAAATGAAATTCACATCGGCGCCCTTTAAGCACGGTATATTAAAGAAATATGCCACTAATGTCATTAGGGGATCCTAATTTCAAGACGTCTTAGGGCACAATTACTCGCCAGACAAAAGACATACACAAATCCACGTAAATCAACGAATAGAGGAGGTGAATAAATAATGCGAGCATAACCTGACTATAATTTCAGAGAAGCACCAATTTCTTATATATGTTACATTAGTATTTATGGAATTAATTTGTGTGATATTTTGACACAATCCACACGTCCCCAAGTGCCCAACGAGATCTTCCGATCGACCATTGTCATAATTAAATAAATGATTTCTTCATCATCATCATCATCCTCATGTCACTTAGTCCTTGGACCGATGGAGCGCCACAGATGACATGAAAACTATCCTTCTCTATTCCTCTCGGTCTTCTGCACTACGCATAGCATCGCCTAGTTTTAATCCCGTCCACTCTTTTTGATGTTATCTTCCCATCTTATCCTCTGTCTTCCTCTTCTTCTCCCTCCTCTAGTTGTGCCCTGCATGATTTCTTTGGCAAGCCCTTGTTTTCTGGTCACGTGGCCATACCACTCAAGTTTGCGCTTTTTTTTTACAGACTTCTGGTTTATTCATAAACAAAGTTTGTTTTCTTGGAGATTTAGATTCTTCATGAAAGAATTAATAATGAATGATTATATTATACATAACACGCGAAGATTAAATAAGAAAATATTTATTTATATCATTTAAAGTTTAAAACAACAACTGCATCCAGATTTTTAGTTTTAAAGTACAAATAATTACAGTACAAACAATTTATTAATTTCTCATGTTTGTAAAGAAGAAACCGCTCTAAACCCCGTTTTTTGTTTTTAAAAAAATGTCTTCTATGAACTCTGACCTCATTTAGAGGCCACTTCTTAAGACTGAACATGGTTTTCATCTTAAGGGTATGTTTGTTTTCTTAGAGCTGCAGCCTACTTTAAAGGTCCATCGATCGATTCACACTTTGTACAAGTGGCAACATTGTGAGATGGTCATACCCTCGTCATTCACATAATCCAGCTTGTTGTGGTACCATTTGTGACAACCATTTGGACGTATTGGTGGAGGGTGTTGGTGGTGGTCTGGTGATGGTGGTGGTGTTGGAGGAGATTGGGGTGTGGGTGGGTAAAGGAGTGTAATGTAACACACCTTTTGACATGCTATTAAAGGCTTAGGTTATTGGCAATGTATCTGTCTATAAAACACAATAACACTAATCAAAACTAAACCAACAATATGTTACAATCTGTGGGAATAGTTTAAATTTTAAAAAATAATGTTATTTTCTAATCGTTAAGTTTCACTGTTTAAAGTTCTTCCATATAATCTTATTAGGAATAGAGATATTAATTAAAGTAAGTTATCATTACCAATTACGTTATACAGTAGGCGCCAAAAGTAACAGTACATACACTCTCGAACCTGGAAAGTGTATGTACATCGACCAACGGTCCATAGCGCAGGCCGCCACGTGTTCTAAGAAGTGAAAATGATTATATTTAGGGCAGTTTTTGTTGCAAATGTGTCTCTGGACGGAGGAAAAGGTATTCATAGTTGTCCATCATTTTCTCTCGTACGTAGGTGATTTAGTTAGTGTGAAAAAAAGGGGGGGAGGGCGGTAGTGTTGGAATAAAGGTAAGGGAACAATTACAAGAGAACAGCACCAAGAAACATAATTGCGCTATCTACAAACTATTGTTACGGAAGCGCCGTTATGGAAGTAAATTGTTTCCATTTATGTAAGAGGAAGTCTGATCTCCAAGTAAGATTTTCGGTAATGATAATCACGCCTGTGTTTTCCAGACTGTTCCGTGTTCGCCCCTTCATGAAGTCTACGAGAAACATCCTTCAACCCGAACATCAGCAATACGTCCTTCAACCTGAACATCAGCAATACGTCCTTCAACCCGAACATCAGCAATACGTCCTTCAACCCGAACATCAGCAATACATCCTTCAACCCGAACATCAGCAATATGTCCTTCAACCCGAACATCAGCAATACGTCCTTCAACCCGAACATCAGCAATACGTCCTTCAACCCGAACATCAGCAATACGTCCTTCAACATGAACATCAGCAATACGTCCTTTACTTGTTTAAGGACAAAGCTGCACATTTTGTACCCGATACATGTTGGACAATTGCTTCACGGAGCCAGAAAATCGAGCCAGGATTATGTATAGGGTACATTTCTGGATATAGTCTACTCCAGGTTTGTAAAGGAATGAGTGGTTTTCGGACGAAAGGCACAGTCGTTAATAAGTCGATCAGACTTTCCGTTCCGTTGACAGAGTACCTTTCCAGAACCGTGTTACCTGGTGATAGAGTACCTTTCCAGAACCGTGTTACTTGGTGACAGAGTACCTTTCCAGAACCGTGTTACTTGGTGACAGAGTACCTTTCCAGAACCGTGGTACTTGGTGATAGAGTACCTTTCCAAAACCGTGTTACCTGGTGACAGAGTACCTTTCCAGAACCGTATTACCTGTTGATAGAGTACCTTTCCAAAACCGTGTTACCTGGTGACAGAGTACTTTTCCAGAACCGTGTTACTTGGTGACAGAGTACCTTTCCAGAACTGTGGTACTTGGTGATAGAGTACCTTTCCAAAACCGTGTTACCTGGTGACAGAGTACCTTTCCAGAACCGTGTTACCTGGTGATAGAGTACCTTTCCAAAACCGTGTTACCTGGTGACAGAGTACCTTTCCAGAACCGTGTTACTTGGTGACAGAGTACCTTTCCAGAACCGTGTTAATTGGTGACAGAGTACCTTTCCAGAACCGTGTTACCTGGTGACAGAGTACCTTTCCAGAACCGTGTTACTTGGTGATAGAGTACCTTTCCAGAACCGTGTTACTTATTGACAGAGTACCTTTCCAGAACCGTATTACTTGATGACAGCGTACCTTTCGAGAACCGTGTTACTTGTTGACAGAGTACCTTTCCAGAACCGTGTTACTTGTTGACAGCGTACCTTTCCAGAACCGTGTTACTTGTTGACAGCGTACCTTTCGAGAACTGTGTTACTTGGTGCCTTTAAAAACAAAATCTGTTGACATTGTTCTTCCCCCTTTAAAAAAAACAACCAAAAACATGATTACCCTTTACGTTCAGCAACGCACGAACTAAAATATTGCTCCGCAATGAATCCTTTACTCTTTCCTGGAGTGACCCATTTCGAAAACATAACGACAACTTCCTTACATATAATCCCATTCGCTTGTGTGGTCAAGTGGCAGCCGGACCACTGCATCGTTGACAAAAACAAGTACGAATTCAAGACGTGTGAATATCACTTCTGCTTGTTTATGAGCAGTATTTATTTACATAACGCATTGCTCTATTCACGGATACATTGATTCCGATGTAGTTAAACAATGCTTATTTCGAGTTGCTGTATGTATTACTGAACGTTTCTTACATAATTACTGATGTCCTCGATCAAAGAAACACTTTTATTTAGAATGTTATTCAGATGACCAGAATATTTACTGGCATCAATGTAGCCTTGGTTGCCTCTTGCGCGTGAAACAAATGTCCTTAAGGGATGACCACAGTTTCAATATTAATGACATTGGGTGGTCAGCTTTCTTTAAACAAACGGAAATGTCGCGCATTTATACATACTTTATTTTTTTGTCTCATCTTTTCAATATTGTGAATAATCTTAAATCACTCAATAGTTCTTGTTCTTTGCATCATTCGTCGACTAAATAACAGATAATTATGTCGAAACGGTTTTCATTCATAATTATATAATAATTAGAAATGCCTCGCCAAACATTGGCGACAGCAATGCATGAGCTTCAAATCTACTAAAGTACCCGACAATACAAGAATTCAAGTACCACATTTCATTTGAATCTTAAGTATTGTTACAGAATCCCAATTAGTGATAACGTCCGAGAATCAAATTTGCGAGCTGAACAAAGCGTTACAGCAGTACATACATATCTAGTGAACTATTATTTGTGATATATATATAAATATATATTTATATATACATCTTTGTGTGTGTGTAAAAATATATATGCTTGTATGTATTTACTCAGGTCTCAATTCTTCAAAGTTTGGCATCATTCTAAACTATTATCCCACAATGAAACTTCTATTTCACAGTAAGCAATGTTATTCCTTACGCCTTATAGCATCATAGTTTAATTATTCCTAAAAGCTCCTTGACTGAAATAAAGTAATGACGCTCCTATTGCGTTGTTTAAAAAAAAACAACAAACAACACCTAAGGCATCTGTTCGAAGCGTTTTCCTCATTAACTCAGCCATTGTCCCCAGGACATTTATTTCAAATAAGACGAAAACATAATTAAATTGTATGATGCGGAACAAAAAGAGAAGAAATACATAAAACCGTCTTCAATATGGATGCCCACAATCTCACGACTGTTGATTGGCATTCTGAAATAGGTAATATCGATTAGTACTATCTCTAGACGGGTGTTTGAAGTCCGGGACATATAACAAAATCTAGTTATCTAAATGTTACAAGACTCTGAAGTAGTCTTCCTTTCTGTTTTTTATGGGTGGTGCTGTAGAATGACATCTGCGATATTTTACAACGATCTGTAAGACTTGCCTGCACTTTTGTAAGCACTTGTGTTTTGTAAATTGAATAATTTAAAATTTTAACAGTTATTAAAACTATGTAATTTGGATTTAACAAATCTATCTACGTCAAGGCCTCGAAAAGTCATGTGACCCTGGTTTCTTGAAAAGTAGCGGATGCCATCGTGCTGAAAGTTTTCTTAATGCTTCTTTATTACCTACAAAGTGCTGGCTAATCTCCGTAACGTGAACACTGCAAACAGATTTTTATAATAAAATGTGAGTTTTTCAAATAAAAACTACGATAGGCCTTTAACAATCTATTTTTAAATTGATGATTTATTATCATTTGTAAAGAATGCATTAGAACCGTATTTGCAATAAGTAGAATGAGAAAAAGAAGTATCTGAAAACTAAACAATAGCTCTATCCTAAACTATAAATACTCATAAATTCATCACGATGTTAGACAAAATAGAGTTCCTGGTCGCAAGGACACCTGAAAGTTTTTTCACATGCAGCCTGAATGTTCCCATTAATTTCCCCCAAACTGTTGCTGAAACTCAGCTGGCTTCTGAGAAGGAAATAGTGAAGCACAGGCTTGAGATGAAAATACAGGACAATTAAAAGGACGTTTCGACTAAACTGCTTTTTAGCAGACAAGACAAAACAAGAAACAACAAATAATTAGAAATATAAAAAGTAAGAACCACACTGAGATCTTCGAGCACATATTTTTTAACACAGTCCTAATGTCATGACTGCTTGAAAGAATGCGGCTTTCCCATTTAAAAAAAAAAATAATTGTATAACCGTTTGTAGAACGATACTTCGAATGCCATCTGTCCTTGTGCCTGTACGTGAAACCAGTCTGTTATTTACCAGGCCACATACATAATCAAAATGACAGAGACCCCCAAATCGCGCAATATCTCAAATAACAATTATTTTGTTGGTCTTAAATTACAACCGGGCTTATTTGTGTCTTGTTTAAACAAATATTTTAATGAATCATATCTTTGCAACGGGTCATAGTGAGATCCACCGAAGAATGATATGTCAGATGTTGTGTAAACTAACTTCCTGCAACTGCATAGATTGGTTTATTGCCAGCGTTTCCCTGGAGATAGAAACTTAAAAAAACATCCACTGATGAAACAGATGTCAGAATATGTGTAAAAGAGATCCACGTTCAGAAGAGTTTCTGTCCTTGCACGAAATAGTTTCTTGCCCATGAGAGTTTCTTCCCGGGAGATAGAAGCATCAAATATGGCGTCTGGCCCACGTGCCAAGGAGACAAAACGATTAGAATCTAATTGGTCCACTCACACGAGCAAACTAAAGCAATTTCGCCCGGGGGCAGAGGTTATTGTATTTTTGACGGACGTAACACTAAGCATTTGGGTCAGAACTTCGTCCTTAATGGCCACAGTTTCTTGTCAACGTCTTTAATGATACATTCCTGTCAAGCACATGGGACAATTTCTAATTTACGGCAAACTAATTACCAACATATTTATTATGGGAGAATAATGATAATCTTTTAATACAAGGCTTTATTAATGTAGAACATGATGGAGGATGGTAGAATATAATAAAATACTATAGAACATTGAACAGGACAGCACGTAATAGAACATTCTCATCTGTAATTTTGATTAAACACGGTGAAAACACATTTCTGTTGGAAATTCAATTTTTATTAAAGCTGACGAGAGTTGAAACATTTGTTTAGAAATTGATATTGATTTAGAGTTATATTGTTGAAAAAAAAATTGTGAATGTTTTAATAATATACTAAATATGACGTTTCCATTCACATTCACACTTAAAAAGCACTGATCATGTTGTAAAATATGAATTCCATTGAAATGGCTTCTTCGTAAATGGCATCACTTCCCCCATGTCTAATGACTTCTTTCTATATATTCAAATGACCTTTGATTGATTGATTGGATACTTCTATAGCGCTGGTATCCATGCTACTTTAGCATGCTCACTGCGCTCTGGTGTCATCAAATCTATTAAACAAAAAAAAGTCTTTAAATGTTTCCTAAATGATTTTTTGTCCTTGTCAGTACTCCTCAAAGATGGAGGTAAAATATTCCATAACTTTGGCGCTACCGCTTCACAAATATTGGTGACACGTTTCTTGTTTGTATTTGATCTAAACGTGATGACAAACGTGTTCCTTGAAAGCAATGAAGGGAATTAAAATCTTAAGAATCTTTACATTAATCGTTTAGTAATGTGTTTAGAACAGTTACATAAGGAAATTAAATGTATTAAATTCTGGAACAATTATGTCAGCCAGTTTCATTGACAATGGGACATTTGGTTCCCTCATATCTCATCCCAGGACGTATAGAAAATTTGCCTGAATATGCTACATTTGGTCCCCTCGAACCTTTCCCGGGACGTATAGAAAATTGTCAGAACTATGCGACATTTTGCCCGCTCATATCTTTTCCCGGGACGTATAGAAACATTGCCAGAATATGCGACAGTTGGTCCCCTCATATCTTATTCCGGGACGTAGGACAATTTAATTCCATTATTTCTCAGCCCAGGACCTAGTTTGCCTCTCTTATCTATTCTGTTCAACTTCACTATAGCGGATCCCTTGAGAGAACATTCGAGCCAAAGGCGGCACATGAAGAGGTCATAACATTAATACACGGCATGTCTCATAGGACGCTTTTATGTCAGACTATTATTTACACTGACCAGCTCGTCCATCAACAATATTTGTCTACATTTATGCCTGAACCAAACGATCCTATCTGTATAATGATCGCAACTAAACACATTTTGTTGTCATGCATTTGTTTGCCCCAGACATTGTTGTCCCATTATCGATGACATTTACAATAATAGTTCATCGCATTATTTTAATTGGACTTCGATTCTTTTTTTTTTGCATGTATGAAATCTTGTAGGATACGCTTAGCAACCTTACTAGTCGTGGTTTTCTGTTCACACTTGAGAAGACGGCTTCGGTTGCAACTTTTGGTGCCTACATATTGTGTTTTCATAGCCGGGATGGGGGATCCTAACAAGCATGACCCAATTGTACTCTGGGTAAACATTATTTATGCGTAACCTGTATTGTCTTGTTAACACAAATCATTTGTGTCTCATTAATCTACCTGAAAGCTTTATCGCAGTCCAACACTTTTATTAAACGTTAGTGATATTGCCAAAAAAAGTATGTTTTTTTCAACGCATATTAAATAATGTAACTTTCCAATACCATCACTTCTGTTGCGCGCTAATTAATTAAATGTATAATGAGGCAAACTAAACGGAGGTATGCGCCAAAATGCATCTCTGCATTTTAAATTTAAAAAAAGTTCTGTTGAGTTGTTCACTGAGCCCTCTCCCCCAAATATCACCGCTACTTTCCTTCAAATTTATGCTCCTTCCCCGATTAACATGACAGCACCGACACCTTTTTATCTAAAAAGAAAGCACTGGATTTTCTTGGACTAAAGTGATACGCCTTTTCTTTAGTTTGGTACATATATAATAGGACAATATTGATTCCAGGGGTGAAACTACGATTAGGGGGCGTCACAATAAGAATGAATTTATGTTTGTGAATGGCTGGGTGATGAAGTAAGAGCGGGCCCTGGGCAAAATAGGGTGCTGATATATGATCTGCCCTCCCCAATAATCCCCAAATAACACCCCCCCAAAAAAAACACAGCCTGAAATGCGCCCCCCCCCCCCATGAAACTGTCTGAAAGAAATACTGGTCATAAGCCTGGGCTCCAAATGCTTTTCCTAATAATATTAGTTTAAAAATGTATAAAGTAATAGGGGGCATGATAACATTAATTTGCTCCATGGGGGGGGGGGGGGTAGGGGGTGGGGAGAGGTTGAAAAAATGTAAAAAAAATTAGCAAGCTTCTAACCACTTGCTTTGATTTTTGTATAAAACTTCTGCTCTTACAATGGTTTTTTAGGGAGGGTGGGGCGTTTGTGGGGGGAGGGTGGTGGCATATACCTGTCCTTGTCTAGGGCGAAATAAACAACCTGACATCTACCTTCACCTCGTTAAATAAATATTGTCGGTTATCAATTTTTTTTTATGATTGGGTTTTCTTTATAAGAGACTTTCACTGTGGGAAATGGACACGGGTCAAGTAACAAGACAAGACTTCAAATGTAAAATACTCAAAATGAAAAAAAAAAAAAAAGTGGGGGGGGGGGGCAACTTAAAGACGTAGTAGAATGTAAAATCAATGGGTTAAAATATATTTGTATCTGTTATGTCTGCGCCTAATTGGACCGGCAGCAGATAATACCGCCATTTTAGTTACACTACAAGGACACAGTGAACCAACAATATGTCCACTCATGAAATTGTAAAGTTGATTGATATAAAGTTCATATAAAGTTGATCGCTTGAAGTTGATGTAAATAAGTACATTCATTATTGTTTGAAATATTTGAATTTCTCATTGGTTGGGAAATCATTAGATGACATTA